>BSBK01011789.1:0-490655 GCA_027943335.1 Chamaecyparis obtusa
CTAAATGGAAACCAATCATTCATTGATTCTCAATCAACTTGATTAATTAAACAATAGGCCCTATAACCTCAATATTTTAAAGGATTTGGCATTGGTTATGATTTAAAACTTTATGGGATACATAACAGACCATACCAAACACATCATTGTAGAATATACTCACTTTTGATCAATGCCCTATCCACTGGGGAAAAACCCCTAATGCACTGTAGTATACAAAATCTGACTACTATTATTCTTCACATATCTAATTCATTTACATAAATACACAAAACCCACGCTGCTTACAAGAATCCCTATGAAAACTGAATGAATTTATGCTTCATCTAGAGCATTATTTAATCTGATCCTAAATCAGAACTTGAGGATGAAAAACATATGAAAATCATAAACTTGACACAAATGGAGAGAAATGAGAGATGAATATTTTGTATTATGCATGAGGATCATGCCTCTGTATACACTCTGCTTCAAGATTTGAACCACTTCAATAACAAAAAATAATCAAGAAGTTTTCCCTTTACTAGAACAACATAATCTGGTAAAAGTCTGATACATCCTAGACTAAGAGAAAATTCATCAATCGGTGTTCTGAAACTAAGTAGAAGACTAAACCTGCATCCCCTACCCAACCCACAAAGCACTTGGGACCAACTCTGAGAAAAATACAAAGATTTTGGAACCCTTACAATAATGAAAAGATCTTAATATATCCCTCAAGAAAAGACCTAAAAGATATTTCTACCAAGACACCTGTCCCTTTCCAGAAAAAAATAATTCTACAAACAATCTTCTCTTCCACCAAAACTGACTTCGAAATTAAAATCTCTTACTACTCTTCTCCCGCTTCACCAAAACTGATTTCTAATTTGACCAATGAAAGTGTCATTTCCTATCATTTCCAACGGTAGTATATTATATGCCCATGTTTCAGCAAAATTAAAGCCTGCAAGAGCATTTTTCATTTTCCATCCATAAGCAACTGACAAACTCTTCAAATTCAAAAATAACACATAGTCTAGACTATTACAATTTGTTTATTTTCTTTTGCACATTTAAATCTTGGTGGGCCCACATGTGCCATGTGGCACCATTTTGATTGGTCTAGCAGACCACCTCACCTATCCAGCTGACCGCCACATCACCGCCTGTGCCACTTATCACTCACTGATTCACTGTAGCCTCCACCACCGGGCACTATATACTGCAACCTCACTGCCATGTCATCACTTTGCTACATGTCACTCTATCAAATGATTGCAATGGGAAAATTCCCTCATCATGAAGATACGACCATCGTCAATCTCTAGGCATGCATCTTGAGGCCAATCAAACTATCCATCTTGTTGCCCTATCATCACCTCGTGCCATGTGTCCCTCTCCCTTTTGTCTATCTCTCAAACTAGGCACTAAGCTACAACTATCTGCCATGTCATCAGGCTACCACATGTCACTCTATTATAGCATCACAATGGTGCATCTCCCCTCATCATGAAGATGAGACCACCATTGGATCCTTAGGCATGCATATCGAGGCACAAAAACTTGCACACTACATACTTCATAAACATTTACCTTAGCCTGCGCATGGAACCCTCCTGCCATGGTCACCTCTAACTCATTGCCAGCTGGGTGCCTTGATCCATGTGTATGTATGGGATGGCCCTTCATATAGGCATCCAAACTTGGACAACATGATAGTATGCATTGGGCTATTTGAATGACTTAGTTTTCCCTTACATAGTGAATGTGGGACAATCTTTCTTTGATTTTAATAATGTTTTCATTCAAAATTACTTCATAGTGCGCACCCAAATAGCATGGACTAGGTGGGCCCACCATCTAGATGGCCCACACAAAGCACTCCTCCTTCCTCTTCTCTTCACTTTACCTCCTACCGAGCTCCTTTTCTTTTAAATAATCTCTACTACCTTAGATCTGGCGCATGTGGGAGTATGCCCCACATAGAAAACAACACTTATAGCCGCATGTACCTACGCATGAGCTTCTTGCTTTTAAAATGCTAGCTTCTTTAGTTTCAAACACAGGCTTCCATATTCTCATGCGCTAGCATCTTCTATTTAAACACTAGTGCCTTTTCTTGATACGTTGGTATCTTTCAATTCAAACGTTGGCTCCTTTTACTTACCACTAGTTGTGTTTATTTGTTACACACCCCTCTCATGGACAATGCTTATCCTTTAAAAAATCTATATAACACTTAAATCAAGTGTGCATTCCTTCATACTTGGCCTCCCTTCTTTGCATCTACCTGTGCATTGCTTTTCAAAGCATAACGTGCCTCCATTCTCACTCTGGCACTTCGGTTGCAGGCAACCCCTTTTAACATTTTATGATATGTTGCATCCAATTTATTTTTTAGTTGCAAGTATACTTAACCAACATACGCACCACCTACAGACAAATCTACATAGCGATTAACTGCATGCATCACCATGCCCTTCCACTAGTAAATTTTACCTTAAATTTTGACAAGAATTAGTCAAATTTTTTACAAGAATTGGTTGAATAAATGACTAAAACTATCGTTGGTCTTTTTTCATCAAATTTTCTACATGTTCATTAATGGTCAAAATTTAGACCATTATACTAGTCGAATTATCGACTGCAACAACCACTTCAAGCTAGAAGCTTTGTCGTCGATTTAATTGGTGCTAGGGTCGCGATTGAGAGACCATCTGACAAGTTGAATTATCCACCAATGTTGGTAGAAATTATCATCGACTGTATAGCATTTTGGTCAATTTATTTGGCTCAATGGTCACAAGTTCAAACCGTATAATTGGGTCGAAGATATAGCATTCTGGTCGATTTTAGTGATGTTCAATGGTCGAAATTGCGACGAATACAAATATAATATATATATATATATATAGATATATATATATATATATATATATATATATATATATATATATATATATATCTTATATATATATAGATATATATATAGATATATATATATATATCTATATATATATCTATATATATATAGATATATATATAGATATATATATATATATATATATATATATATATATATATATATATATAATCTATAATATCTATATATATATATCTATATAATCTATATATATATATCTATATATATATATATATAAATATCTATAATATATCATATATATATTATATATATATATATATATATATATATATATATATATATATATATATATATATATATATATATATGATTACACAGCTTAAGCTGAATAGGATGCCTAATACCCACCTCAGCTTTTTTTATGATTGATATTGATAGCCTAGATGAGGCACAATTGTGCATTTTCATTTTGATATTAAGTAATGAAATATTAAAATCAAATATTTTAATTTTGGTTGCCTCTATACTTGAATCAGTGAACATGCTTGCTACTATTTCTTTCAATACATTGTATGCATTATGAATATCCAAACTTAAATTTTGATTTCATATTGTAAATAATTGAGTGAGTTTCCATGTATGTGTGTGTGGGCAAATTTTGTGTATAATATGTGAAAAGTACTGTATATTACTGCAAAAAGATCAATACGTTTTGCTGATTGCATCGCTAGATGCATCATACTTCCTTTGAGGCTATATTGGCGATACCATGTTTGAATTGGGAATATATCGGTGAAATGAACTTCATGATTGATATGTGGATTGTCATCTTATGGACATGTCAGACTAGGAAGTTTCTATTTATTGCATTGACCATACTGGTTTGATATAATCGATGGTAACCCCAGGGGCTCGAACAACAACCATGGGGCCCTACCTTCATCCAACTGCATCCAGTTAGAGTTGAGGATGGTAATTGAGTGGTGCCTCACGGAGCCCCCTACTATTCTATGGGGTTGTTGCCTACTATTCTAAGGGAGAAAGTAGTTTCAGCTGTAATATCATGACCTTCATGTTAATGAGGTTGGCAACCAACATATTATTGTTTATCAAAAATGTCTTGCTTGATCAATAGAGACATTTGGTAGTACACTATATTGGATCTATATCATGCTTGATATTGAAGTAATCAAATGTTCTTCTGGTCACATTAATACATGGAATAGCCTAATTGTCCAATATTTGCTATTTGGCGACCAATATTCTTGATTATTTGCTTGAGATCTTCAAATTCTGATCATGTGAATGGATGAGGAGAAATTGGGCATATTGATCTCTTTGTCTCATTATGGTAAACAATCCATCTTATGGCCTATGCTTTTCTTGAAGATGCTGGATATTAAAATTGTGAAAGTCTTATAATCAGGGCAATTTTCCTTGATAAGATCTTTATGTTGATCCTAATTGCCACTGGCTTTATTGATAAGAATAATGCAAATCTAATTACTTCAACTTCTAATTGTTATGTACAATTTATACTTCTAGTAACTACTTGGAAGTGTCCCAAGGTCTGCCACACCTTGATCATACATGGTTTACTACTAGTTTGCTTTAATGTCAAGGATGGGGACATTACAGACCATACAAAAAAAACCTGACCTAAACTATTATTTCAGTTATTGACGTATGACTATTAATGAATAGCAGTGAAAATGATTGTCATCATGGTAAAAAATTTCAAGCCAAAAAATTTTACGGTATGACAGAAATGGGTCCATAAACCCAATTATAATGTACCCCTCTGTATTGTATAGCTGATTCCTTTTCATTCATATACAACTGCAATTTTGTCATTTTGAATGTCTGAATTTATGCAAATTCTCAATTAAATTCTAATGTTTCATTAATATCAATGTGAACATATAATGAATATGGTGAAGGCCTTATCATACAACTATTTAAAATTCCTATATTAAATATTTCCCATATTTTTCATTGTCATCCCTAGCCATCCCCTAGACAACACTCTTGTCCCTTACAGATACCAAAAATGTGTACCCGTGCTTCTTACCATCTTCATTCCACAAACACTGTGGAACAAAGTTATATTCAGTGTTCATGATCTTTATTTCAAGCAATTCTAGGGTAGGCATTGTTATAAGCATATGCCTTTTGAATTATAGGAAAAACTTGATTTGTGGTTTTATTAACACTATAATGAGATTGCACACACTACATAAAGATAGAAAATACATTTTACCACCAGCATCAACATGTACTATGATAGTTACATGGGATGTCTTCTTCCCCATTCAGATGTTTGTTTGTGTACATAATTATTAGTTTAATGTACTCATATTAGTTGCAAGAGGTTCATGGCCAAGGCATACACAACATTCCCATTAGAAAAGAGATGCAAAAAATAGAAACTATACACACAAAAAAAATTCCATCCATGACCCACTGAATATTCAACCACATATGAAAGTCAAATACAAGAAGTTACAACTGCTATTATCCATAGAAAAAAATACTTACAATGGAAGGGACCAAACTAGTGCAACTTTGGGTAACATTTTTAAATTGATCAGGCCCCTATTGGGTCCAATTTAGACAAGCAAATGTGAATTTCTTTCTTCATTTATGTTGGAGGCAAATATTCAAGAGATATCCCCAAAGCTTGAGGGAGAGTTTCTACAGATGAACCATGGAACTTGAATCTGAAAAAGTGAAGTATATCAGTCCATTCACAATCTTATAAGGCACATCTCAAATAAGGAAAATCTAAAACTGGTGGCTTCAATCATCAATAATTCTAAATCTTTACATAGCAAAAGAATTCAATGTTTCTCTTAGTTCTAGGAGTGAGGGGACGTGGGAGAGTAGGGGCTAGAGGAGATGGAACGTAAATGTTTTTCTCAGATTTTGAATGGTTGAGGAAAGACCATCACAAATAATATATAAAATTGAGGTTTGAAATTCAAATACAAATAAATAATAAAAGATTAATTTAAACAAACTAAAAGAAACTAGAATTTAAAAAAATAAATAAATCATGTTTGATTAAAGATCTAAGGCTTCTGCCATTTATTTATGCAGTTTCCCCCAATAGTCTTGTAGTAAAACATCTTTTGTGGCATGTTATGGAATTTATTATTTTTCAAGTAGCAGAATCATATGCCTCTAATGTATTTTATGTAGTTCATTTGGTCTTGAATGCAGGGAAAGTGTGAAGGAAGAGTGGAACAGTGTTTGACTGGTGAAGGCACAGTGAAGGTGCACTTTGAAAGCACCAAATGGTGATCGAGAGATGTATGGTGGATAGAGAGGGTAGGTAATGATGGAAAACATCTATGAGGATTTATTTGAAGGTGTTTGAACCACCTTTATGGTTTTGTGTGGCTGGGAAGGGTGTTTTCTAGAAAGCCCTAGATATTTGATCAAAATAGTGAGGGTTTGTTGGTTTGGAAGGTTGGGTAAGTGGAAGGACCAAGCCAAGTTGAAAATATTGAGTCTTACAAGGTCTAGTAAGACTATTTCAACCTTAGGAGTCTTGAAGTCAAAGGGGTGATAGAGTTCCTTTGTTGGCGTAGGGCTAATTGGGCCTAAATGGTGTGCAATCAGCAGTAGAAAGGTTCACCAGTCAAGAGATGAAAGCTTGAGATTGATAGGGGTTAAATAAATATGAAAAGGGTATTAGAAAATATAAAGACATTACTAGGATTTTTGGGAAAGTTTCATGAAATTTGAAGATTATAGTGTTGACAGGGCTACTAGCCAGGCCTAGAAGGGCTAAAGTGTGAAATGGTAAGAGCTGAGTTGTTTGGAGTTGGTGAAGAGTTATATCATGGTAGATATACCATGATAAGATGATCCAAGGTGTTAGGGTTAGTGTGAGAAGCTTGGTTGAGATTTTGGTATGGTGGAGGTGCTAGGTGCACTAGGTGGTCTAGAATGGAGTTGGTGAAATGAGGGATTGAAACAAGGAAGTGGGAAGATGAACTTGTGTAGATTGGTTGTGGGAATGAAATACAAAGTCAGAGAACTCCATTTGATCTTTGAGTAGAACTGACTCCTTGAGTTGACTCCAAGTTTCTTGTTGAATCCTTGAGTTGAGTTAGCCTACTTAAGTGGATTGTGAAGGGCTTCAAGTTCAACATCAAAATATTAAAATGTCAAATGATAAATCATAACATCTTGAGTTCAAGTAAAGGAAATAGAGCCTGTATAACCATATTTGTTTGTCACACCCTTTTTGCAAGGAACTCAAAAATTATTCAAATTAAACAAGTATGAACTGTAAGAGACTAAGAAAGAAGGAAAATGTGTTACCTCACTAGGATGATAGTAATAATGAGATAAAGGACCATGAAGACTAAATCCAAGGAGACCAGATCTAAACATCTAGGTTCGATGAAATTCAAAAATTGGTTTTCCCTCATAGCACTGTCAAGTCAACAGCATGAGCATTATTTTGTGTCTAGAGTGTCATCAATGTTTTTAAATGTAGAATGAAATGGTTGTAAGTATGCATTTCTGCCACATGAAAATGATTTTGAGATACAGACTTGTGCAATCCAATCTCCCAAGGAATAGGCAACACCACTTATTGCCATCTTTTCCAAAACAGGATTTGTCAGAAAGCGATGTTAGAATAGTTACTAAAATGGTCATAAATTATGTTCTTATAGTAAAAGAATACTTTGACTTAAGAAAAAAACTACACAATATTCAAACATGACATTGTGCTTTAAAAACTAAAAAGTTACCTGTAACGAAGAACTTCATTTCAACTTGCTAATTGGTTGTCACTATTAACTCTAAGCTTGTCTTTAAAGTTTGAGCTTCACTTGGTTTCGAGAATAGTTTAATATTATCTACTAAACAAGGCCAACCACATGAAGGTGGAAGCTCATTTGGCCCCTCCCCCCCCCCGACCCCCCCCCCCCCCCCCCCCCTAACATCACTCTAAATTCCCCATTAACATTTAATAGCATTCATTCATTCATCCATTTTTTAAATATAACATTCAATCATTATAATCACATGATAACATTCATTAACACATAAAATTCATTAAAACACAACATTCATGAATAATTCATTAACACAAAATTCATTAACACACAACATTCATGAATAATTCATTAACACATAAAATTCATTAACACACAACATTCATGAAGAATTCATTAACACATCATTCATCAACATTACTAGTACAAATCATAAAAATGTTAATTACAATCATTTCTTTTTGGGTTTCTTGCTTTTTTTTTTAATCATGTAATTTCTAAGAGGAAGATCAATGTCCTCCTCATTCCCCTCCTTTACTAATTCTAATTCCAACGCATGTCTCAGCCTCCTCATCCGTTCAGGAACACGAGGCTATTGCGCCAAAGGGGGCTCCACTGCAATAAAAACTACTTCATGAGTTAAATTCACACCATTTTATATTAGTGAATTACAAGTATTTATTTAAGTAAACGAACTATAAATCAAAAAATTAATTTAAAAGAACAAAACATAGATTTTCTTTACCTGAATGTGCCACATGATCTACATGGTGATCAGTCTGAACATCCTCCGGCACTCGTTCAACATGACATGATTCTGTATCCTCTAAAATATACACAAAAAGGTTACACCAAGTTCAATTTAAGATGTTAAATTATATTAATAATTACATAATTATTTTTAAATAGAAAATGAGCACCTCCATGGATAGTAGGATGCACATTAGGGGCTTCATGAGGCGGCATATGATCTATGTCATGATTAAGAGGCTACATTGCAATGTCATGCACATTATTATCAAATAGATTGTTGCTCAAGTATTCAAATTCTAATATATTTTTTGGCATATTTACCTATGCACATGATGCAGGAGACTCTTCGGTTGGGCTAGTGGAAGATTGTCATAGGCGTTCAGCCACGGATTGATAGCCTTCCTTGAAGGCAATTTTTTTATGTTCTTTCGTGGCCTCTAAATTAAAATCAGAGCCCTGCATTTTTTGATTAAACAAAATTATTTACATTTTATAAATAATTTTTCTCTGCAATTCATTTACTGCTACTTACAATTTGTGCTTTAATTTTTGAATATCCACCAGAGCCAAGCCTGTGCTGCCCAATCTTTTGTAGCCTGGGCTTTGTTGCCATTGACGTGTCCTACAACCTATGAAAAGTTTGAAATATGTTAGATGATATAGATATAAAGATCACTAATTAGTGCATGTTTACATTGTACTAGTAGTTAATACTATTGCATACCTTCTTGCATTTGTTGGTGTAATTCCTCTTTGAGCATCCCCTTTATCCTTTGCATCCAAAATGAACTCATTCCAATCCCTCACCGAAATAAAGGGAGGATGCTCGTACTTTGGGTTCTGGACGAGACTCTTTCTATATGAGTCCCTCATAGTCTTAAGATGTTTGCAAGCTCTTTCTAAAATTTTCTTCTCATCAAAAATATTATTACCAAACTCATGCTCTAAATCTTTAACGAGCTGATCTTTTAATTTTTTTTCTTGCAAGTTCCACCTTTTAAGAAAAAACACAAAATTGTTAGATATAGCTAGTAAAATAAAAGACCTGAATGAAAGGAAAAATACTATACCAATTAATGATATGAAAAAAAAAATAGTGGGATAAAGTTAGTTCACTTATGATGTTCCACCTTGTATGTATGGTGGGCCCGAATATATGCAGTGCGAGGTCATAAAGCTTCTTATAAAATGTATCATTTCCTGCAAAAAATGTCATGGGATAATCAATCCAAAACTTGTTATGAATAGGTAAATGCATATTACAATATAAAAAATAATTATTAAAAGTACCTGGAGTCTAAGGACATTTTAAAGGCATGGATTCATTATTGTCAATCAAGAATGACGTCTGCATAACTCCCGTGCTAGTAACATGGGTAGATCCAAGAAATGATGATGAATTATCACCAACACATGTAGATTGATCTGTATCTGGCATACCAAACTCCCTTGCTGGTGTATCTCCTACTCCAAAAAAATAATCCACTATGTGATGCACCCAAAATTAAAGTACAAATTATCAAATCATAATTAACACAACCAAATATAGCAAAACAAGGATTTACCAGCTGCCATAGACCGTGAAGGCATTGATGTTTGCATGGCCCTTGTGGCTGACATTGCACTCAGCAATCTCGAATGGACGTCGTTCAACCTCTGGCTAGGAGGAGTCTCCTACACTTGATGACCTGAACAATACATTGTTAGCAAAGACATTTTGAAATAATAAAAGTAAGAGTTAACTTAAAAAAATTTTGAATGTTCCAAAGAAAAAATTCCTTGTAACTTGTCAACTAAAGGATTATTTTACTTGAGGCGACCGGAGGTCTGCTAGTAGCGGCCTCACTGCATTTTCCTTGACCAGATACTAGAGATTCCATAAAATCTTGTAACAAAAACACATATTACATATTTTACTTCACAACATAAAAGAGTATAAAATATAAACCTTTATTGAAATTTTGTTATAACTAAAGATTCATTGCTGCTTACTTCATAACGACATGCGAGCGCTTTCAATTCAGATAGCCTCATCAACATCTCCTCAATTGGATTTGCTTCATACAAAATACTAATTATTTCTAAATTTATTTGTTTTATTTTTTTTTTCAACATAATTGTTACATTAGGTGATTCTACGATATGATCATCATCAGAAGGGGTAGCTATTGCCTCTATTGTTGTAGGTGCTTTTTCCCTATCCTAAACATCAAATTGTGACAGGAATATTAGTAAAACTATCATAAAAACTCCAAAACTGTAAATAAAATAATATAATAGTATAACATTTTTCAACTATCTAATTTGTACAATTTCAATAAGGTTTACCCTTGCTGAAGAATGGGTGGGAGGAGCATCCTCGTGGCCTCTATCATGTGCGGGATCCATATCGTCCTGTGACAAAGATTAAATATAAAAACTTCAGTGAACTGAAAGCAATAGACTTAGGAAAAAAAAATTATTAATAAAATGTTATATAGTACTTACCACCCTCATGATAGTAACTTTTTTTGTATCTATGCAATTTAAATGGTAATCTATTAGCAGTTCTTCCCCTACACTTATTGATTTTATTGCACATACAAAAACTTGATTCCCCTCACGCGCCTCAAATATGCAATTGGGTTGCTTATTAGTTGAGGAAGGTTGCGTATGATTTATAAAACCGGTAATATTACCTGTTGCTTTTGGTCTCCTATCAATGTACATTGCAAATCTTTTACTTTGATAATTTTCTTTCCATTGTATATAATTAGCTGATAGTGCATACCTACACATACTTTTTTTATATTAAACAATCCGAATCCAATCATTGTAATTGTAACACGGACCGACATACTTGAACAATTCAACAACTTTGTTGGAACATACCTTTATCCCATCCATACAAAATAGGCCCAAACCATGTATTGAGGATGGAGCAATGCGATATATCCTCTCATTAACACAAAAATCAGTGTTAATTGGAGGTAGCTCATTGGGTACCCATTCTTTCTCAATGTGTGTGTATTGAAAGGTCACCTTGATGTCACCTTTGGTCTCATCATCATAAGAACATGACCCCCCATTAGAAAGGAAAAATTGCATGCGTTTATCAAATTTTTTTCTAATCTTTTGACCTCTAGTTGATCTCCCTATTTTAGTCGTACTACATGTAGAACTTTCATCTAGCATTCCCTCATTTCCCTCATTCAATGTAGATAGATCTGACAAGTACCTATTTGGTGGGTGCTGCAAGCCATCAAATCAGATATTGTCATAAAATATATCTTTTATAGAAAGCAGCATTATTAATAATCAAGTTGTGACCCATACATACGGTTCTTCTTTGTCTATATGTGAGAGATATAAAATGTACTATGTTGAAAGTGATTATATAATTATATTTATATACTATTCTTCTTTGTCTATATATACATTATATGATTATATAATATGTCTATTTATAACATATGTGCTCCGTGATAAACAAGAAGAATATAAGAAAATTATGTCTATTTATTGACTTATACCTTTTGATCCATGTCACTGTGCACGATCCATGCCAAAGGGGTTAAATTTCCTTCATATGTTAATCATTTATCTTAACTTAGCTAAAAATTACATGATATGTATGCTACAAATAACTTAGATCAAGATAACATGAACAATATGCAACATCGTAAACATGAACAAATTTACCTTATATATGGAATGCAAGATCATCAATAGAAGGGGTGACGATGTCTATAGTCAATTGCCTATTTGCAAAAAGGGTGATAATCAAACACAATATATACATGTATTAGCAATAATTAATTGAGCATCGTAAGCAAAACATTGGTAATTATAAATCACATATGTTGTAATCATTAGAATTGAACACAATAAATATGTAATCATTACAATTGAAAGAAATAAATCATGTCAATGATTTCATTGATCATTTCAATTATGTCATTGATCATCATCATCATCATCATCATCATCATCATCATCATCATCGCCATCATCACCATCATCATCGCCATCATCACCATCACCATCATCATCATCACCATGATCACCATCACCATCATCATCACCATCATCACCATCATCATCATCATCACCATCATCACCATCATCATCATCATCATCGTCATCGTCGTCATCATCATCTTGATCTTCATCATCTGCTTCTTCATCATCTTCAATATCTTCTTCTTCCATAACATTATACGTTATCGGCCTTCCTCTTGGATCGTGTCTAACAACAAATGACCAACCCTGTTTATGTGGAACCTCTAAGTAAAACACTTGCTCACACTAGCTTGGAAGAACATAGGGCTCATCTCCAATTGGCTCAAATGACCTTGTATTAACCATTATAAATCCATTATCATGTTGAATAATAGTTCTATCTGGATCATTTTGATTCAGTCGTAGCCTGTACCATTTGATGACGAATAGAACTACTTTGAAGGAGTTAAAGTCGCACTTAATTATATCATCCAAGATGCCATAGTATTGATTTTGAGATTGTTGAGGATATATGTCATTTCTAGATGATATATTGGTGACCTCGAAAACTGCACTTATCCCAGAATCATAAGTTTTTTTTGTGTCATCCAACTTGTTTATGCGAAATTTGTGGTCATGATAGTACATAGCTTTGTGGTGCTTGACCTACAATTTTTCAAGTGTGTGTAAATTATTTGCATCGTGAGTTGATATGAAACATATGAGTCATGATCATTAATAAATTTATACGTACCTCTCCACCTCTTAAACCATGTGCTAGATCAATTACCATTGGCGTAACATTGGAATCTCCATTATGATGAGCTTCTCTAACCAATGAAGCAACACATTCCCATGTTAATGAGCAACCATTTTGTTGACATCGTTCAATCCATACCATCATCCAATCAAGATTGTTTGCAATATGCAAATGTATTTCATCCCACTCTCGACCAACTATATCAAAAAAAATACACCAATTATAAATAACTTATATTGAAGATTTATAAGAATTAATTAACTACAATAACATCTTAGATTTACCTCTCACTTTCCTCAATGTACCTTTGCCCATCAAGTACTCCCCTTCAAATTTTTTAATGGAGTTGGGATCCCAAATATGATCTACATGGATCTTTGCTACAAACTTAGGAAGATATTCACTAATGTACACCATGGTCTGGTATACCATATATTCCTCCACCATAGAACCCTCAGGATGTGCTCTCTATAAAACCAAGCCTTTCAAAAATTTCAAGTTTCAACCATCCACATTGACCTAGTTAGTACAGGTCCACACAATTCGATCTCCTCAACTTGATGTATGAAGTAGTGTTCTTGTGCATTGAAAAAAGTTGAAGGTAGACACTTTTGCATTTCACACATAAGAAGAGGAATTTTTCTCTTCCAATATTTTATATCTTCTTTATTGATTTCTTTAGATGACAACCACCTCATGTATTTTTCAAGATCATATATAACTTGTTTGACACTGTTGGTGAAGTGGTGTGAGAGAGATAGAGATAGAACGTACTGCAATATTTGTAAAATGATCTTGTCAATATTTTATAAAAGAATGCAATGAAAACTACATGCAGTATACAAATATATAGTGAATACAAAATAATATGAATTACCTTAATAAATATATGCCAATCGTGTGTTTTCATCCCTGGCCCAAATTCAGTTTTATTTGATATGAGATCATTTATGTTCGCAGCAAATCCTATGGGAAATCGTATTTTTTTATGATTTCTTTTATAGCATTGCTCTACTCCGACAATAACCAACTAAGGACACTTGTATCAATCTAGTCTCCATTGTTATTTGATCGAATTACATTTTTCATTGCATGGTTGGATTCTTCAATGTCACTACAAATTTTGTCAATTTGGTCTTTGTCACGCCTTCCATCCAAGATTTTCCATAATCTCTCTATTAAATTCTTTCCAATATGCATAGGATCAAAAAAATGCACAATTGGGAGTTGCTTGTAATACAACAACCTAGTAAATTGCGTAGGATAACTTTTTAGTCCTTTTGAAAGTTGGTCATTGCTGCCTTGACAACCTTCACAAGCATCAATTACATCATCAATAAACAAAACACAATATCAAAATATAAATTTGAAACAAAAACCATCAAATGGAATGACATTACCTCGATGATTTATTTTATTGTATGTCGACTTCCATAGGCGAGGTGTCATTCTCTATGGCTTTGATGTAGTCTCTTCTTTCCCATTGAAAAGATGTTTTTTGGTAATTCGGTACTTATGATTTCTGTGGAGAAAGTGTCTATTCTCATCGAACACCTGCTTTCTTAAACTTTTTGAATGATGGGATTTTGTCTTTGGACCACAAACTGGACATGCAAATTTTCCCTTTATCTGAAGACCTACAAGATCGTATATAATTGGATTAAATGTGTTAACTTTGTGTTAGCACTATAACATACCAAAAAAGAGGTGTTAAGAAGATAACATACCACAAAAATGTGTTAGCCTAGGGACATAATGTATTGTCCATACAAGCATTGCATGGAATTGAAATTTTCTTTGTCCTATTGGTCCAAAGATGTCATACATAGTGACCCCATTCCATAACACCATCAACTCGTCGATAAGGGGCTCAATATATACATTGATATCTTTAACTTCGTACTTACCTAGTTGAATGAATAAAAATATTACATAATTATTATGACCATTTTGATGGATTATTAATAATAAATTAATTTAGATGACCATTAAATCAAAAATACCTAGAACAATCAATGCCAACATTATGTGCTCCCTCTTTATGGACAACCAAGGAGGAATGTTATTGTTGATAACAAAAATAGGCCACACCAAGTAAGTAGATCTTATCTCTCCAAACGGATTGACACCATCCACTACCAATGAAAGCTTGAGATTACGAGGTTCTTCTTTAAAGTGTGGCCATTTTTCCTCTATTTCTTTAAATGCGGAACCATTCGCAGGCATTCACATAATGTCATCTTGACTTCTATTGCGTGCATGGTAATCCATAAATTGTGCCAAGCTATTGCACTTGAATAATCGTTGCAAATGTGGAATAATGGGAATATGTCAAAGAACCTTGCGAGGCACCTTTTTTGTTATTCGATCTGATTGATATCTACTAATATGACAAATAGGGTATTCTGTTGTAAATTCATGTTGTTTATGATATAAAATATGATCGTTCAGACATGCATGTATTGTTTGATATTCTATTCCAATATCTTTCATAATGGCAGATAATTCTCGGTACGAGTGAGGTAGAATGTTTGATGGTGGTAACAAACACTCACCTATCAACCTACGACCAAAAATATAATTTGTTAATTTAAAGAATATTAATTGCTACATGATTCACCCAATGTTAATTGTAAGGGAATTACGACTAAAATAATGAAAAAAGATGACATACTTTAACATACATGTCATTGCTATGTTGGATAAACCATTCATAACCTTCAATTTCACCAACAACAATACAATGGCAAGAAGAGTTGTTTCGAAGCCTTCATATAGGGGCTCGTGTGCCTTCTCAAGTATAGGTACATCAAGCTTTGGGTCAACATCATCATCATCATCATCATCATCTTGATCATCATGATCATCTTGATCTTCTTCATCATTGTGGTCTTCTTCCATGATATCATTACCTTCTACTTCTATATTCACACCTTCATGTTCCCTCATTTGGAAATCTACATTCTCCGGATTGTCATGGTCCATAACATGAAACTCAGGGATGTTGACCTATATGAAAATGATGACCTTATATTAACCATGACCATGATGTCATCATCAAATCATGTCTTATGTATTTTATAAATTATTAAAATACATACCAATGGACAAAATTCATTTCGCCCTTCAATGTGACCATGTTGCCTACAATGTTCCTCGGTTGTTTTGATTAGATATCTTCGAGTCTTTAAGCCCTTACAAATTTTGCAAGGACAATAACATTTTCCATCACCTTTTCTTTTTAAGTTAGACCACAGTCTAGTAATTGTCTCCCTATTTTTTTGTGCGTTGATATTGTCAGACATGGTCTTTCTTGAATGGAATGACTCATTGGTGGAAGAAGGATGATTTTTTGGCAACCTGCAGATACAAATTGTTAATGAATCATCTAAAAGGGAAGGATCTAAGATTGACCACATCTAGAATTTAATTGTAAAATTGCATTTCTCATTATAAGAGTATTGCGTGCATGCTTATTATTTTGATCCTGGCTCATTATTGTTGAATTGGTCTATTTAGGGTTATGCCTAATTGGAACTTGACCCATAATAAGACTAATAGGAACTTGATCCTTAAGATTCAATAGAATTCCCTAATGTGTTTCAATGTGCCATATGCCTGTACGTAGATTCAAATATAAAAAATAGACTAATGTCTAAATACCCATTAATGGATTGTGCATTATTGATGGATCATTTGTCTTGGTCCTCATGATTATTTCAAAATCATCTTCATACATATAACAATGATTAGAAGGTGTTCTCGTGTTTAATTAGTTCTTATACTTTGACCTTGGGTAATATGAAAGCCTTCTTTCACATCGATGATGTTTCATGTTCCATGAATGACTGTTCATACATATAAGCTCCAGGGTGGATGGAAAATAATTAAGCCAATTAAGGCTTCTAAAAATGCTTCAAATTGACCCCTAATGACCTAAAAACTAACATTTGATGCATCCCATACCCATAAGGAGTGTATATATCAAAAACACCTAAAAACCATGCAAGAAACTTCATTTTTTAATGTTATTCTTGTTGTCCTCTATAATCATGACTGCCATTCTTGGTGAGTATTGATTTCATCCACTTGAACCTTAACCTCTTATCAAGCTATCTATCATTAAGAATTTGAATGTTCACCTTTGGCTTTGTTAAAATACTATTGATTTATCATATGTATGGTTCAAGCTTTGTGCTCATGGGCTTTGATCTCATTGCTAATCTCATGAGTAAATTAGAACTTTAGTGTGGGTTAATTTTCAAATGCCTTGAGAGTTTTGGTTATTTCACTGCTTATTTTGAGTTATGGTTATCAAAATTCTAAGTGGTTCAAATTTTTGAAAAGCTTACAATGCTGAAAGAATTAAATTAGTTTTGTTGGTCCATGGATTGTTCTATGAAGAAACTCCCAATTATTGATGTATTGTTCATATATATTCCAAAATGATCTAGTCTTTAGGGACATTTAGGTTTTTAGTTTTAGTCCAATCTATCACAAAATGGTTCATATTTGTCAGTCTTAAGATGCATAATTGATCAAAGAATTGAAAAACCCACATTAGGAGATTTGAATTGTGTGTTTGGGTTTAAGGTTTTTGTGTCAGTCTGAATGTGCAATCAAAAGAGCATGATGGTCTTTATTAGGGTGCTCACTCATTGTTTATATCTTCAAGAAGCAATAAAGGTAGTTTAAGAGGCATAAAAATGTCTTCAATTAGGTTTTGCAACTTGGTTTAGCTAGTTAGAATTCTTAATTTTAAATGACTGCATAAAGGAAATTGGGTGTTAAACCATGGTTGGGATTCTGCTGAACCTAGTAAACAGGTGATTTCACATTCTTTGTAATTTGTATGATTGTTTGGAGATAAGAAGTGACAAAGAATGTGGGGCTCACTTTCTGACTCAATCAATGGTCACCGTTGATCTTTTTATCTAATGGTTATTAATCTTATAGGTCAGAAATGGAGGGACCTACCAATGATTATGAAGAACCACTTTGATCGCCTAGTTTCCCTTCTCAACAAGGGGTCCATGATGCAATGTTTGAAATAGTGCCAGTCATTGATCTACTTGATGCAATGACCATTGTGATTGTACATTTTCCACATCATCCAACTCATGCTTGAGGAGCTTATATTATTTACTGTCTCATAATAGTAAGATTGGTACCTATCCTAGTAAGTCATTATGAGACAGTAAATATGATCTACATCCAATCTTGGTCCACAAGCATGAGTTGGATGATGTGGATTATGTAGATATAAGAACTAATGTATCCACATCATCCAACTCATGCTTGAGGAGCTTATATTATTTATTGTCTCATAATAGTAAGATTGGTGTTATTGTTGTATTAATCCCTTTTCATTCACTGTTGCAGACATTCATTTACTTCAGTGGTTGGGATTTTGCTAAACCTAGTAAATAGGTGATTTCACATTGTTTGTAATTTGTATGACTATTTGGAGATAAGAAATGACAAAGCATGTGGGGCTCACTTTCTGACTCAATCAATGGTCACTGTTGATCTTTTTATCTAATGGTTATTAATCTTATAGGTTAGAAATGGAGGGACCTGCCAATGATTGTGAAGAACCACTTTGATCGCCTAGTTTCCCTTCTCAATAAGGGGTCCATGATGCAATGTTTGAAATATTGCCAGTCATTGCTGGTGCACAGAAATATGAGTAGGTCGGATTTCAAATCACCAACACTAATTCTATTAGAGGGGCATGAAGCCACTTGATTTCTATGCGGGGGCTACCTAGGGTAATGTTTTTTAGGTCACTCGAATGTGCAAGTCAGAGATCTCAGGTCGCTTGGTACAAGCAAATTGCTCTGTACCCTCCGTGAACCTATCCAGGATAGTTGGCTCTTGTGTAGAGTGGAATGGAGAGATGCGGCCTTCATAGATAGTCGGCCCAAAAGAGTTCTTTTCTTGTGAATGGAACCGTGTATAGATTTTGGGTCGTTTGGATAGTTTGCCCCTCTAAGAGAATCAGTATTGGTGCTCAGATAGATTTGTAGCTCGGATTTAAAATGTGAGCACCAAAACTAATTCTATTAGAGGGGCATGATGCCACCCTCTTGATATGCAGGGGCTCTACTTGATGCAATGACCATTGTGATTGTACATTTTCCAATGGGTTCCAAAATAGATGATCAGATATTCACATTTGACAGAGAAACTAGAAGAATTTAGCAAATATTTTTTTCTTTTAATTGATATATTAGGTTAACCCAATTTAGGGCATCGCCTTGAAGCACCTTAATCACTTTCAAAATTCTGAGCATTGATATGTTTGAATGACATTACCCTAATTTGGGTTTCAACTAGCGGCATGGAAAATCCATGGTGAAGTTCCCAATACTACAGACTTTATGAAAAGGATTTGTTAAAATACAAAAACTGTTTGTTTACTTCATTCCAAAGACCAACTGTACAACTTGACATAAACAAACCTCCACAAAATTTATTGCCATGTTTGCATAACAAACTGAGTTTGTAACAAAAATCAACTATTATATATTAACGTTGGCAAGAAATGATAGAAATGAACAAAAACCAGGATAACATACTCGAAACTTGATTCTTTTGTTATTGAATAGTGCTTCTACCCTCCTTCGCTCGCGCGCGCTGAAATGATCGATGAAATGAAGTTTCAAACTTTTGATTTTTTTTTTAAAACATGCCCCGTGTTGGTCTCAATTTTGACCAGCACGTTGTTAGTCGAAATTGCGACCAACACGGGGCATGTATTAAAAAAAAAAAAAACTTTTCCTTCTATAATGTGACCAACCTAAACATTTTTGTTTCATGGTCAAATTGTTTAGTCAAAATTTAGGGTCAAATGTACTAGTGTTCCCACACATCATCTTCTATTTTCTGATTGGTAGCCACTTTAAACTATTTCGCATTACCTCCAATAATTATGCACATCTCCAAATAGGTAGTCTCCATCAACTTTAATTCACTGGCATCCTTTTTTCTATGCTGACATTTTCTTTTCTATGCTATCTTCTTTTATTTCTACACTGGCTTATTCTTTCTTTCTTACATCAGTTACTGGCCTCTTCTCTCACACAATCTCCCCTACTTTCCAATGCATCACAAAGAGGGAACGAGCCAACAAACATCAAAACTTGCGCAGCCATCTCCCTTTGTGATGTGCGTACAACCATCTCCAGACAATATGCACCATCTAGCTCTCTGTCTTATTTTAGTTTAACCTTGTGTGTTGATTTTCCTTTATCATTATGTGCACACACTATAATACTTTATGCACAGTATGTCTTGTATTAATTACATACCCTACCCTCTATCTTCCCTTTCCCATAGTTGATATTGTTATTTGATGTATTCAATCTCATAATTTGCCTTGTAATTTAACTTACAACACTCTTTTAGCACTAAAAGTACCATTTTAAAAATGAGTAGTTAAATCTTTAAATGATTCAAATTGTATTTCATTGTGTCCCAAACTAGACTGAATACTCTCAAGTAGTGTTCTATTTGCATCTCATGTCTTCTATGTACTTAGCAAAGGCATATTGTCAGTAACAGTGTTTTGGTTGTCAGTTATAAATAGAGTCGATACATTCTGTGTCACTAAAATAGGAGGAAACTCATATGACTTTGGAACCCTCTCTCTATGATTTGCAATAGTAGGCACTCTTGGATATATTTCATTAGTATGAGCCAAGACTAGTCTCTCCAAATGGTTCATATTCTGAATACTTATCAAATTGACATTTGTCCAATTGATGGTTGTCTGGTTGACAAATGAGCTTATAAATTATGAGGAGGAAAGCATTGCTAGATCCATAGTATGTCTTGATCATGCTACATTAAGAAATTTGGCATTACCTTCAGTGCCACCTAAAATTGAAACCAAAGACTTCGCAGATTCCTTTCCCTTCATACTATCCACTTGAATGCAAAGAAAGTGCATACAATGCTGAATAGAGATAAGCTGTAAAATAAATGTCACGCCAGCATCAAAATAAAAGTGCACAATCATTGGTATGTTCAAAAACTTATCAACATAGGGCATACCCAATTTAAACTTCATATTTACCATTTGCTCATCCAAATACAGCCACTTGAATGAAGTCAAAAAAAAACCATATCAAATTGCAATCACACAATTCATTACTTCATACCTCAGCAAGATTGACCAATAACACTAACCGGCCTCCCAAAACAGTAACATGCCAACAAAAAATTAAGCCCACCTCCAACATGTAAACACATATGCCACAAGAGATCACCTAGAAAGACTTGAGCTTTAAAAGATTTAAATGACCAAACATGGTCTTTCAAAAAACTGAAACTGCCAGCACTATGAGATTCACAAAAAACACCTCCAGAACTAGCTCTGAAAACTCACCTACTGAAACCTTCATGACCCAAAAACTTGGAGATCAATTCACTCCCACATGATGGTAAATGAATCTATAACGAATTCACCCAAAATATCATAGGGTGAAATGTAATCAGACACCAAAGTCAGCTTGTTAGAAAGATTCAGGATAAAAATAGTGAAATATGTAGAAATCTGACTTGGAATGGATTGGAAAAGACTCAAAAATATTCACATAAGTACACTTCTAGGTCTATAGTATGAATCAAATCTCAATTATGATTGACCTTCAGTCGGGTGCGAACTAGGAGACCTCAAAGTAGGCCATTCAGAAATGAAATGGCAAATGAAATGGAAAAGACAATGCACACTTGGAGATTTTTAACAATTTGCAAATGAAATGGCTATGGAAAATAGGTCAAACAGGCACATGGGGGGCTAAAAATTGGTATGGATGGTCTGTCTCATGCCTAAAACATGATGCAATAATCTGCATGCTATGAAAATCAACTGGGCAATAAATGCACTCATCCAAAGTGGGCTACTCAACAAAAATCTGGATAGACACTTTATGCAGATTTTCAGGAACACCTTTAAATAGCCACTTCAAAAAATTATTAGATCTGAAAAATGGGACCTCGAACCTATTACATATGTCAAATGATAGGTGATGAACACCCTATCCAAGTGACTCATCATGAAGAACAACGGGTCCTTTTATATGTGCACTTCAAACTAAGCTTTTACAATGATTTTTCAAAGGCACAATTCGAACACTTAGACAAAGTTTCAAAATATGGAGTGAAAACACATTCAGATTTTTTGAGCTCCAACAATGTCTTTGTCTAGGGATGTGTGACCCTTGCGGGCAAGCAGAGAATTCAGAATCTTTGGTAGAGCAGACCATTCAAAAAGAAAATCAGACTTTCCTCTCTCTTCTCAAAAACCAGGGTACTTCATTGAAAGAAACACTCCACACAACTGAAAGTAAAGCAACTATAAAATGAGTACACTATGTACAAATGGCCCAAATCCATCAAACTAAAATCACCTCTTACCTCTATCAAATATTTGATTTTCATCTCCATGGATCAAAGGTAAACTGAGGTTGTTGCTCGTTTTTGTCTAATCAAACATATTGTTGTACATTTTAAACATTTCAAAAGAAAAATAATCAGCATCCTCACCATTATTAGGTGCCTTGGGATCATCAAAGTACTAAAAATGATGATTATTTTGTAGCAATAAGTCGCTGCCTTCTGTATCATTATTAACTGGCTAAGAAAGAAGATATTTCAATTTACTCCAATAGCCGAAAACATCACGTCGATCTTGCTCAATATTAGTTTGCAAAGAAGAAATATGATCAATTACAACATTGGTTTGCAAACTATAAAGAAACATCTCCTCATCCTGATGACAACTCCTATCAATATTTTGTACATGTAAACATGTATCATCAGACAATAGTTCCTTTAAAACTTGCAGGGCTGAAAAGATATATTCAAATTTATTATTTTCCTCAGCATGCTGATCTATACAAGAATCCCTATTACCAAGCTCATCAAAAACTGAATCAACACCAACACATGAATCCTCATATTCATCATACATGACACTATTATCTTATAAAGTATTCAATCCAAGTATAGAAAAAGAATAGACATTGGATGTATCATATTCCACACCCTTACTAATATCATCATTATCAAAACATATGTCAATTGGGCATGGAATCATAGAGTCATATTCAAATGCATATTTCTAAAAATCAGCAGCTAGGAGTTTTGAAATTTCCTCACTGCTTAATGAACATTGAACTTCATGTTTAGCTTCTTTGGGCTCTTCCTTGATGTTGCAACCATCTTCCTTGTTGGAAACAAGAATCAAGATTTCTTGGATTGTAACATTTATTTCTAAGAAGTCACTATAACAACTTTCATTTGCCTCATAATCATCTCCTTGTTGTTTACATAAGCATTTTTTATATTGAAACAAGAAGGTTGCCCTCTTCTGCTGATAAAAGGAAGGATCTACAAACTTAATGGAAACATTATTAATTGTAGATTCATCTTGAATATTTTTATATTCACTAACTTCACTATCAGCATCATAATTAGCATCACTAGCACAAATAGAAACATCACTATCATCATTGGCTTCTTCATCATTAAAATGAAGAACAACCATTTCTTATAAACTATTTTATTCTTGCAGCTACCAGCATACAACATCATTCTCAACAAGTTTTCTTTTTAGAATAGAAATCTTAATGAGTAAATCCTCATTACCAGCTTCATGGGTGATGTGATCAACAGAGACATCAATGTCCTAGTCTAGATTTTCATTTTTTACTTCACACCCACCCTCACTAACTCTTGGAAAATATTCCCTAACCTCAGTAGGAAACCTATTTGGGAGACCATGTATGTCATCATAACATAATGGCTCATATCTTTGTTCAAAAGAGCTCCTATACGAATCCATTATGGGTTGCATCTTCTCTCAATGAAATTTTCAAATTCTTATTATGAACAACTCATGTAGCCATAAGGATTCTTTAAATCGTACATACTCCTCCAAAGTACAAGCAAGATTTTCCAACAAAACTGGAGAAATATGCAGATCCACAACATAAAATCCTTTCTATGGTGACTTCTTCACCCAATAAGGATCATGTAAATACATAAGTTACAAAATGAGAAATACCTAGTGTTTTCCATTTGCTACTGCTATTTTTTATTGGCTGAAAATATGGCAGATCTTAGAGCTCACCTTGTAGCTCCATCAGGTTCTTTATATGTAGAGTCACCACCTCCTTGAAGAGGAATATATTTCATTTATTCACAATCTCTTTCCAGCCAACATAAAATACACCAGGATTTCTAGTTACTATTTATCGGAGCTGGATACATTATATCTTTTATTCTGAATTTGCACTAATCAAACAAAGGATCTTAGATTCACCACTCACTGTCTTGGTGAGATGATATTAAAAACCTTTTGAATCTAACTCTATATTTCAATGGTAACCACTGGATAGATAAATAAGCAGGCCAAGAGTCTAGCTCTACAAATACCTGTGTTATTTAAACTTTACTATAACACTAGAGATATCAAACTGGATTTAGCATGAGTATTGCATCTCTATTCCCCAGTAGAGTCACCATTTTGTTGGTTCCTCAAATTGGACTTTATGCTTTCAAAAGAAATCAGTACATCTATAATTTTTAAGGATGGGTTAGATCCAAATATAAGCTCTAAGATGACTGGACCAACTATAGGGACAAGACTACCCTCTATAGTTCTAGCTCTACAAAACCAAGGAGGGTACTCCAAATCCAATCAAATAAAAATAATACTCCTTATGACACCAGGACTGGATTTGAACAAAGAAAATGAAATGTAATGGTGATAAAATAATAAATGGAAACCAATCATTCATTGATTCTCAATCACCATGATTTAAACAATAGGCCCTATAATGTCAATATTTTAAATGATTTGGCAATGGTTATGATTTAAAACTTTATGGGATATAACAGACCATACCAGACACATCATTGTAGAATATACTCACTTCTGATCAGTGCCTTATCCATTGGGTAAAACCCCTAATGCACTATAGTATATAGAATCTAACTACTGTTATTTGTCATAGATCCAATTCATTTACACAAATACACAAAACCCACACTTCTTACAAGCATCCCTATGAAAATCGAATGAATTTATGCTTCATCTACAAAATTATTTAATCTTATCCTAAATCAGAACTAGAGGATGAAAACATATGAAAACTCATAAACTTTACACAAATGGAGAGAAATGAGAGATGGTATTTATATTATGCATGAGGATCATGCCTCTGTATACACCTTGCTTCAAGATTTGAACCACTTCAATAATAACAAATAATCAAGAATTTTTCCCTTTACTAAAACAACATAATCTGATAAAAGTCTGATAGATCCTAGACTGAGAGCAAAGTCATCAGTTGGTGTTCTGAAACTAAGTAGAAAACTAAACCTACATCCGCTACCTAGCCCACAGAGCACTTGGGACCAACTCTGAGAAAAATACAAAGATTTTGGAACCCTTACAATAATGAAAAGATATCAATATATCCCTTAGGAAAAGACCTAAAAGATATTTCTACCAAGACACATGTCCCTTTCCAGAAAAATAATTCTGCAAACAATCTTCTCTTCCCACCAAAACTGACTTCAAAATTAAAATCTCTTACTTCTCTTTCCTGCTTGACCAAAACTAATTTCTATTGTCACCAATGAAACTATCATTTCCCATCATTTCCAACGGTATCTTATATGCCTATGTTTGAGCAAAATTACAGCCTGCAAGAGCATTTTCATTTTCCAGCCATGAGCAACTGACAAACTCTTCAAAATTGAAAATAACAAATAGTCTAGACTATTACAATTTGTTTTACTTTCTTCTTCACATTTAAATCTTGACAGGCCCACATGTGCCATGTGGCTCCATTTGATTGGTTCAACAGACCACCTCACCATCCAGTTAACTACCACATCACTGCCCGTGCCACTTGTCACTCGCTGATTCACTATAGTCTCCACTCAAGCACCTGACTGCAACCTCACTGCCACATCATCACCCTACCACATGTCACTCTGTCACATGATCGCAATGGGTAACTTCCCTCATCGCAAAGATATGACCACCATTGATCTCCAAGCACGCATCTCGAGGCCATTGGACTGTCGATCTTGTCACCCTATCCTCACTTTGTGCCATGTGTAATTCTCCCATTTTTCTATCTCTTTGCCTGGGCACTAAACTACAACCATCTGCCATGTCATCGGTCTACCACGTGTTGCTCTATGATAGCATCGCAATGGTGCATCTCCCCTCATCGCAAAGATGTGACCACTGTTGGATCCTCGGGCACACATCTGGAGGCACAGAACCTACACACTGCACACTTTGTCAAAATTTACCTTAGGCTATGCATGGGACCTTCCTGGTACATCACCTCCAACTCATCACCAGCTGGGTGCCTCAATCCACGTGCACACATGGGCAGGCCTCTGTATAGGTGTCCAGACTTGGACAACATGATATTATGCATTGGGCTATTTGAACGACTTAGTTTTCCTTACACAATGAATGTGGGATAATCTTCCATTGATTTTAATAATGTTTTCATTCAAAAGTACTTCCTAGTGCGTGCCTAGCTGGCACACACTAGGTGGGCCCACCAACTGGATGGCCCACACAAAGCACTCCTGCTTCCTCTTCTCTTCACTTTACCTCCTAACCGAGCTCCTTCTCTTTTAAATATCTCTAGTACCTTAGATTTGGCACATGTGGGATTATGCCCCACATAGAAAACAACACTTACAGCCACCTATACCTACGCACAACCTTCTTTCTTTTCAAACACTAGCTTCTTTGGTTTCAAACACAGGCTTCCATATTCTCATGCACTAGCATCTTCTATTTAAACGATGGTGTCTTTGCTTCATACATTGGTATCTTCAATTCAAACATTGGATCCTTCTTTTACTTACCATTGGTTGTGTTTATTTGTTACGCACCCCACTCATGGACAATGCTTATCCATTAAAAAATCTATATAACACTTAAATCAAGTGCGCATCCTTTCATGTTTGGCCTCCCTTCTTTGCATCTACCTGCGCATGCTTTTCAAAGCATAACGTGCCTCCATTCTCACTCTGGCACTTCGGTTGCAAGCAGCCCTTTTAACATTTTATGATATGTTGCGTCCAATTTGTTTTTAGTTGTAAGTATACTTAACCAGCATACGCACCATTGCTGACAAATATACACAGCCATTAATTGGCATGCACCACCATGCCCTTCCCACTCATCAACTACTATTTGCTAATTGGCAGTCACTTTAAACTATTTTGCATTACGTCCAATACTTACGCACTTCTCCAAACATGCAGCCTCCATCTACTTTCATGCACTGGCATCTCTTTTCTATGCTGGCTTTTTCTTTTCTACGTTGGCTTCTTCTACTTCTACGCGGACTTCTTCTTTCTTTCTTGTGTGAGTTACTAGCCTCTTCTCTCATGCAATCTCCCTTGCTTTCCAACGCATCACAGAGAGGGCACGAGCGAACAAACATCAAAACTTGGGCAGCCATCTCCCTTTACCATGTGCGTACAGCCATCTCCAAACAATAAGCACCATGCAACTCTCTGTCTTATTTTATTTTAACCTTGTGTGTTGATTTGCCTTTATCAATATGTGCACATGCTATAATACTTTGTGCATAGTATATCCTTCATTAATTACAAACCCTTCCCTCTATCTTCCCTTTCCCATAGTTGATATTGTTATTTGATATATTTAATCTCATAATTTGGCTTGTAATTTGACTTACAACACTCTTTTAGCACTAAAAGTACCATTCTGAAAACAAGTAGATAAATCTTTAAATGCTACAAATTATTTTTCATTATGTCCCAAACCAAACCAAATACTCTCAAATAGTGTTCTATTTGCATCACATGTCATCTCTGCACTTAGCAAAGGCATATTGTCGGTAACAGTGTTTTGGTTGTCAATTACAAATAGAGTCAGCACATTCTATGTCACTAAAATAGGAGGAAACTCGTTTGACTTTGGAACTGTCTCTCTATGATTTACAATAGTAGGCACTCTTGGATGTATTTCATTAATATGAGCCAAGACTAGTCTCTCCAAATGGTTCATATTTTGAATACTTATCAGATTGACATTTGTCCAATTGACAGTTGTCTAGTTGACAAATGAGCTTATAAATTATGAGGAAAGCACTGTTGGATCCATAATATGTCTTGATTATGCTACATTAATAAGTTTGGCATTACCTTCAGTGCCACCCAAAATTGAAACCAAAGACTTTGCAGATTCCTTTCCCTTCATACTATCCGCTTGAATGCAAAGAAAAGTGCATACAACACCAAATAGAGAAAAGTTCTAAAATAAATGTCATGCCAGCATCGAACTAAAAGTGCACAGTCGTTGGTATGTTCAAAACATTATCAACATAGGGCATACCCATTTTAAACTTCATATTTACCCTTTGCTCATCCAAATGCAGCCACTTGAATGAAGTCGGGCAAAACCATATCAAATTGCAATCACATGGTTCATTACTTCATACCTCTGCAAGACTCACCAATAACACTAACTGGCCTCCCAAAATTGGCCTCAAAAACTGATCAAATAGCCCTACAAGAACATGCAACTGAAACTTAAGCCCACCTCCAATATGTAAACACATACGCCATAGGAGATCGCCCAGAATGACTTGAGCTAAAAGATTTTAATGACCAAACATGGTCTTTCAAAAAACTAAAACTGCCCGCACTATTAGATTCACAAAAAACACGTCCAGAACTAGCTCTGAAAACTCACCCATTGAAACCTTCATGACCCGGAAACTTGGAGGTCAATTCACTCCCACGTGATGGTAAATGAATCCATAATGAACTCATCCAAAAGATCATAGGGTGAAATTTAATCAGACACAAAAGTCAGCCTCTTAGAAAGATTCGGGATAAAAATAGTGAAATACGTAGAAATTTGATTTGGAATCGGCCTAAGAAAGTGGTCGAATGGATTGGCAAGGATTTAAAAATATTTAGGTAAGTACACTTCCAGGTCTACAGTATGGAACAAATCTCAGTTATGCTTGTCCTTGAGCCAGGTGTGATCTAGGATATCTCAAAGTAGGCCATTCAGAAATCAGGACAATGCACACTCAGATTTTTAACAATTTGCAAATGAAATGGCTAGGCAAATAGGTCAAATGGGCACATAGGGGCTGAAAATTGGTATGGACACTCTTTCTCATGCCTAAAACATGATACAACAACCCGCATGTTATGACAATCAACTAGGCAATAAATGCACTCATTCGAAGTGGGCTACTCAGTAAAAATTTGGACAGACACTTTATGTGGATTTTCGAGAACACCTTTAAATAGCCACTTCAAAAACTTATCAAATATGAAAACTGGGACCTCAAACCTATTACATATGTCAAATGATAGGTGATGAACACCCTATCCAAGTGACTCATCATGAAGAACAATGGGTCCTTTTATCTGTGCACTTCAAATCAAGCTTTTACAATAATTTTTCAAAGGCACAATTCTGACACTTAGACAAATTTTCAAAATATGCAGTCAAAACACATTCGGATTTTTTCAGCTCCAATAGGATGGAGGAAGATTAGGACAACCAAAATCAACTAAATAATGGTGCAAACTATGCATGGGCATTGAATGCCACTAAACTTGGGGTAAATTTCATAAGAGAAGCTCTTACTAATGCTACATTTAATCAAATCTATAACATGATCAGTATTATTACACCAAACCTGGATCGCTTTCATTTACTCTTTGACTCGGTAATGAGTGTAAGAAGATGAGTCAAGCTATTAAGTCACCCACAATATGTTATAGTGACTTTCACCCTGACTTATAATTGTCTCTAGTTAGAACAATAACATAAAGTTGTATTGCATAATTCATGATTACACCAATAGTACACTTCTCAAATAAAAAGTAGAAATAAAAAACATGAAATATAACTGAAAGAAAGTAGCTAGAATAGAATCTAAAAAATGTTCATTGATAGTTTTGTAGATCCACTCAATACCTTTCTAATGTCACAAGAATTGTGAAAATCATAGATTGTCGCACAAAGTTACGAGCTCTGAAAACAAAAATAGAGATCTAACTTCAAGTTGATGAAACTACCTTACCGATAATGTCTAGTTGTTTATGAAAAAAAACCTTAGTTTGCCTAAGTAACATAAAAAGAGAAAAAAAACACTTTGAAAGCACATAGGTGGGTCGAAACACACCAGAAAGCTAAAATTGGGCAGGCACCTAGTCACACATAAAATCGTCGCTGCATTGGACATTAAAGAAGGCATTTGATAAGTCCTTGTGGTTAATGTTTGTGTTCAGTGTAACCACAGATTGCATTTATACATACTAAGGATGAAAACCAAGATACAACTAACAATAAAAGTAACTATGGGTTTGCATTTATACATACTTGGTCCAAAAGGAGGTAAGACGATCCTGCTCAAAAAATACGTCTGAAGCCAAACCAACAACAACTATTAGGATGACTTAACAAATTTCCATGCCGCCAATCAAACTGCACACTACAAATGATGAAGGAGCATCCTAGGTGTAAGAGCAATCTTGCATCACCCAAAAATATTTATGTTTTTATTCAATAAGGGCTATTTTAGTGCAAAGCTACTATTTATGGAAAGTTACTATTTTTGGTAATTTTTGTCTGTGCTCAGAATGATCTAATTTCTTTCTTGGAGGTTCATTTTGGTCATATAAGTCTGCCAGTAAAGTTTCATTTCCAGATCAAGTGTATGTTGGAAGATATTGAAGATTTTCGGTATTGGCAGCAGGGTACAGAAACTTTGAACTCAGTTTTGAAGGCTTTAGAGGCCCCGGATGAGGTCAAAAATTTGGGTGACAAGCGCTTGCGCAAGTCAAGCCTGTAGAGCGCTTCGTGGCGTTTCTGAAATGGGGTTATAATAGCCGAGCGGGTCAACGGGTGATGACTTATGGTCTTCGGAAGTTGGGCCACCTGAAATGGCGAAAAATAATTTTCTTCAAAATTTTTGTTCGGGTTTCAAAGGTTATCTTGAGCCGACTATGATGTAATAAAATGTAAAATAAAATAATTCTAAGTTTGGTCGGCCTTATTGGCTAAAATTCTGGAACCTTCCAGGCGGTGGAAAATTGCCTATATAAGGAAGGCTGTATTATTGTCTTAGGCAGTTCAGAATAGTTCTGGGTAGTAGATCTGGGTAATAGTTCGAGGCTTTGTCCTACAGAATATTGTAAGGGAATGCCCATGTGGCTTTGCATATTGTAATTCTAAAAGTTTGTAATTCCACATTTGTGGAGATAATAAGAAGCCAATTTTCTGTTCTTGCATATTGTTGTGGTTTCTCCGTTTCTGTTATGTGTTTGTGGTATTAAGGGGAGCACCCTTCATCAACAAAGATGCTCGGTCGATTTTCAATGTACACATGCATTGTATAAATAGCAAAACATCCAGTCAAGAGAGGGGATACGTGCTGGTGAGAGAATAGGAATTGGATGAGTGATCTATAAGGTCTAATGTTTTAATTCTCTAAGTATTATTCATAGTCTTAAGTGTTCTATTTATCTTTTAGTAAGATGGGTTTTTGTGAGTCACTACATATGAAACATGGGTTAATAAATTTGACTTGAAAACTATACAATTGAATTCTTATAGCAATATCATAATAACACAATGATTGACATGAAGTTTAAGACACTGATGTATTGTATGTTGCCTCATAATAGGTACCCTTTCACAATAACTACTTAAAAATATTAAATGTTATATGACCAAAAATAAATAATGAGTCATGACCTTATTGTAAAATAATTCTAGAATGTTGCAGGTAGAATAACTAACTTAGAACAGAAAAAAACCTAAGATGTGAATAGGTTCCCATCAAGAACTAGTTTGGTAATAATCTCTTTCACACTAACATCATCAATGTCATACTTAGTTCTAACCTTATTAATAAGCAATGAAAAATTGTCACAAAAAATAATGCAAAATACTTGACATAGCTGAAATATTAATTAAAAAAAGTTAACCAAGGATCGACCATGAAGCAAGAAAATCCATTTCAGCCACCAAGACTAATGAATGAATATATAGTTTGTTACTATCATTCTTATGTTAAAAATCATAATACAAATTAAACAATCATTAATTTTGTATTTATGAATCTCTTTCCTCTTACTCTTCCATATTGACTTATGTCACTCTACTCTTCTGATTTTCCCCCCTCAACAATATGGACAAGAAAATAACATAAATAACAAGAAAAATCTCTTGAATTAATAATAAAAATTACACCAAGACAAATCATAAAAATCTAAGAAACAATGTATTTACAAAATATTAATATTTTGTTATAATATTTCTTAATACACACAGAGACACAACAATAGATGTTACCAAACATAGTATTCATAAATAGGAAAATTGAGAGAAAGAAATAGCTTACATGCACTCCAACATCTTGTCTTTTACTCATATTTATGATATGTTCATTTATTACATCCCATAAAAACATGCATTTCATGTTGCATCAGTACAATATTATACTTTGACAACTACAAGGAAACGTAGTATTCATAAATAGGAAAATTGAGAAAAAGAAATAGCTTACATGTACTCCAACATCTAGTATTTTCCTCATATTTATGATATGTTCATTTATTACATCCTATAAAAACATGAATTTCATGTTGCATCAGTACAATATTATACTTTGACAACTACAAGGAAACATATCATTTTTTTTTCTCTTAGTAGTTTTTTACATCAATCAAATGACCATCTATTAAAAGTACGATATCATATAGATTGTTTTGTTACTAACTTGATGCATACACACTGACTAGTCATCTGGAGTACTCTTTACATATTTTAGCAAAGTTAGCTAATGATTTTTTTCCATTGAGATGTTTGGTCATGTAATATTGAATATATTCTTGGTGCTTGAACTTCTTATATAGGGAGGGGTGTTCTTCATTGACAAGGTTACATGCAGGAGCCACTTCATCATCTAGGCCTAGATGATAAAACATGGCAATAGATAATCTTGTCTTCTCTTTGTTTGTGACTGCTTGATGTTCTATACTCTTGTAAATTCCATTTGTCATCACCTATAATGCAATTAAAATATCAGATATTATATTTCATAAACTATTTATATTAGACACAACTTGATCAATAGAAAACATACTTAGCATTTACCTCTATTAAGTCACCAATATTTACAACAAGCGCATATGGAATGGGTTGAATAGGAATCCAGACATTGCTCTTGCGAACTTGAAGGCCTTCTACTTGGTCATCTTGAAGCAAAAGTGTTAAGGCACCTCCATCTGAATGAGGGCTTAACCCCAACACTAGATCAGGCCTAGGACAAGGTGGATACAAATTCATCCTTATTGTCATCATTGGATCTTCTCCAAACTTTTCTTTAAAATAACCACTCTTTAATTGTAAGTTTTCAGTGAATAGACTCAAGATCATCTGAGCCACACTTTCCACTTGAGTAGTGTAACTTTGTAATGTATCTCTACAATCAGATATTATAAAAAATATTAGGTGGTGATTAAAATTGATTTTTAAATACTTTATTATAAGTCATAATGTTTGTTAGATTATGGCTTGAAAATAAAGTAGTGAGATTTTACTATAAAATACTCAAATTTTAATTTAAAATTGTTAGTTTAGAAAAACCATTCTAAGAATGTAACCCTAAAAAGATTTTCTTTAAAAGTTAAAGTAACATTTAATCAATTTAATTATACGTACTATGTTTAAACCTACAAGTATTTAACCATCAAATAATAAATGTACACCTCATTTAATTATACTTACTATGTTTAAACCTACAAGTATTTAACTATCAAATAATAAATGTACACCTCATTTACATATAAAAGTAATGAATAGCTATTTTTTCTAATTAATAAATATTAGCTTTAATATTAAATCTTTAAATTTAATAAATACCATGTTAGATAGATATATTATAATCCTAAATAATAAATAGATAAACAATAACTACCATGCAACTACAATTCTCACCATATTTTGTTGAAGCAATTGTAATAATATCAATAATTGACTGACAATGCAAGGAAAATCAACAATTCAAGAGAGTTACATACGAAAGAATACTTTTAGTTAATTATGGAGCAAAGCAATTATTTTTACAAAGTTATATTTATGTAATTCACAAATGTAGTCTTGTCACAATAGCCTCAGAGTCGTATAAATAATGACCATACAAAATTTATTCAAGTTCAATTAGTCTATACAAAAAGTACAAAAGTCACATCCAAATATTTCAAGCCACAAAATTATATATATCTAAGATTATTGAGGTTCAATGTCAAGATCAAGGTCAATGTTTAGGATGTGTCAAGGTCTAAGATTGGCTAAGATTATTATTGTGGTTTCTTGATTCAATTATGGATCTTTATTTTGCATCAACATTTTAGATCACTCTTTACGATCCATCATCAAGATGTAAGAAAGCTCAAAGAATAAAAAACTGATTGCAGAAAACCAATATCATTAATTGACTTAGACTACTTTAAATCGTTAAAATGAAAAAGTGAATTAAGTGACCCGAATGACTTATATGACCTAACAAACACCATGATCTTGACCGAATGTTGCATAACTACACTGATGGTTAGGTTGGTTTGGGGTTTAAACCTAACTCAAGATTAGGCCCATGGCCAAAGTTGAGGATAGGCTTAAGCAGAGGACTGACTTGAGCAACCTTAGAGACTAGACATACCTAGATATCTTAGGTGAATTGGTCGACTTATGCGACCAGAGAGAACTATTGCTTGGTAGCATAGGCAGGGCTTGGCATCACAATAGGGACAGACCCCAAAAATAGGGCCAGGATCTATACTTGTGTTTGCGTTGGATCGACTTACATAAGAATCCTATCATAGGTAGGGACTAATAAAATTGGCTATACCTAGAATTCATGGAAACTACATAAAGTAAAACCAGCATCTACTACATGTACGTACTTGAAGGAATGAACCCAGTACCTGTAATCCGATGGCGTGGTTGGCCACAGAGCTAAGTTGACCAGTTTTTTAGGCATAAGTGCCAAAGCCATCAAGTCACCCCGGTCCAACTTCTGATCTTCATCAACCACAAACATATTGCCATAGCCTTGAGCGTCTCCTGCATGCGGAGCATACCTTTGTTTCTCTTCTAAGGAAAGACTAAAGAATTCATTAGCCACTCCTCTCATGCGATCTATCAAAGAATGTGGAATTCCATGGTTCACAACCTGAGGATCACAGCACCATGAGCACAACTACAAACCCAAATAGGAAAAAATCTATGTGGGTTCTACCTATATATTGTGAAAGAATTTTATGATACCTGAAAAAAGCCCCACTCTAAGCAGGCCTTAGAAAGGACACCCATCTCCTTCTGTCTCTCCTGATTATCAGAAGGCAAGAGAAGCTTTTCCATGTCTATTACAAGAACTGTCAAGAGAGAAGGAAGTGGTGTTGAAGATGGCCTCTCATCTTCTGATCTGATGTATCTCTGTGGAATCTCATTGGGTTTCTTTAGTGAAAGCTCCTGCACACTCTCTACGGCAACAAAATGGTTACCCCAATTTGGACTACTGAAAGATTCACCAGCATGGGTTGCAGGAGATGCCATTGCTTTGCTAATTCGCCCCTTGGCAAAAGAAACGTATCAGAATTATATTGCAGGCGATGATGAACAAGAATAAATTAATAGGAACTAGATTTATGTGTTTATTCTTTAGAGGTGCGGTCAAGGGGTCAACAACGCCCGCTGTTAGCGACTGGTGTAGATTACCTCTAATAGAAAAACGTGGCACGATCCGCCTAGCACGATTCCACTAGTTATATTATTTATGGAGTTGCGTATACTAAATAGGCTTGAATGTCTCGCCCACGCGTGGGAATAATCATTCAGACTCGGCTTTTTCAAAGGGGGCGGCTCTAAACTTTTAGTCATTGATAGTGATCGAGAATGAATTCATACATTTTAGACTTCATTCATGCATACATTTTAGAAGTCTCTATATTTGTATTTTATTATTGGTAAGTTGTTCCGCTTTAAAGGCATTTTGAGTTTGGCTAGAACTCTTACAATTATAACATAATATAAGGCTATGGTGTCTTAAAGTTAGTATATTTGTACGACTAAAGACTACATTTCCTCTTCAAAAGTTGAGTATGGTACTTATGTGAGGAAGGTGAATCAATATAAGGTAATGTTTTCACTTAATTCAACACTTCATAAATATAACAACAATAAAAATAATAACAACAATAACAATAAGTATAAAAGATCTACATAACTAAGAGCACTAGATTTATGTCTAAACGCTTTTAAGAAAAATCATAGAGAAGGGTATGTCTCGAGCTATTGTTCAAATCCAACCACAACTCAACTAAAATGATCTTACAACATTTGTAGGCACCAACCCACTAGAGACACCAACCTACCGTAGGCACTAACCCTCACAAGAAAATTTGCAAGTGACAACTTACTAGAGACACCAACCCCAAAAACTAAGCACCAACTCAACAAGAAACACTAATATCATTCATAAGAGGCAACAACCTCATTTGCTCTTCCAAAAACTACTTCACCAATGTATGATGAACATTTCACTTTTTTCATAGGATCTACTTTACTACGTTAAGCTCGACTTTGATTCAAATTATTTTTGCTCTACTATGCTATACAGATGATTTTTTACTTCTTCTCACAGAAAATTCACTTGTCTCACAAAATTGACAAAAGGCCTTTTTAAGTTTATATATCATATCACATATTAATCTCAAATAAAAGTCGACTTCAAAAACTGAGGATTGGTCTTCAAACTGTCCTCTTTCTATAAATATTCGAACAAGTTAAACAAATCATCTAATTAGTGTAGGTTGATAGGTCATCGGTAAACAAGGTTTAAGGATGCTCCTTACCACATACCAAAAATTAAACTTGATTAACATTAGATAGGAAGTTTGATCGCCTAAGAGTTAGTGCATTTATAGATTTGAGGGCCATATCTTCATTTTCTATAATATAAATTATGAAATATGTCTATTAAACATTAAACTTAAATGTTGAAGATGAGATAGTCTATATAAAGGTTTAGGAGTCAACCCTACCTCATACAGGACTACCAATTATTGAACTCTATAGGGTAGAATCTTGACTCACTATTTTAGTTTGGCATCTATAGCCATAAATTCAACAATCTTGTTCACAACAACGTTTGGTCTCAACATATGAACAAATCAAATATTTTTTGATGTCCATGATAACATATAAAAAAATATAGAAAACATTAATACTTGTCATTAATGACAATATTTCAAACACTTCTCTTGTATCAAATGATTGTCTTCGGGATTAGAAAAAAGTGATACAAATAGTTGGGAAAATGGTTATTGTAAACCTTGCATAATAATGCATATGATTGTAATATTTTATTTTATTATGTAAATGATGCACTTAAGAGAACCTATATGGACGTGCAACATCTAGACATTCATTAGAAATATTCTTTGGGCCACTTGATGAATTTATTTGTAACCTTGTAATATTACTTGAAGTAATAATTTAATTTTAGGGAAATAAATTAAATAAAGTACGGGATATTGAATATGGGATCAAGGGGTTACGTAGTACAAGGTTTATGTTATAGCACTTGGTTATTTTATGGGATCCTTGTTTTAATAAAAGAAATCACATGGGTAGTTGTTGAGGTTAGCCATGTTTAATATTTGCACAAAGGTTGGAAGTATGGAATGGGATATTGTGTGTTTTCTTGCCTGTTCGCATAAAATACTTGTTTATGGCTAGGGCCTTGAAGGCCTTTATGGTGCATTGTAATATAGCATTGCTAATAATATATGGTTAATGAATGCTTTAGGGGGCTTATTTTTTCTCTCATGAGGATATTCCTAAGTTATATCTTGTGTCACAATCTTATTGATATGTCGTCTATTATCTTGCATGTGGATTTAAAGTGTTTATTTACTTCAAATCTTTAATGGTTTATGTGGAAATTGTCATATGTTGGTTGCAAGTTACCTTACAAGTGATATAAGACCCATAGTTTTGGTTGTATAATCCTAGGTTGAATCCATTCGAATGGATGAAGGAATGATGGGAAAATGCAAGATATGAGGGTTTGTTACAAATTTTGGGGTTGTAAGTGTTGGCAAAATGTTCAGCACTCCCCTCGGGATTCATGACAAGGGCTTAACTGCCTCCTGTGTACTATAAGTTGAGTGGTTGTATCGGGCATTGACAGATCGGTCTTTTGGTGCAACGACAACCCCACTCTAACAAGTGGTATCAGAGCTTGGTCACAAGTTTGAATCCTTAGACGCTCAGGTAACACTGAGGGGGAGATTGTTGGCAAAATGTTCAGCACTCCCCTCGGGATTCATGACAAGGGCTTAACCACCTCCTGTGTACTATAAGTTGAGTGGTTGTATCAGGCATTAACAGATCAGTCTTTTGGTGCAACGACAACCCCACTCTAACAGTAAGTTTGTGGGTTTCATAGAAATAATTTTGGTAAAATTTGTTTCAATTAGGGTTTCCTTGGATGTGCATTTTATGAGGGTTTTAGGAGCAAGGTTTTAAATTTGACATTGTGGAAAAAAACAAGACCTCATGGTTGTGTTCAAGAAGGTTGGGAGATAAATTTTGAAATAAAACTTGACCCCCATAGGTGAAGTATTACTCCAAGGCCAAATAAAATTAGCCTTTATGGTCGTTCAATAATATGGATTGCATAGATACAATCATTGTGAGAGCTTTAAAAAATAATAATAATATTTTGATTTGTGATATTTAAAAAAAAATTAAAAAATGTGTTCTGGGGTGAGAAGACCACCTTTGTACGCCACGGTACTAACAAAAATTCTATTGAAAAATCTTTGACCTTGCCTCCCTCACCCCCTGGCCCCCCAAAATAGAAAAAAATAGAAAAAAAACCTTTCGAAGGTTGACATAGTATTGATGATAGTGTTGATGGAAATCATTGGTAGTCCAGGAAGGGTGGGCCCTATAATGGCCCCCGCCTATTTTAGTAAAAGTTTCCAATTTTTTGTTATTTTAATTTTTAATTAAAAAAATTTATTTTTTAAAATATTTAATATTTATTAAAGTTGACATTTTAAACTATATCAAATATTAGATTTTTTTTTTGATAGAAAAAGCAGCAAGAGGGTGCTGGCCCACGGAACAAATGGACTAGAGGCACATTAAAAGCACATTAATGGCCCTAGTCAAAGCAGATACAAATAGTTTAACAGCAGAATCACCAAGTCTAATCTACCTCTATCAAAAACATAAATCACAGTACTAATCAAAAGGATTAACCTAGAATATCTAATCTAAAGAGTAGCAGTTAAAATAATAGTTATAAGCCCCATAGGGTTGTACCAAGAGTTAAATAGAATAATATTAAACCCAAACACAAAACAGGGGAACCGAGGGCCAAGCCCAATAAAAAATAAACAACACATGACCACCAGTAGCTAATTCTTTCCACTCAGATGTTTAGACATCAGGGTCCTCGCCCATTCCTCCTGCAGGAACAGGAACAGTGCCTTATTGCCCTCATCTGCTTCCAAACTGCCACCCACCAACTTTTCCTGCACATTACAGAGGGTCATAGCCAAAGCATGCATGACCTTCAGTGAAAATTTGTTAGTCATCACGCAATGATGCTTTAGTTCCTGCATATTCTTTTTGATGTCAGCAATCTCCTTATCCATATCAACAAACCTCATCTCGAGAGTTCCTTTAAATTTGTCTTTGTCAGCTAGAACCCCGGTATTGTACTCAGAGGTGGGGGGTTTATCTTGGAGAGGACTCAGAGGCGGGGTAGGGTTACATGGAATTTCCATGGTTTGTTGGAGGTTAGGCTAGGGAGTGTTCCCAGTCCTAATAGGACTCATGTGATCATCTAAGGAAGCCTTCATGGACTCAGTGGTGTGGGAATCTTTTTCAAATAGAAATATTAGATTTTGTTGAATATTAGTTTTATATGCCATTTTTTGTGGGTCGTTTCTAGGTGCCACTTGGGGTGAATAAATTTAATAAAAGATGAAAAATGGATTTTTATGGCATAGTGGAGGAGATTGATTTTTTGTGGGATCTATTATTAGGAATATAGCCTAATAGTTTGTTTCTTTCTATGGGGCATATCTTGGGCATATGGTGTCATTTCTCTTACTTCTTATAGTCATTGGATTGGTGACTCAAAGTACTACAGTGTGGTGTGATTTGTTTTTCCAAATTTTGTTAGAGTAGTGAATTTTCAAGTAAAATTTAGAGTTTCTTTTATGACTTGAAGAGGTTATAACTTGAGAATACATATGGAGAACTAGATTTTGGACTTCAAATAGTCGATAAAAAGCTCTTGGAGAACTCTACATTTTGATTTAGATTTAGTGCAATTTTAATATATTTTAATTTTTTATATATTGATCTAAGATATTTATGGGTTCTTTTGACTATGGTAGAGTTATGAGTTTAGGACATGTTACATATTGTACATTTGGAGTTTTATGTCATTTTATGCATCATTACGTATCTCAAATTGCTCTTATGTTGATATCGTTATCAGTATTTAATTTGGATATGCATGTTGCATTGCTAGGACTACAAGTTGTGGAGTGTTGTAGGTTTTCTATGCTTACACTTGTTGCATATATAGCTTTGATATGGGTTGTTTATGCCCATAGACTTTTCAATGTTGGTGCATATTGAGATTAGTGACTTGGATTTTTATTCTTTTTGTGATGTATGAAACAAGAGATCTTACCAAGTACAATTATAGTGGAGGACCTATGTTATTAACTATGTGATGCTAACTCATTAGACACTTTGAGATTTACAAGATCGTTTCATAGATGTGATCATGGTGCGATGGATATTTCTTATATTTTATGGAATTTGGCATAACATGATTGGATTTGCAGATGCTTTTATTGGTGATCATTTGGTTGGATTCTTGATTTGGTTTTGTCAGTGTATCTTTTTGTTTGAGGATCATAGTTACTTTGATTTCTTTTGGGGATCTCATGATTCAAGTTTTGGGTTCTTTACTAGTGTTCTCTGTTGGTTGATTCTCATATTAGAGGATGGTTTTGTCAAGATGTCATGGATAAATTGTATATAAGATTTTAGTGAGAAATTTTGACAGTGATGATATGGTGGTGTAGAAAATAGGAAGAAAGCAACTGAGAGGGGGGGTGAATCAATTGTTGCCAAAATACTTAATCTTTAAAACCCTTAAACCCTTTAAGCATAAAACCCATGATCACATAAACTAATATTACTGATTTGTAAAATGTAAAGCATATAAATATAAATCAGAAAAAATAAACACAACACAACACAAAGATATTTTATCATGAAAACCCAAATTAGGGTAAAAACCATGGTAGGGTTGGTACCCACAATAAGACTGATACCTTGTTACAAGTATAACTTATTACAATTTATTGAGAATGCACTTGCATTAAGACACACTACCTAGAGTAATCTAGGTGCTATATAGATCTCGAGACATCTAGTCTAACATTAGCAGACCAAACACGTTGAGGTTCATATTGTAAGATTTCACAAATGTGCAAATCCACAAAAAACCAAGATCACCTGCAAGCAAAATACCAGAAGCTGGAGCGAAAACCTAAGAGAGAGAGAGAGCAAGATTGTATTTCCCAAAAGTGTAAACAATAATTACAAAAAGCGGCTTATAAGGTGAGAAACCCTAAAGCCGGAGAAAGCTAGGTTTGTGCATTTAATAATTAATAAACATATTAATTATTATGCACCTAAATGACAAGCTTAAGTGAAAAAAGAATAATAGTGACCTTTAATAATTAAATCAGATAGACTTAATTATAAAGGTAAATATACTATTACTCTAACACATATGCACTTCATTAGAGAGTTGATACAAGAGTAGGTCATTGAGTTGCAGTATTTTCCTACAACATAGCAAATTGTAGATATCTTCACCAAACCCTTCACTGAGAGAAATTATCTTCACTTGTGAGCTCTCTTGAGGGTCTTAGATATTTCTTCAAGGGGGTTATTTGACTTCTTTATTCTCTCATGGGTGTGATCTTCTCCTCACATGAGGTATTCTCTCTTATTTTCTATTATTTTAATTATCTCTATTTTTAGGGGAGGGTTTTTCCCATGAGTTTTTCCCTCTTTCCCCGCTTTATGAGAGATTACATTGCATATATTTTGCACTTGCAATTTTTACATGGGTACCTAACATGGCCTAGTAGTCAAGACCCATTATGCATTGTCATCTAGCATTCTAAGCATAAGTACATTCCCTTAATTTGCACATAAGGGGAGGGTGTTGGTGTTTTTAAGTATTCAATTTAATTATACTTTACTTAAGTTTACTTAGAATAATGCATTTGCATATTATTTGTCATATAGACACCTAGGAATTTGAATCTCATTTTAGCACATGGTGTAGGAGAATTCTAGTTTAGGTGGTGATAGTTGTCATCTCATACCTCTTTATGTGTGAGATCCACATTTAGTGCTCTTATTACATTATCATCCTCTCATTTTTGCACATGTTGCACCTACTTTTATGGATAATGGAGGATGATCCACTTTTGGTGGACATGTGATTACACCTAGTGTGATTGATAGGCTATCACTTGCATATCTCCTAATTATCATATATTGCCTATATATTCTAGCACATCTATATTGTATACATATCCATTATCATTTGATCATTATTCAATTATTTATTTGATCATCTTGTCTCTCTTATGGGTATATGCACAAAGATGGGGGACCAAAAAGGTGTCACATTCCTTTTTGGCCCCCAACGACCATAGTGCATACGTACTAAAGCGCATGCACGCTATGGCTTGGGTTGCCCAAGCCTCAGGTTTGGGAAATTCAAAACATAGCGCACATGCTATGGTTTGAATTTAAAACATAGCACGTGTGCACTATAGTGTGCATACGCTATGTAAACTTTTATAAAAATTCAAGTGTAAACTTAGAGAGAGAGAGAGAGAGGAAACATAGAGAGAGAGTAAGAGGGTGGGAGAGAAAGAGAGATGTGGGGAAAGAGAGTGAGTGTGTGTGAGAGAGAGAGAGAGAGTGAGAACCTAGGAAAGATAGAGGGAGAGAGGGTACAAAGATGGGAGAGAATGTGAGAGAGAGACTGGGAGAGGGAGATGAAAGAGGGTAACTAGAGAGAGAGAGAGAGAGAGATTATTACCCTCTATATTCCCCAAACACTATATTTTAACTTATTACCCTCTTTCCCCCCTCTCTTTCTCTCTCTCTCTCTCACACACACACACACATGCTCTATCCCACCATCCTACCCTCTATATTCCCCTTCTCTCTCTCTCTCTCTCTCTCTCTCTCTCTCTCTCTCTCTCTCTCTCACACACACACACACTCCCTTAAGCCTTTTCCATATGTTGTGTAGTGTGTAGGTGCTATGAAAGTCATAAATTTACATAGCGCGTACGCACTATAACGCATGCGTGCTAGAAAAATTTATGACTTGTATAGCACGTACACACTATAGTGTGTATGCACTTTGTAATACATTGGAATCAGCTGAGCCTAAGGCTTGGATTTTCCTTGTATATCCAACCCAAAGGCTTGGAGGATTCAAATAGGCCTGAGACATGTTTTCTAATAGACATACAAAAAATTCACATATTTTTTTGTATGCTCGTCATGGGGTTTACTCATGCTTCAGTAACGTTAAAATCAACCAACATGATATTGTAGATCTCTCTATTATCTATCTAACCATATACTTTATTTTGAATTCTAATTATGTTAAGCTTTTCAACTCTAATTTCTTTTGTATGTATGTCCGATTTTTGTCAAAAACCAACATGTAGTATTTTGGGCATAGATTTTGGCTCATTTGTCAAATTTTGTAATAAGTTACATTTTTAGAAACTAGACTCCATTATACACACTTTAAAAAAAGGAAAATTTGATTTTTGATTATTTTTCAATGATTTCTAGGGGGATCACACATAAATTTCATGTTTTCAGGATGTGTGCACTTCAAAAATTCATAAAAATTTATACATTCATCAAAAAATTAGCAAAAAAATCTGGGATAAACTACGTGGTGTTAGCTAACTTCTCACTGAAGAGATTTAAAACATTCAAAAAAAAAGTTAACATTTTTGGGGGAGCACACCAGATGCTATGTTATGTTTTTTCACAAAAAATAGGACCACTTTTTGTGCTCCCTCTTTTTGAGGGCCTTAATCTGCACCATTTTCAAAATAAATTAGTACTTTAGAAACTAGATTCAGAGTATTACAACTTTTGTTCTTGTTGCATCTTAAAATCTTGAGTCTAACTATCTTCATTTTCTTGTTGAAGTTCATAGTTTTCTAATTTCAGAAGAAAAAAAAAGTGGCATCTTATACCCCCTTTTTGGTCCCCCATCATTGTGCACTTAGCCTTATTTTTGTTATTTATTGAGCTTCTATAGCTTGGCATTACATTCATGTTGCCTTAGGTAAATTCATACAAAAACCAAGAGTAGAGAGAGACATTAGAGAATAGAGAAAGGGAGTTGAGAGAGAGGAGAGAATATGTGGTAGGAAGAGATAGAGAGATAAGACAAATGAGAAGGGAGAATGCAGCATTGAAATCAAGCTTGGAAGCCTTAGAAAAAGACTATAGAAGAGGACCAAAAAGTGAGCATGAGGAAGAACATTAGAATACTCCTAGAAGAGAGGAAGATAGGGGTATGTGCAAGATCATGAGGGGCCAAACTATGCCCTTAAGTGGCAATGAAAAATCAGCAAATCAGGGTTCGTCAACTTGACGTGAAAATTTCAACTAGCTATCAACCTAATATCAAAAAGTTGTAAGAATAGAATCTGTAGAAAATTGAATGTAGTTTCTAAACTACTAGACCTTTTTTGAAAAAAAGTTAGTATGATTGGTGAAAAGTGTAGATTTCAATGTAGCAGTACAAAACTTTCTTGAAAAAAATAAGTAGGTGTATGTCTGACCACCTTAATCATTATCAAATGTTAATATTTTATTATAAGATTTTATATATAAGTAGTAGACTCATGTCCGGATGTGACACATATTTTTTTGTAATTTTATTTCAAAAAAATAATTAATTATGAATTTTCTGCTACAACCTTTTCAAAATGAAAAAACTCCCTTGTCTGACCACCTTAACTCATTCCAAACTTTACAAAATTCAAAAAAAAAAATTCCTTATAGTAGGCGAAGCATAGAATGTGACGCATTTTTTGGATTTCAAAAATGTTATACCATCTGAAAGTTATAGTCATTTTTCAATCAATATATAAATCAGCACTTTAGAGGTAACTCAATTAGAAAATAACTAATAATTAATTATCGAATTCAAAATTTGACAGCAATTATATCGATTGAAAGTTGATAATCTCCTTAAGATACCCTTTTCATTTTATCAAATTCGGGTGAAAAAAAAGTTGTCAGCTACATGGTCGAAGTCTGGAACTCAGAGAAACAAGGGAAAAACATGTTTTTGAGACATTTCAATAGTTGACCATGTAGGTTTGGTGCACAAAGCAATACCAAGCCTAATCGGGTACCCAAAAATGATGACATAATTTTGAATTTTCACTTTCCCTCCACTTTCTCCCTCCCATTTCTCCATCCTTCATATGATATATTATATATCAAAAACTATATATTAGATATATATTAGATTATATATTATATACAATATTATATATTAAATATTATATAATATACATTTTACATTTTAAATATTATTTAATATATATTAATATTAAATGTTACATTATATATCATATATTATATATTATTTTATATGTATAATATATTAATATGTATTTTACGACTATGTACAAAAGGTTTGAAGATTGCAGAAAAATCATGGATTGCCATTGAAAGAAGCAAAGAAAATTAATCAGCCATTTAAAAAATTCATGGGCGGTCATTGAGGAAGAGAGAGAGTGAGAAGGTGGTGGGGGTTGAGAGAGGAAGAAAGAGAGTGAGAAGGTGAGAGAGAGAGAGATAGAGAGAGAGGGTGATGAGAGAGAGAGAGAGATGGGGAGAGAGTAGTTGAGAGAGAGAAGGGGAAGGGGAGAGAGAGAGAGAGAGAGAGAGAGAGAGAGAGAGAGAAGGGGAAGGAGAGAGAGTAGGAGAGAGAGGGAAGGGGAAGGGGAGAGAGAGAGAGAGAGAGAGAGAGAGAGAGGGGGGGGGGAAAGGGGAGAGAGAAGGGGAAGGATAACCAATTCATTACAATATTAATTAGTAAGGAGAAAGGAAAACTTAAATAATATCACAACAGACATTAGAAATCCAAATTCTAATTAGGAGTTTTAAGTAAAGTGAGTAAGGTCCTACATAGGGACATTATACATCCACATATTGTTTTGTAGATACCTCCAAGAACCCACATACATAGGAGTAGGTTTGAAGTAAGACAAAGATTGTTTATCGGTTCAAAAATATTACTGTGTTGTACTTTTGATCAACATCCAATGATTGGATGTGAAATTCACAAATTTGATTATATTGCCACTGGTTCTATTTCAAATTCTAGAAAAAATGGATATTTGACATATGTTCATAAATTTCAATCAACACCATTTTAAAATAACACATCAGTTTATTTTTACACATTGAGAATATCATCCTTAGAAATTGAACTGAAATTGACATAGGTCATAGGAAATAAATGCCCCATCTATTTGGTGCCTTCTACATTTTGAGTTTCTTATTACAATCAGGAGAAGAATATTAAACTCTCCAAATGGTTTTGGACAATAACATTTTTACTTCCTCTTCACAAATATATTTCTTCCCTCATCTTGCTGCCTATTGATACCAACAAAGTGAATCTAGGCATTTCTACCATGTAATGGGAGAAAAATGGTTTCCTAAAATTGATGTGTCTAAATAACACATGCAAGAACTATTTATTTGATATTGCTCACTAACCCTTTAGAACAGAAAATGTTTACAAAAACTAGCATGTACTTGCATGAGGACATTATATATTACAGGAATCTTGCACAGAAGTAGTTGGCAAGCCGCTCAAAAATTAGTAACTGATAGCAAGTGTGATAATGCAAATGCTTTAATAAACCACTATCTTCTTTACTCAAGCAACATCCGGTTCATCTTCTCGATTGGGGCATGTTTGGGAACAAACAGTCTCCATTCAAACTCAAGTCTCTGGAAGTGCAGTTATATTTGTTAGTGGAGGAGATACATCCATTGGATCTGCAATAACTTTATGCTTGCTGGAATTTCCATTTCTCTTCAATTGAGATACTCTTTCCAAAATTGCATCTACCCTTTTACCAATTTGGTAAATCAATGGGTCTATTTGTGGACCTCGAAGGAGTTGGTCACCCAAACCAAAACCTTGAGATGAATCATGAACTTCTCTATGAAAGAGATTAGTACCTTGAGAAGATCTCCACTTGTCAGCTGAATTAAAACCTTAGACCATAGATGGCTTCCCTTTGTTGTAAAATGAGGAGTGAGACTGCCTTGCCAAAGGTGGCAATGAACTTACATTTGATGGATATTGCCCAACATGAGTAACCTGGTTTCCCAACTCCCATAAATGCAAGGCCATTGACGAATAGGCATTTCTAATAGAAATATTTGTGGTGCTAGAATGAAGTGCATGACCAAATTCTTTGCCTGCTAATGAACCAATTTGAGGCTTCATTTCACATTGCTCTGTGGATAATTCCACAGCACTTGTTACTTGTCTATCTAAATTTTTTGTGACAGTGTACATGTGCATTGAAGAGCTTTTGTCACTACTTGAGCTACTAGCAAATGGTAAGTACTCATCATCATCATCTGACATAGGCTCACATGCATATCTTACTTCTTTCCTTTGTCACTTTCCCTTCCTAGCTCTTCCTCCTTATCTGTAACTTTTATCGTGGGTCCAAGAAGCTCTTCCCACTCTTTCCCATTAACTATGGGCTTTTACTCTTCATCCTCAGTATTTGGCATACCTTGGATGGCACCAAGATAGCCATTTTCTTCTGAAATGTCCTTTTCTCTCAAATTAAAATCTCTCTATTAAGAAGATTTTCTATATCTTCCTTTGTATATTGAATAGATGTAACTACAATCCCATGTTCATCAAGAATATTCCTTGCACCATTGAGTAATATATCATACAATTCCTTAATAGTTTCATTCTTAATAGAATTCATAACTAGATTTTCCATAGCCAATTTTCTTCTTAATCGTTGCAATATTTTCTCCTCAACTGAACATTTTGTAATCAGTTGATATACAATCATAGTTTTCTCTTGGCCAATCCTGTGGGCTCATGATTGAGCCTATAGATCCACTAAAGGGTTGAAATCTAGATCTGGTGGAAGAGTAGTATTAGCAAGAAGTCATTCACTAACATCTCATCTTTATAACAACTAAATTTGGATTCACTAGAAGCATTAAAGAATCTGGATTGGACTCTTAAAGAATTCTTTCTAGTATTCTGGACTCAATTGCATGTGCATTTTAGCAAAACATAGCAAAGAAACATAATCAAACTATATGAGGAAGATACAGTAGTCGATCTACATCCTTTGGGTCAAAAAGATGATTTGTAACACTTAACCTAAAAATTTAGTTCTGCTAATGAAAATGTCTAATCATGTAGCAAGGTACAGAAGCTCAGGAAAGGTGTAACAAATTAATATGCAAATATTTATGTCCGTAATAGTATTTTCTGCATTTATTATGATATTGATTCAACTTGATGAACCTTCGCTATTTGATCGATCCTCTCCCTTTCATTTCACTTGGTTTTCTCATTTTGCACATCATAGGCCAGTATTTGATAGTGGATATGACCTTGGTACTACCAGCGTTAATGATAAATTTTACCTTTTAGCTATTATTATTTTGTCATTTTTCCTATATGATACTTTTGTATACAAATTATGGATATTCTCTAGCAAACTTTTCATTTTTTCCTATAGGATGCCTTTGTATACAAATTTTGGAGAATCTCTTGCAGACATATGGAAATGATAATCTTCCTCCTAGAGCATATATTAATGAAGTTCTTTGTGCCTTAGCAGAGGAAGCTGACTAGATTGTTGAAGCTTACGGTACTACATACAGAAATGTGGTATGTATTTTTGGCCTAAATTTATTTCTCATTTATTTTAGGTCTTTAAAGGCGGTCAGCTAAATATTTGTATTAAATGTTCCTTTTACAGGTGTCGTAAACCCTAGCTACATAGAAATGGAGGCTTTGAAGAATAGTTCACTAGAGGCAGAGAGAAAGAGGGAGAGAGGGAGAGGGAGATAGAGAGAGAGAGAGAGAGAGAGAGAGTGATCAGAGAGAGAGAGGGATCCTAGTATGCCTTATCATGCATTAGGACCCATAGGAAGTTGTCATGACCCCTATGGACACATTGGAATGCTCAAGTGTGTCTTAGGGGGTCCTAGGACCCCTTCGAACATGCTTGAGTGTTCAAATGAGTCAAAATAGGTCATGTGGACACCCTAGGGGTCCTAGTATGCCTTATCATGCATTAGGACCCCTAGGATGTCCTCATAACCCCTATGGACACATTGGAATTCTCACGTATCTCTCAAGGGGTCCTAGGACCCCTTCAGATACACTTGAGTGTTCAAATGTGTCTGAACGGGTTATGGGGACTCCCTAGGGGTCCTAATATGCCTTATCACGCATTAGGACCCCTAAGAAGTCCCCATGACCCCTTTTGACACATTGGAATTCTCAAGTGTGTCTTAAGGGGTCCTAGGACCCCTTTGGACACACTTGAGTGTTCAAATGTGTCAAAATGGGTCATGGGGACTTCCTAGGGGTCATAGTACACCTTATCATGTGTGAGGACTCTTAGGAAGTCCCCACAACCCCTTTTGACACATTGGAATGCTCAAGTGTGTCTTAAGGGGTCCTAGGACCCCTTTGGACATAGTTGAATGTTCAAATGTGTGAAAAGGGGTCATGGGGACTCCCTAGGGGTCCTAGTATGCCTTATCACATGTTAGGACCCATAGGAAGTCCCCATGACCCCTTTTGACACATTGGAATGCTCAAGTGTGTCTTAAAGGGGTCTTAGGACCCCTTCAGACACACTTGAGTGTTCAAATATGTCAAAAGGGGTCATGGGGACTTCCTAGGGATCCTCGTATGCCTTATCCCATGTTAGGACTCATAGGAAGTCCCCATGACCTCTTTTGACACATTGGAATGCTTAAGTGAGTCGTAAAGGGTCCTAGGACCCCTTCGAACATAATTGAGTGTTCAAATCTATCAATAGGGGTCATGGGGACTCCCTAGGGGTCCTAGTATGCCCTATCACATGTTAGGACTCCTACAAAGTCCCCATGACCCCTTTTGACACATTGGAATGCTCAAGTGTGTCTTAAGGGGTCCTAGGACCCCTTCAGACATACTTGAATGTTCAAATGTGTCGAAAGGGGTCATGGGGACTTTGTAGGGGTCCTAGTATGCCTTATCATGAGTTAGGACCCCTAGGAAGTCCCCATGACCCCTTTTGACACATTGGAATGCTCAAGTGTGTCTTAAGGGGTCCTATGACCCCTACCGACACACTTGAGTAGTCAAATGTGTAAAAATGGGTCATGGGGACTCCCTAGGGGTCCTAGTACACCTTATCACATGTTAGGACTCTTAGGAAGTCCTCATGACCCCTTTTGACACATTGGAATCTTAAGGGGTCCTAGGACCCCTTCAGACACACTCGAGCATTCAAATGTGTCAAAAGGCATCACGGGGACTCCCTAGGGGTCCTAGTACACCTTATCATTCATTAGGACTCCTAGGAAGTCCCCATGACTCCTTTTGATACATTAGAATGCTCAAGTGTGTCTTAAGGGATCCTAGGACCCCTTCGGACATAGTTGAACATTCAAATGTGTCAAAATGGGTTAGGGGGACTCCCTAGGGGTCCTAGTATTCCTTATCATGCGTTAGGACCCCTAGGAAGTCCCCATGACCCCTTTTGACATATTGGAATGCTCAAGTGTGTCTTAAGGGGTCCTATGACCCCTTCAGACACACTTAACCATTCAAATGTGTCAAAAGGGGTCATGTGGACTCCCTAGGGGTCCTAGTACACCTTATCATGCATTAGGACCCCTAGGAAGTCCCCATGACCCCTGTGGACACATTGCAATTCTCAAGTGTGTCTTAAGGGGTCCTAGGACCCCTTAAGACACACTTGAGTGTAAAAATGTGTCAAAAGGGATCATGGGGACTCCCTAGGGGTCCTAGTACACCTTAGCATGTGTTAGGACCCCTAGGAAGTCCCCATGACCCCTTTTGACACATTGAAATTCTCAAGTCTATCTTAAGGGGTCCTAGGACCCCTTCAAACACACTTGAGCATTCAAATGTGTCAAAAGGGGTCATGGGGACTCCCTACGGGTTCTAGTACACCTCATCATGTGTTAGGACCCCTAGGAAATCCCTATGACCTCTTTTGACACAATGGAATGTTCAAGTGTGTCTTAAGGGGTCTTGGGACCCCTTCGAAAACACTTAAGCATTTAAATGTATCAAAAGGGGTCATGGGGACTCTCTGGGGGTCCTAGTGCACCTTATCATGTGTTAGGACCCCTAGGAAGTCCCCATGACCCCTTTTGACACATTAGAATGCTCAAGTGTGTCTTAAGAGGTCCTAGGACCCCTTTGGATGCACTTGAGCATTTAAATGTGTCAAAACGGGTCATGGGGACTCCCTAGGGGTCCTAGTATGTCTTATCATGCGTTAGGACTCCTAGGAAGTCTCCATGACCCCTTTTGACACATTGAAATGCTCAAGTGCGTCTTAAGGGGTCCTAGGACCCCTTTAGACATAGTTAAACATTCAAATGTGTCAAAAGGGGTCATGGGGACTCCCTAGGGGTCGTATTATGCCTTATCACATGTTAGGACTCCTAGAAAGTCCCCATGACCCCTTTTGATGCATTGGAATGCTCAAGTGTGTCTTAAGGGGTCCTAGGACCCCTTTGAACATAGTTGAATGTTCAAATGTGTCAAAAGTGGTCATGGGGACTCCCTAGGGGTCCTAGTATGCCTTATCATGTGTTAGGACCCCTAGGAAGTCCACATGACCCCTTTTGACATATTTGAACACTCAAGTGTGTCCGAAGGGGTCCTAGGACCCCTGACCCCTTCGGACACACTTGAGTGTTCAAATGTGTGAAAAGGGGTCATGTGGAATCCCTAGGGGTCCTAGTATGCCTTATCACGCATTAGGACCCCTAGGAAGTCTCCATGACCCCTATGCACACATTGAAATTCTCAAGTGTGTCTTAATGGGTCCTAGGTCCCCTTTGGACACACTTGAGAATTCAAATGTGTCAAAAGGGGTCATGGGGACTCCCTAGGGGTCCTAGTATACCTTATCATGTGTTAGGACCCCTAGGAAGTCCCCATGACCCCTTTTGACACATTGGAATGATCAAGTGTGTCTTAAGGGTTCATAGGACCCCTTTGGACACACTTGAGTATTCAAATGTGTCAAAAGAGGTCATGGGGACTCCCTAGGGGTCTTAGTACACCTTATCATGCGTTAGGACCCCTAGGAAGTCCCCATGACCCCTTTTGACACATTAGAATGCTCAAGTGTGTCTTAAGTAGTCCTAGGACCCCTTCAGACACACTTGAGCATTCAAATATGTCAAAAGGGGTCATGGGGACTCCCTAGGGGTCCTAGTACACCTTATCACACTCAAGTGTGTCCTAAGGGGTCCTACAACACATTGAAACATTAGAATGCTCAAGTGACCCTTGTGGATACATTGGAATGCTCAAGTGTGTCCTAAGGTGTCCTACAACCCCTTCGAACACACTTGGGCATTCAAATGTGTCAAAAGGGGTCATGAGGACTTCCTAGGGGTCATGGGGACTTCCTAGGGAACTTCCTAGGGGTCCTAGTACTAGTTTCTAGGACAGATAATGATATCTACTTATTCAGTATAGTCAGACCACTGAAATTACAATGGATCCTTGTACGCCTTATCAAATACATTATATATATATATATAATATGTATAATATATATATATATATATACACACACACACACACATTAGTATATATAATATACATTTTATATATTATATACCCCATTTTATATGTAAAAGTTCAATTTTTTTCATTTGCTCCCACCCTTTTTTCATCTGCCTGGGAATATGTCATCGGACACCCAATTTTGGACTGGTAATATTTGACCAAAATATTCCATGTCCCCATAAAGTAGAGAAGCACAAGATTTCATACTTTTTTCATGCGTTACAGAAAAAAAAATGTGATTTGGGGCCCATTTTTTTATTTTTGTCAACTTGTGGTCTCACCATGGGAAGCAGCAATCGTCAAAAGGCTAAACGCAAGAGGAAGGTGATGGATGAAGAAATTCAAGCATATAGGGTAAAAGATAAGGAAAATCACCAAAGAAGGAGATAAGGTATGTTAAACATTAATTAAGTTGACCCCGTAAATGTAGTTGTAAGTGAAGAGGATGTTGAATTTGAAAATAATATGGAAATTAATTTTGTGAATAACAATGTATGGAGTGAAGATGAAAATGTAGAGATGGAGAATGAAAATGTAGACTTGGGGAATGAAAACGTAGATTTGGGGAATGACAATGAATGGAATGAAGATGAAAATGTATAGATGGAGATTGAAAATGTAGACTTGGGGAATGAAAATGTTGCACAAGAACCACATGAACGTTACACATCTCCAAACTATATGCGAAATGAAGTCCCTTACAATAAAGATAATCAATCTTCAAATTCGGGGCTTTCAAGAACACCTAAATGGTTAATTGAAATTGTGGAGAACATTATGAATAATTGGGAAGGAAAGAGGTCACATAGAACTATTAGGTTGTGGACTTCAAGACTTTATGATCAATTTTTTGGAAACAAGACATTGGTTGAGCAATGTCAAATTTTTGTCCAGTTGTTAAAGATGAAAAAGATGAGACCTGTGCTTGTGGAATTAAAGATTCATGTGAATAAGAAAATGGAGAGAAATGCCATTTTTGTGAAGAATATTTTCAATGCTCTCAATAGCATTGGAAGACTAGCAGAGAAAAAGATAAGAGAGTTGCTCGGAGGGTTATTACAACCTCCTTAGTAAGTCATCACTTGAGAAAGGCTCACTTGATGAGACAAACTTGTGTTGACTTCAATATAGACCATAAAACTTTGGGTAGAGCACTTGCAAGAAGAGAAAGACTTGATTATCCACTTCAAATTGATACATGGGCTTATGGTGGGAGACTTACACATTTCGATAAGAAGCTAACAGATGTTGTCAAGGATGAAATTCAACAATTTTGGAATGCTAACTCAAGAGAGTCACCAAATGTGAAGGATGTCTTGAAGTTGAGAGTTTGCAATCCAGACCGCACTCCACATCCTAAACATTATGTGGAGGTAAGTCAAACAATTTTGTATAAAAAATTTTGTGAGACACATCCAACATTGAAAATATCACAAAGGTCTTTTGAATCCATGAAGCTATTTTATTGTGTACCCCTTAAGATTCGGAATACATGTTGTTACAAATATCATGTTGAGTTTTCAATGCATCATGAATTATTACAGTCCATCCATTCTACTTTGCATACTAATGAAATTCTAGAGGATTGTGGTGCAAGTGGTCTTTCCAAATCATCAAGAGACTTGCTAGATCAATTTTTATGTCATAGAGATGATGGTTGTTTATTTTATAAAAAAGATTGCTTAAATGCCAAGTGCTCAGAATGTGGTGTCTTGTCCAAGTTTAGAACATGTTTTCATGAGGGTTTGGAACACAATTTTGGAAAGACACTCATCCCAAAAAAGGTATATGAAATAGTGAAATATACATTGAAGAGTGGAGGTGAAGACTCTAGATGTGAGTTAGTTGCAAAAGAATACAATGTTGCTGATTTTATCTCAGATTTCAAGACAAATCTTTTTTACAAGTATGCAAGGCATAGTCACAGGTCTCAATGGTTGGATCAACAATTCAGGACATGTAAGGACACTTTCCCCATTGGAACTATTATATTTGTTGTAGACTTTGCGGAGAACTTTACATTGTAGCCCCAAAATGAGACTCAAGCTCAATATTACAATTCCATTCAGGTTGCTATTTTTGTACACATCACATATATACATTCCCTTGATAGCACAAAAGATGAGTGAAAGATAATTAGAGAGTACCATTTTTATATGAGCGACGACAGGTCTCACTCTAATGAGTTTGTTCAACATTGTTTCCAAAACTATTTTGACTTCTTGCAGGAAAATGGTATTACTATGGATAGGCATCTCATTTGGTTGGATAATTGTACCAGTTAATTTAAGAATGATAGAATGTTTTATTGGTTGTGTAGAATGCATGTGGAGAGAGGTGTACCTCATATTTGGAGTTTTTTTGAGTCAGGGCATGGGAAAGGGGAGCATGACGGAGCAGGTGTGTGTGTGAAGAGAGCTCTAGTTAAGGAGAAATTGAAGATTTAAGGTGATGTACTTCTTGATGCTCATTCTATTGTTGATTGGTGTACTTTATCATTGTCACAAGGGGGCTCTTGATTCTACAGTGCGTAGATTCTTTTGGTTGGTTGAGGAGGAAACTATAGGAGATAGATTGGATTGTCAAACAGTGAAAGACTCTTCAAAAATGCATTCATTCCGAAGCTCCAATAGTAGTACATGGACCATTTGGACACGAGAGTTGGCTTGTTTTTGCCCCATGCATTTTCAGTATGATTGGGATCATTGTGAGTCAAGTGAGTGGGTGAATACATGGGTTCCACAGTATCTAACTCCTTTATCTTTGACACTCTCTATAAGAAATGATGACATGGACACTTAAATTGAGTATGACCATCTTTTAGATCTTCTGAAGCTAGGAGATGTTTTTGCATTGGTTTCACCACAGGGGAATGATGAGAGGTTAGACTATTGGTTATCTCATTATGTACGAGGTAAACAAAAGCTTGTACAACCGATGATAGATGGTGATGGGTTCACATATCCTACTGGTTCAGTTGTTGTTGCGGGAACATGGCTATGAACATACATGATTAGAAAGAATGGAATTCCTACATTTGAAGACTATGAGAAGAAAAAAACTATTCTCATGTATTCACACCTTGTTATAGCAACAAATGTCAAGTTATCAAATCATTAAGGAAGACCAAAGACAAAAGTACTTTGGACTATTAGTACTATTGATCATGAAGCACTATTGGAGACCCTGAATCAAAGAGATGACCCTTCAGGAACACTTGACTAGGTAATAAGTTAACTTAGTGCATTTTTTTCTAAGTTCATTAAGCTTAATTTCAATACATTAATTTCACCTTTCTTAGGTTGTATTTTGAGTCAATAAACTTGGTTTTGTATGTGGATTGTAACTTGTGCAGGAGCACCTATGAAGATCCCTACAGTCACCATGGATCCAATCAGAGATAGAAGGACAAAAGGATCCTTAATGGTTATTTAAGATCTTTTGAAGCCTATAATGGCAATTTGTAACAATCAATTTGATTTAAAAGTTAAATGCCCTAGAAGTCTTGATAAGGACTTATGACAAAAATCATGTATGGGTGGCCAATAGTGCCAAGAAGGGATCTTACATGTCATTTACTTATGTCATTTGCATGGTTTGAATTCTTACATGTTTGATTTTTATTTCTAATGCTTTAAGGATATTATTTTTTATCATTTCAAACAATCTATAAAAGTTAAACCTCAAACATAATAAGCTTCACAGTTCAAATTTCACAAGCTTAATCATGATTAGTTTCATAGTTCAAATTTCAAACATACCACTAACAGTCATTGCAATGGAACTAGGTCAAGAAAAGAAGTGTGCATGCTTTCCCATTTGGTTCTTCTCTTGTTTCAGACTGAAAACCTAATTGTTTCCACTGCAGACAAGGAAATGCTCCCAAGGACTACTTACTCAATCTGTAAAATACAACTGCTTGCAGGATACCTAGTGTACCATAATGCATTGTGTGTTTTATGGTCTGCAAGTGACATTCTTTATGAGTTTGCACGGGAGAGTAAAAGGGTTAACTTTTTCGTTACTAAAAATGGTGTGGACTATAAGTTGGTGGTTAACTTTCATGACATTGTAAATGCCAATGACAAACCCATTCCACCCATGGATTCACTGGAACACTCGTGACCATGCTCGACCCAAGTGACCCCAAGGTGCACTAAGCACGATTGGGCAGCAATCTTTCGAGGCTCATATCTTGGACCTCATGAGAGGTATTGACAAACTGTTAGGTGCTACGGGATTGTGTTTCTGAGGTCTAGAATAACCTCTCTCAGTTTTAGGTGGTTCAATTTTGTTTGCATTTGGTAAGACAATCTCAGTCGATGGCAAAACTTGTAGTGAGGGTCAATTGAAAGCGGCTCAGCAGCGTATCTTTCAAACCGTCCAACATTGCATCAAACCATCTACTCCATCAACTTTGGTTGGCTGGGTAAATGCCGATGACAACCCCGTTCTGCCCACGGAGTCACCAAAATGCTCGCAACCACACTCGACCCAAGTGACTCCAAGGTGCACTAAGCACGATTGGGCAGTGATCTTCTGGGGCTCATATCTCAGACCCCGTGAGAGGTATCAACAAACTATTAGGTGCTACAGGATCATGTTTTTGAGGTCTACAATAACCTCTCTCATTTTTGGGAGATTTGACTTTGTTTGCATTTGGTAAGATGATCTTAGTCGATGCCAAAACTTGTAGTGAGGGTTAGTTGAAAGTGGCTCAATAACGTATCTTTCAAATCATCTGACCTAGCATCGAACCGTTTGCTCCATCAGCTTTGATTGGCTAGGTAAACACCAATGACAACCCTGTTCCACCCATGGATTCACTGGAATGCTCATGACCACGCTCGACCCGAGTGACCCCAAGGTGCACTAAGCACGATTAGGCAGCAATCTTCTAGGGCTCATATCTCAGACCTCATAAGAGGTATCAACAAACTAGTAGGTGCTATGGGATCATGTTTCTGAGGTCTACAATAACCTCTCTCAGTTTTGGACGATTTGACTTCGTTTACATTTGGCAAGATGATCTTAGTCGATGCCAAAACTTGCAGTGAGGGTCAGTTGAAAGCGGCTCAGCAGCGTATCTTTCAAACCGTCTAACCTAGCATCAAACCATCTATTCCATTAGCTTTAGTTAGCTGGGTAAACACCAATGACAACCCCGTTCTGCCCATGGAGTCACAGGAATGCTTGCAACCATGCTCGACCCAAGTGACCCCAAGGTGCACTAAGCACGATTGGGTAGAAATCTTCTAGGGCTCATATCTTGGACCTCATGAGAGGTATCAACAAACCATCAGGTGCTACAAGATCATGTTTTTGAGTTCTACAATAACCTCTCTCAATTTTGGGATATTCAACTTCATTTGCATTTGGCAAGATGATCTCAGTCGATGCCAAAACTTGCAGTGAGTGTTAGTTGAAAGCGGCTCAGCAGCGTATCTTTCAAACCGTCCAACCTGGCATCGAACCATCTGCTCCATCAGCTCCAATTTTTTTAAAATGCCAATGACAACCCCATTCCACCAATGGAGTCACCAGAACACTCGCGACCACACTCGACCCAAGTGACCCCAAGGTGCACTAAGCATGATTGGGTGGTGATATTCCAGGGCTCGTATCTCAGATCATGTTTTTGAGGTCTATAATAATCTCTCTCAATTTTGGGTAATTTGACTTCGTTTGCATTTGGCAAGACAATCTCAGTCGATGCCAAAACCTGCAGTGAGGGTGAGTTGAAAGTGGCTCAGTAGCATATCTTTCAAACCGTCTGACCTAGCATCAAACCATCTACTCCATCAGCTCAGGTTGGCCAGGTAAACACCAATGACAACCCTATTCCACCCATGGAGTCACCGGAATGCTCACAACCACACTTGACCCAAGTGACCCCAAGGTGCACTAAGCACGATTGGGCAGTGATCTTCTGGGGATCGTATCCTAGACCTCGTGAGAGGTATTGAAAAATTGTTAGGTGCTGCAGGATCATGTTTCCAAGGTCTACAATAACCTCTCTTAGTTTTGGACGATTCAACTTCATTTTCATTTGGAAAGACAATCTCAGTCGATGCTAAAACTTGCAGTGAGGGTCAGTTAAAAGTGACTCAGCAGCGTATCTTTCAAACCGTCCAACTTGGCATCAAACCGTCTACTCCATCGGCTCTAGTTGGCCAGGTAAACACTAGTGACAACCCCATTCCACCCATGGAGTCACCAGAACGCTTGCGACCACGCTCGACCCAAGTGACTCCAAGGTGCACTAAGCATGATTGGGTAGTGATCTTCCAAGGCTCGTATCTTAGACCTCATGAGAAGTATCGACAAACCATCAAGTGCTACGATATTTTGTTTCCAAGGTCTATAATAAGCTCTCTCAGTTTTGGGCGATTCAACTTCGTTTACATTTGGCAAGATGATCTCAGTCAATGCCAAAACTTGTAGTGAGGGTTAGTTGAAAGCGGCTCGACAGTGTATCTTTCAAACCATCTGACCTGGCATCAAACCATCTACTCCATCAGCTCTGGTTGGCTAGGTAAATGCTAGTGACAACCCCATTCCGTGCACAGAGTCACTGGAACGCTCATGACCACACTCGACCCAAGTGACCCCAAGGTGCACTAAGCATGATTGGGTAGTGATCTTCTAGGGCTTGTATCTCAGACCTCATGAGAGGTATCAAAAAACCATCAAGGGATACGGGATCATGTTTCTAAGTTCTACAATAACCTCTCTCAGTTTTGGGTGTTTCAACTTCATTTGCATTTGGCAAGATGATCTCAGTCGATGCCAAAACTTGCAGTGAGTGTTAGTTGAAAGTGGCTCAACAACATATCTTTCAAACCATCTGACATTGCATCAAACCATCTACTCCATTAGCTTCGGTTGGCCAAGTAAACGTCAGTGACAACCCTGTTTCGCCCACTGAGTCACTGGAACACTCACGACCATGCTCGACCCAAGTTTCCTAATAGCACAAGTGCTACATTTCTCTGTGCATTTAGTAAACCCCAATATGATGAGTTATATACATAGTGAGTATATACATATTATTGAAACAATGTAGTACTAAGTGACTCAAGTGAGTATATATAATGATATGAAACATAAGAACATAGAAAATCTATAGAAGTTAAACCTCAAAAATAATAAGCTCCATGAATAGGGTATTCTAGAGTAAAGAAAAACAAATGTAACTTCAACAAGATATAATTTAAATCATAATGATAATCATAGTCAAGATATAACTTCACCATTCAATTCCATAAACATGAATAATAAATATGTATACAAAAGATGACGCAAATATAACATAAAAATGAACATGTTCTATATATAGAAAGTATCAAATGTATCAAAAGTATCTCCATATACAAATATGGCACATGCCATTTCAAAATGTCTACAAAATCAATGTTTCAAGGTGTACAATGTGGCATATATGCCATCTCAAAATGTGCCAAGTGGCATCTCTAAATGACCACAAAACTAAAACTACATCCTATGTCGTAGGGTGATCATCAAAATGAATGTAGCCTCTTTGAAGAAGTGTTAGGCTCTAATTGATCCTGGATCAAAAATGAGTTCAAACGCAAGTTAGATTGCTTACTTTATATATATATATATATATATATATATATATATATATATATATATATATATATATATATATATATATATATATATATATATATATATATATATATATATATATATATATATAATTCATAATTCAAACACTAATTTAATTAAAATTATAACTACATACAAATATATGTACTTGGCCTCTTGGTCGCCTACCACGATCAGGTGTCCTACCATAAGTCCTTGGCAGTGAAGGGACCATGCCAACAATACCAACTCTAACCTATAAATATATATTTTCAATAATGAGATTAGTAGAGTGGTGCAACATAGAGTAATAAATCTACAAAATAGGACATGATTTGAACTAAAATTAAAACTTACATCTGGTGATCCCTCCTCTGGAATATTGGGCTGGGTCAACAAAGATATGAAAGATTCTCATGGGCCCTCCCTCACACTAGGAGTAACCTATGAGAGTAAAATAATTATCAATTATATATAAATGTACTTCATCATAACAACACTGGTTACAAAATACAAATAACAATATGTAAAAGTCTACGTACAATCAGTCTATCACTCTGAATGGAGATGCCTGTCAGCCTAGGCTCCCGAACCTGTGTCAAAAAATCATCGATAGCCACACCCTATACAATAAATTCAAGTAAAATATTTATTACTACACACAAGTGGCATACATATGCATGCATAATTAATCTTAAACAATTAATTACCTTTCCTTTGTCGACACCTGATGAAGGAACTCCCTCGTGCCCCCCACTGACATTAGTTGTAGCCTGCAAGAGTACAATAAGATGACAATATATTAGTAAATGTATGAATTGTATTGCTATGATTGATAGAGATTTAAGCGTGTACACCAAATGATATAAAAAAAACTAATGGGTACATAATTTATAATATACTGTATAGGCATCAAGGCCAAATGAAATGGTCGAAGCTGTGGACTCATCCACCTATCTCAACTCCTCCTGTGTCATCAATTGAACATAAATGGAATATATATATATATATATATATATATATATATATATATATATATATATATATATATATATATATATATATATATATATATATATAAGTGCATGCAATCATTAAAACTAATCTAAATAAATAAATTAAATAAGTCATGTGACAAATTTATTTATAATATTTACTCTTACCATATCAATAGGAGTCCATGGCTCTGCATACACCTCCTAAGCACTATCATGAGATGTAGATGCTCCATGAGGTGTTGCAGTATCTGCAGCTACATCTCCTACATCCTCCTCATCAATAACATACTGATATGTATCAGCATCAGTAAACAATCTGAAGCACATATTCTTGCATATAATGCAAATATCGGGCTCGCATACATGTGAACTTCGACGAGATGTTGATGCGCCAGCATCATCCACACCAGGAGGCAACACTGACCTGGTCTACGTGATCAACTAATCACCCAACAAATGAATGGCCCTAATAGTTTGTGAGGCAGCCTCTGCAATGATATCGGGATGATGCACTCAAGGAGGGGGTGAGACATTAGTGGGAGGGACAACGGTAGTGGCCTTTTTGTGCTGGGAAAATAGCCTAGTCTAAGGAGCTCCTCCACCTGTGCCCATGTTGGGCCTCATACTCCAATAATTAACATTGTGACCAAGCACAAACTCAGCATATAATTTTCTTATGAAATAGAAAGGGACCTCCAAATTGCTATGGGGTGGTTTATCAAAAATGATCCACAAACGATCCCAAAAGTGTGTGCGCATTGCTTCATTTTTGCACCATTTTATTGATAATTTGGGCTTTTTGGGGTCAACTGGTATTCCAGTTTTAGGATTCACAAAAAGAGAGGCTATATCTTCCTTACTTATATTAAGGGCTGCAATCACATCATGGTCAAGCCCGTCATCAAATTGGGCATGCATATCATCACGCCAATGAAGAGCAACATTATGTTGCTACATGAGTGTGTCAATATTTTGAACAATAGTATTTAATGTGGCAAGCATGGGACCTAATGTAGGTATATTATGATATGTGTTTTGGAAACCCCATATTGTATTCAAATTATTTTGTATCAAATCTTGTAAAGATGGAGGGTTTTGAAATTAGGGATTGTTTTGGGGATTGTTATTTGGTGCGGGAGGGTTATTTTCTTCATTGTTGTCAGCCATGCCTAATTAAACATAAAAAAATCTAAATTTCAATTTGATTTCATATATTATTAAAAAAATAAATACAAAACCCTATTTCAACCAAAAAAACTACATTTAGCATGAAAATGAAATAAAACAATCAAAATCTACAAAGAATTTACTTACCGCATAGTGCGGAGATCGAATTTGTTATTGCAAAAATCAAATACCCAAAAATATCATGTATATGATATTTCAAGCCATTTTCCAAACCCAAAACATGAGGAGAAATGAGGAAAATGGCTCACGGGTTTTGATTTATGCCACAGGTTTCAGGTACCCAATATCATATCAAGTACTTGATTAAGCCTATGCTTTGGTGTTAGGTTTTCCCAAGTGTACTGACACCCAGGCCTACTCAAAAGTCAACAAGTGTTTTCATGCACTTTTGGACAAGTGAAAAGTGAATATTTTTCACATCGCCACTTTTTGGCCCCTCATGATCTTGCACATACCCATAGGTTGGATGCCGACGAGAGGAGAGCCATAAGATTTCTTAAGGAAATACAAGGTGAGGGTAGTAGAGCACATGTATATATACCTACCTATAATAGAAAGATGGATAGTGAGGAATTATTAGGATGGATTGATTCCCTAGAGAACTACTTTGAGCATGAAGACATGAATAAGGACAAGAAGGTAAAGTTGTCTAAGACCAAGTTGAGAGGGATTGCTCTATCATGGTGGAGTAGTGTGCAAATAGAGAGAGTGGCTAGGTGAATGACTAAAACAACATATTGGGAGAGGATGGTGACAATGACGAAGGATAAATTCCTTCCATCTGATTATGCAATTCAAAAAAAGAGGCTAAGAACAAATATGAAGTGAAAAGATATGGATGTCATGACATACATTGAACAATTCTACAAGTTAAGCATAAGGGGAGAATTGGAAGATGAAGAAGGAAAGGTGGCATGGTATCTAAATGGTCTTAGATACATATTGTAGGATGAGATTGGTTTAAGTTTTCCTAAGACACTAGGGGAATGCTTTCAGTTAGAAATCAGAGAAAAAGATAAGGTAAAGAGGAAACAATAAAGACAAGGAGGAAGTGGTAGAGACAATGCAAAAAGAGGTAGGGGAAGGAGACCAAGTAATGAAGGAAAAGGGAAAGGAAGTAGTGACAAGGGTAAGGAATCCATTTCTGATCAGAGAGCAGGATACCGAGGTGGAGGAAGGTTTGGATTAGGCAAAGGAGCATGGGTATTCATAGGTAGGTGACTCAATTGCAATGAGGTAGGGAATACTTCTTTCAAGTATCCATTGAATGAGAAGAATGTCAATTATGAAAAAATGAATGAGAAGAGAGTGTAGTTAGTACAAGAATAATAGAACCAAGAAATCATAACTCATGGGAATATAGATCCAGAGCTTGATTGTGAAATATTGATCTTTAGAAAAGAACCACCATAGCAGAAAGTACAACCAAAGGTATCTATTTTCATAACCCAATACAAGAGTCATGATAAAATGTGTAAGATGATCATTGATTCAAGTTCACATGATAGCTTAGTTTCACAAGAAATGGTAGAAAATTTGCATCTAGAAAGTTTACCACGTAATAGGCCTTATAGAGAAACTTGGATGAATGATAGTCAAACTATTTTGATTCAAGAGAAAGCATATGCAGAATTTTCTATTGGTGAATAGAATGATAATGTCTTCTATCGCATTATTTGTATGAATTGTTATCGCATCATATTGGGGAGGCCATGACAATACATGAGAATGACTTTGCATGATGGATTCCATAATATACTTATGTTGTTAATAAAGATGGAAGAACTTTCACTTTAACGCCTTTGAAGGATGGTTAGGATTTTGATTCTCAGATCATATTCATGGGGAGGAAAGAGTTCATGGATGGACATACTCCTAAGGGTGAGGGAACCAAGGAAAGAGATCAGAAGGATGTGAAACATTCAATAATGCAAAATGTAGTTGATTTTGACAGTAAGCAAAAGATGATGACAAGTCTGTAGTATATGAGCTATGAGATTGGGAAAGAAGGTGTGACTATTGGGGACATAATGTGTTCTTTGAGTGTGCTGATAAAGGACAGTGAAGACCCTCTAGTATCCAAAGGAGGAAGAGATCATTTGAACCTTAAGAATTAGGTTGAAGAGCAACAACAATAGTCAAGGCATGAATGTGAAGCAAACAAATTGTTTTTTAAGTCTAATGATATGAACAAGTTTAATGCAGGTTGCAGGTGGAAATAGGATGCAAATTCATGTTGGGATTTGTTATTGCAATATCTGTCCCATAGAGGAGAAACAATTTGTAGAAGACCCTCTAGAGGAAATAATGGTATCAGGACAAGGCCACTATTCAATGCATTCTCTAGGGACAAGAGATTTTTCATAGGGGTGGTGCAGGAGCACCCAAAGGTCTTAGAGGCCAATACCCTCAAGGCATAGATGATGTAATCAAAGGTCAAGAATGACATAAAATGATGTAATAAAGTATTCAAGGCTCATCGATGTAATAGTTTGGGTCTATAAGGCAAAATGCCCTAGTTGATCTAATAAGGGTCATAGAACCTAAATGTGTAATAAGAACATTTGAAGCACCTTGGTAAGGGATGGGTTGTCTCAAGTCTTATTTGATGTAATGAAGGCAACTTAAAGACTTTTGTGTCAGTGGGAAAGTCTAAGGGTAAAAGGGCTACAAGTTAACAAATTTGAATTTAAATCACAATGACTAGTTAAGCCAATTGTTAGTTTTAGGAAGTTTGAGTGGTTTTAAAATTGGAAATGAGTTTGTAATACATTTATCATGCCTATAAGAGATCATGGAGTATGAGTATGGGTATGGATAGAGATGAAGTAATGGTTCTATTTTGACAATAAACATACAGATTTCCTACACATTTTAATGAATTTTTGAGTTTGATATCATTAGACTAGTTGATTCTTTGTTCTATGAGATAGAATCTATTCCTAAATGTAATGAAAAGTATTTAGCATACTTTCCAATTCTTTTGAGATTCCTTTCAATCTATTTGCATTGATTTTAATTCACTCATCTGCATATGATCTGTGACTGATCATATTTCTTTGTTTTTTAGGGTCCCACGAGAAATTTGACCCATTCTACTTTATGTCTCTACTGTAACTTGTAGAATGAGTCTTGTCCAATGTATATTAATGTTTACTAACATGCCGAATGCAGGGGTACATGTTTGAATGAAGGTGATCACCAATTGAAACAAAGTGCTTGTTGAGAGGGTTAGTGCATATGGTGCCATGTATTACTTTGGAGTGTTTCTCTGAATGAGAGTGTCTTTTTCTATTGAAAGATGCTAAGGCATGTTGAGTACATGGTGTGGGACCCCTTAAATAGTTATGGAAGTGATTGGACAACTTAGATTTAGGAACCCTGTCATGTCCCCTCCTAAATAGAACTTTGCTATAGTAAATAATAATTATAAGATTAAAAATCCAAATTAAAACAAATATTATGATACACATGATAATATTCTAATAAAGAATATACATCGAATAGAATTAATATATTATTGTAATATTAATATAATAATAATAAACAATATTAGATAAATAAATATAATCAAGATATAAATAAATATATAAATAAATAAATAAAAATATATCATATAATTAGTATCATATATACATGAGATAATAATATATTACCATTATAATACTCACATATTTATATATATTACAAGCCATAATATAAAAACAAGTATTTTTAAAGACATGATTAATAGCCATTATTAATAGACGTCCACCATCAAATAATGGGACGTGACTTCTAGTCGCTGTCCCCTTCCCCTCGATATATATATATAGTGAAGCGACGACATCCCATTCGGCAAGCACGGGGGATATAATAGTTGATTAGAGATATAAGATAAGGAATTTGACAAGAAATGGGATTTTATTTTATAATGATTAAAAACAGAGAATAAAAGAAATCGATTTGGGGGATATCCATAATAGATAAACTCAACGCTGACAGCGATAGCAATTATTCTTGATCGTCATCAGAATTGTCCTTTGCCCTGCACAACTCTCTCATCAAATTCATCGAACATATTGGTGACAACTCGTCCGGGTAGACTATAGTCCACAGCGGTTTGGCATCGCAAATAACCAATTCATTGCTGAGTATACCATCAGAACAGTGATTAAGACCATAGTAGCTATCGCATGGATTGCACTGGATAGAATCAACCAAAGTGGTTCGATAGTATATTAGAATGCATCAAAGACTCACAAAGGGAAGACTATCGTCAAGGATCACACGTGACTATTGAATATTGGAGGAATACGTTCTACATCATATCAATAGAGGAGAAAGGAAAATATAAAAACTCTTCATGGCTTACGGACTCTGTGAAGATGCAGGCTTGAGATCTGCGGACCAAATCAATCATCTATCAGGGATCTATAGAGAACACTAGATCAGAACCTGACATGTTTAGAAGAGACGGTGAGCATATCATCATTTAAATTGACATTGAATCTAAATTAGTAGGGTATTTATAACAGTCAGCAAATACAACGTAAGAGGTAAGGAATTGTGCCGGTTTGAGTGCTTGCGTTAATAAATAAGAGAATAATCTACAAATTATAGTTGGAGGAAGTCTCGTGAGTTGGAATGCACACAATTTAATGCACACCTAACAGAGCACCCAGAAGGGATCATTACAAAACCCCAGTCTAATGTTCCTAAAAAGGAGGGTTTTTTTTTAGGGTATCAAATGGGTATTGCACCTTGAATGGGTATGGAAATCTTTTGATTTAGAAGGTAACTCATGATTGTTTCATGGTTTGGGTCTTGGAGTGAAGTAATTTTAGTAGTTGTTTTGCAAATGAGGGCTCATTGGGGCTAATTTGAAGGTTGCAGGGCATTAGATTGAGTGTTTGGTCCAAAGGAATCATAGGCAAGTTTGAGATATCTTATGAAATCCTGAAAAGGGTATCTGAATACATAATTTATTTTCCTAGTCTTTTCAAGAAGTTGGGAGAAAAGTTTAAAATACCCACTGGATAGGGCTAGTAGGCTTTAGGCCTAATGTGTGTTGTTTCAGTTAGAAGTTGTAACTTTGCAATAGGAAGGTACAAACCTTTGAGATAATGTGTTTGTTTGTGTGGTTTAGTGCAATCTAGTGAAGAAAGGTAAACAAGGCAACCTTGGGGTCTGACGGCATAGTTGTGGAAACTAGTAAGATTTTGTTGTGAAAGGATTAAAGACCGGATACCTCTGCATCAATTGTCTACCAGGCCAAGAATTTGATAAATGCAGGGGCAGATGCACTCAAAGTTGGGATGGGATCAGGTTCAATATGCACCACACAAGAAGTCTGTGTTGTTGGAAGAGGACAGACAACAATAGTATAGAAGGTTGCATCTGTTGCAATAGAGAGAAGGATTCATGTCATTGCTGATGGCAAAATTTCAAATTTAGGTCACATTGTGAAGGTCTTGACATTGGGTGCATCTACTTTATGTTTGCATTTAAGAATTTTCAGAATGGGGATGTGTATTTTGAGTTTGCAGAAAGTAGGATATTTTATTATGGACTGATGGGCCTGATTGTGCCTGAGTTTATTGTAGGAGAAGATATTTTTTACTCTAATTTGATTTGGAGAAGACTCATTTGGAGTGTGTTGGAACAAAGTCTGGCAATGTTGAGATTCTCAAGGCCTACTTGTTCTCTGTCATCAATAAATCTGATGTCTGGGATATTTCTGTGCGGTCAAGTGGGAGATTGTTGGGCATATGAAGTCCAATCTTTATGTAATAGTTTTTGTTAGTTGAGAATGTCAGTTTACTGACATGTAACATTTTTTCGTGCAGAGAATATCACTCAACATTTATGGTTGTAACTGAAAACCTTTTCATCTTCCACAGTCAGTTTCTAGAGATTAATTCCAGATTTGGTTAAATAGACCATGCTATGGCTGTTGTATTGCTATTGTGAGAAATTAATAAAACTGAGAATCCCGGGTTAAAAGTGGATGTAACCTGATAAGGTGAACCACTATAAAATTCTATCTTTTGTCTCTGTATTTGCATTTGTTATTTCTAATGAACTCGAAAATCAACAGTTATGCTTCCTGAGCATTACTGCCCTCTTTGGTGAAATGACATTATTTCAGGCATTTTTTCAAACGATTGCCTTCCAATATCTAGATATCTGCACTTCTCATAGAGTTATATCTGACTCAGCCATTTTGGATAACTTAATTATGCATCTCCATTCCCTCTTTGGGGACTGCTAAGTCAGCACATGCTCGGTTTATACTCACAATGGTAACCTGGTTGGGTTTCAAATTTTCCAGTTGCATCTGATGGAAAAACTTCAAGGCTTCGCTGGCACATCCATTCTTAGCATATCCTGCAATCGATGAATTCCACGAAACCAAATATCTTTTCCTCATCTTGTCAAAGACTATGAAAGTCATATCTATCATCCCACACTTAGAGTACAGAGCTATGAGGGAATTCCTCACAGAGACATCAACTAATTCAAACCTATTCTTGATGATCAAATTATGGATACCGTTTCTCTCGAAACTATTTCTGATTATATGATCATAAATATCCTTGCTCTTTCCTAAATCACAGAGCAAACCACACGCCTTGAGCACAAAGGTAAATGTCATATTGTCAGCACGTACGCCTTCATCTTGCATTTGGTATTATAATCTAAGAGCTTCCTCATAGATCCCAATACAGAATCATGGTGTTCCATAAAAAGACATTTCGCTCAGACATTTTGTCAAACAGTTGGCGTGCTTCAACCATGCTACCACAGACTAAATAGTTGGGTGCTTCTCCATCTTGAAAGTGAGCCTATTATATATTTTATAAAGTTGCGTATGCTAAATAGTTTTGAATACTCTGTCTATGCATTGGACTAATAATTCAAATCTTGAACAAAGATTTTGTGTCGCACTATTGGTGACAGAGGGCGTTCAAAGGGTTTAACCACAATTTACTAATTTTTTTTTTTTGTGTAAGATATTCTATTTTAAATCCATAAGAAGTGTACGTTAGTCCCATATTCCTATAAATCATAAACAGACTGTAAGATGATTTATTTATATTCTACGGTAATTATTTAATAAATTTACTAAACCGATTAAGATAATTGCATGTTACTGTTATCTAGAGAAAGCTATATTTATTTTAATTAAGTTAATTTTTCTCATGATTGAGACTTATCCAAATTAATTCATATCTATTAAACTTCTATTTGCCTGATGTAAACATTTGAGAGATATCTTTGAATGTCGCTTTTTCTAATCTATCAAATAATATTAAATGTAGAGTTGTATTATTATATCTATTTGAATTTGTGATCAGTTTATAGTCATTTTCATCCTGTCTAATATATGATGACATATTTTCATAAGTATTAAAAAAATAAAAACTGTGTCTATAATTATATAATTAGAAATTGTTTATGTGTAGATGTAAGCTAATAAGAATACAATATCATTAAGGTTTATAACTATGGAAACTCGTAGCTAGGAAAATTGAGAGAGAAATAACTCATATGCACTCTAGCAACATGTCTTTTCTTCTTCTTTTTTTCTGATAACAATTATTGCATCATATAAATCAATGTTTTTTATATAGCATCTATAATAGTATACTGAAAACTACAAAGAAACATATCATGATTATTTTTTCCCTTGGTAGTTTTGTACATCAATCTAAAAAACCATCTACTCCCAATATGATATCATATTGATTGCTTTGCTACCCATTTGATTCATACCACACTAAATAGTTATCTTGAATACTATTCACATATTTTGGTAAAGTTACCTAATGATTTTTTCCAATTGAGTTCTTTAGTCATGTAATATTTAATATATTCTTGGTGCTTGAACTTCCTATATAAGGGAGGATGTTCTTCATCTACAAGGTTGCTTGCAGGAGCCACTTCATCATCTAATCCGGGATAATAAAACATAGCAATAGATAATCGTGTCCTCACTTTGTTTGTCATTGCTCGATGTTCTATACTCTTGTAGATTCCATTTGTCATCACCTATAATGCAATTAAAATGCTTAATAAGATATATTATAAATTAGTTATGCTAGATACAACTTAGTAATAGCCAAACTTAAATATCATTTACCTCTATTAGGTCACTGATATTAACAACAAGTGCATTAGTAATAGGTTCAATAGAAATCCATTTGTTATTCTTGTAAACTTGAAGGCCTTTTGTTTGGTCATCCTGAAGCAAAAGTGTTATGGCACCTCCATCTGAATGAGGGCTTAACCCCAACACTAGATCAGGCCTAGCACAAGGTGGATATAAATTCATCCTTACTGTCATCATTCGATCATCCCCAAACTTTTCTTTGAAATAATCCCTCTTTAAATGTAAGTTCTCAGAAAATAGACCAAGGACCATCTGAGCCACCCTTTCCACATGAATAGTAAAACTCTCTAATGTAGTTCTACAATCACATATAACAATTCATTAGATAGTGATTAAAATTATTATATTATAAATTATATCTAATTTTTTTATTTGAAATAATCACTCTTCAACTGTATGATTTACAGGAATAGACTAAGAATCATTTGAGCCACTCTTTCCCCTTAAGTGGTGTAATTCTTTAATCTATTTATCCAAACATATATCAAAACCTCATTAGCTGGTGATTAAAAATTGTATTATAAATTATTGTGTTTGTTAGATTATGGTTCGATTAAAAATTAGTAGGAGTCGGGAACACTATTTCTTTCAAACATGGTCTTGGCTTATTGTTGCAAAAGCCAAATGACGGTGAGGCTGGTATGGGGTTCGAACCCATCTCAAGGTTGGGGTTAAAGATAGGATTAAGTCCAAGACTCACTTAAGCCACCTTATGGACTAACCATACCTAGATGAATTGGGATGAATTGTGTGAGTTATGTAGTATATAAATATACCCCACTAAATTTGGGTGTTGCTAGAGTTCATGGTTACTACATAGTACATAATACAAAACAACCAACTACCAAATACATAATCCTTTACCTGAAATCCGGTGGTGTGTTTGGCCACAGAGCTAAGTTGACAAGATTTTTAGGCATAAGTGCCAAACCCATCAAGTCGCCCAAGTCCAACTTTTGATCTTCATCAACCACAAACACATTACCATAGCCTTGAATATATCCTCCTTGTGGAGCATACTTTTTCTTCTCTTCTAAGGAAAGGCTAAAGAACTCATTAGCCACTCCTCTAATCCGATCTATCAAAGAATGTGGAATTCCATGGTTCACAACCTGAGGATCACAGCACCTTCAGCACAACTACAAGCCCAAATAGGAAAAAATCTATGTGGGTTCTACCTATATATTCTGAAAGAATTTTATAGTACCTGAAAGAAACCCCAGCCTATGCAGGCCTTAGAAAGAACGCCCATCTCCTTCTGTCTTTCCTGATCATCAGAAGGCAAGAGAAGCTTTTCCATGTCGATTACAGGAACTGTCAAGAGAGAAGAAAGTGGTGTTGAAGATGGCCTCTCATCTTCTGATCTGATGTATCTCATTGGGTTTCTTCACTGCAAGCTCCTGCACACTCTCCACAGCAACAAATTGGTTACCCCAGTTTGGACTAGTGAAGGATTCAGCGGCATGGGTTGCAGAGGAAGCCATTCTATTTCTAATTTGTCCCCCAGCGAAGGAAACTTATCAGAATTATATTGCAGGTGATGAGAAACATCTGTAAATCGATATTTAATATAGTACTTATTTCGTAAGTTCATGGTGCAGAGATTCTTTGGAGGCTTACTCTGGAAAGATTCTTTGTACGTTTTTGTTTGTTAGTATGTTTGTATTTATTGTATTTTATATATAATATTGTATTCATTTAATAAGGCAGTGATTAATTTCTTTATAAAATGCATTTTAAAAAAAAAGTCAAATTTTTTTTTCTAGATTTGTGAAAACATACAAAAAAAATTGTAATTTTTTTGTGGTTTTCAATCATAAAATATGCAGATCATGCACAATGGTGAAAACTTTGTGAAAAACTGTTGTATTTTCTATTTTTTGAAATTTGATAAACGGTACATTTTAGGAAGCTTAGTGGCGTCCTTTAATAAGTATAGTTTTAGAAGATTGTTTTGATTTTTTCGTTTGTTAGTGTTTTTTATTTTTTATATTTCAAATATAATGTTGTACTTAATAAGTTACTTTTCCAACGATTCTTTTGTATTTTGAGGGAGGTATAAAAATGTACTAATTGTCTTAATTCATGATTTATAGTAGTTAGGTATCATTTTTATCTAGTTAAAAAGGTACATTTACTTATTTATTGAAAAATATATATATATATTAAAAAAAGAGAAAAAGAATGTACATCAAAGAGGCCTTTTAAGAGAATAATATTGAAAGAAGTTATATTTGTTTCAATTAAACTAAGTGAATTCAACTCTTGATTGAAGGTGGGTGAGAAGTAACTCATTCTTATTTGACATGTTATTGTTTTCCCTAAACTAAGTTAATTCAACTCTTGATTGAAATTAATTGAGAATTAACTCAAACCTATGTCATAGATCCTTAATGAAACATTCAAGAGGCTTATGTATTTGTATATTACTCATTATAACTTGTATATATTTGTGATTAGTTTATGGTAAGTGCACCAAGATGGTGTGCACAAAAGTGGCCAACAACCCCCAAAAAAGCAAAACAGTCCTAACGCAACCAACTTATGTTAAAATCAAATAATCCAATCATGCTTAGGTTTGGAAAATTTATAAGCCAAGAATAAGGCTAGTTAATAGGCTTGGATAACAATGTTGAGGCTTGGGAGCTTCATTTCCCCCAATTTCCCTCATTTTCATTTGTTTTGTTCTTCGAAATAGGTTTCTCAACTTCCTCGTCATCAAATTTATAGATCACAAATTGGGTATTTGTAAAAGTACCACCATAAATTTACATGTCTTTTAAGTTATTGAACCATATATTTTTTGTATTTTTGGACAAAAGTAACATATTATAGTTTCATTTGTTTTACCAATGTCTCTTTTGTTCCTAGAAACATATGTCTACCATTTCTTTTTGATCTAGTTGACCAAATTAAAAATAAATTATATACTATTGTTGTACACTTATTTTTTATAATTTTAAAAAATAAAATTTATATTTTTGATTAATGTCCAAGTTATGTTTCACACGTGAACAAGCATTTGATTTTTAGGATGTCCCCACTTCAAAAAATCATGAAAAAAAATATTCAACAAAAAATTACAAAAAAATAGACAACTTCTACCTCTCACTGTTAGCTATCTTTCTACCAAAGGATTTTCTAAAATACTAAATCTAAGTATGACTTTTTTTATGTGCACTCTAGACACTGTGTTATATTTTTTTTAAAAAATCAAGAATAATGTTTTGTGCGCATAAGATTTGACTCTCTAAATCTTATCCATTTAAAAAAAAGATAGAAGTTTAGAAATGAGATTAAGAGTACTATAATTCTTTCTCTTTCACAACTTCCAACTTTGACTGCATGACACTCAAATTTATCTTTCAAGTTCAGGTTTACATGATTTCGAAGAAAAAAAAGTGGCCACTAATACCCCTTATTGCATACCATCTTGGTGCACTTACCCTTTATAGAGATTTTAGTCTTGTCTATAATTCCAATAATTATAATATAGTATCAAACCTATGATATCCTAAAGTTATTCCATTTCTAGGATTAGAGGATAGAATTACACATCAAAAGTTGAATATCTCTTGTAATACATTTATTGTTTATCTAGAGAATTCGGAAGAGTTAATGGGTAAATGCATATAGACATGGCACTAAAAGGGGGTCTTAAAACACCACTTTTCTTCTGAAATTAGGAAATTATAGTTCCTTTGATGAGAAAATGAAGGTAGTCACACTCAAAATTGGAAGATACAAGAAGAAAAAGAGATGCGGTGATTTAAACCTACTTTCAAAACTACTAATTTGTTTTCAAAATGGTGAAGATTATGAACTTCAAAAAGAGGAAGCACACAAAATAGTCATGGTTTTTTCAAAAAATATAACTTGGCATCTGATGTGCGTGCCTAAAATGTTAACATTTTTTTTTATAATTTTAAATATTACTTTGGTGAGAAATTAGCTAACACCACATAGTTTATGCCAAATTTTTTGGCTAACTTTTAATGAATATATGATTATTTTACTAATTTTCAAAGTAGACACCTCCTAAAAAATAGAAAATTGAGTGTACTCCAACCCAAAACAATTTGAAAACTAATCATAAGTCATTTTTATTTTAAATACTTGTATAATGGATGCTAATTTTTTTAAAAATAATATGTTGCATAATTTGATAAATGAACAAAAAACAACACCTAAAATACTATATCTTGATTCTTGACAAAAAAAATAATAATAGAAAATAAATTAAAGATGAAAATCTTAACATAACCAAATGTCCGAAAAATCATATAATTAGATAGCTGAGAGACTTAGCATCATCATTGTATTTTTTAAAATGTGCATTAAAATATGTGCAAACCTTATGGTGAACATGACAAAAAATGTGTAAAACTATTAAACTTGCGAGAAATCTTGCCTCGGTGTTTCTGGACCCATGCGGGTTTCGAATTTTCAGATGTCTGAAAAGTCAGGAGGTTTGACTCCCCAAAAGGGAGTGGACATTTCAACGTTTCGGCCTATCGAAGGTCTGATAACTTCGAAAGGCTAAAAGGCTAATTGGTGGGGGGCTGACGTCACCCACCAATTTTCCTATATAAGGCGCAGAGCAGGTTTTTAACCCTCACTTGTTTGCCTTCCTGTCTGTCATTTTCAGAGCTCCTCGCGTGTCATTTGCTCCTTGTTTCTCCTTTTGGTCTTGCCTGTTGGTTTTCATCTTCTAGCTTTTCTAGGTTGGTTGCCTTTTGGTCCTCTCTTCCTTTTCTTGTTTTTTTTCGCTTTGTTTTTCGGTCTTTAGTCAGGATTGTCTTTATTTTGTCGGTCTAGGTTAGGGTTTTCGGTCTTAGCTTGCTAGGTTTAGGGTTCTGTCATTTCGGTCTTGCCATGGGGGTCATGAGGTTGTCCCCTCTGACCCCCTGGCCCAAGTTTGTGGTCAAACTCGATTGTCGGACTCATTTTCGAGTCTGACACCCAAGCCCTAGTTTCGACCACAGAAGTTCAGACCTTCGCGGTCTGAAACTCTTAAACCCTCCCCGTGGAAATTTTATTATGAACCGATGGTCCTAATTATGCCTGAGTTTGTTGTAGGAGAAGATATTTTTGACTCTGATTTGATTTGGAGAAGGCTCATTTGAAGTGTGTTGGAATAAAGTCTGGCAATTTTTAGATCTTCTCAAGGCCTACTTGTTCTCTATGATCAATAAATCTGAAGTATGGAATATCTTTGTGCGGTTCTCTCTCTATTGGAGATTGGTTTACAAGTGGGATATTGTTGGGCGTATGAAGTCCAATCTTTATGTAACGGTTGTTGTTGGTTGAGAATGTCAGTTCACTGACATGTAACATTTTTTCTTGCATAAGATATCGCTCAACATTTTTTTTTGTAACTGAAAACCTTTTCATCTTCCACATTCGATTTCTAGAGACTAATTCCAGATTTGGTTAAATAGACCATGTTATGGCTGTTGTATTGCTATTGTGAGAAATTAATAAAACTGAGAATCCCAGGTTGAAAGTGGATGTAGCCTGATAAGATGAACCACTATAAAATTATGTCTTTTGTACCTATGTTTGCATTTGTTATTTTTTATTTTATTTTTACTTTTCTGCACTTTCTTTTGAGCTCGAAAATCAATAGTATGCTTCCTGAGCATTACTGCCCTCTTTCGTGAAATGACATTCTTTCAGAAATTTTTCTCAAACAATTGCCTTCCAATATCTAGACATCTGCACTTCGCATACATGGCTATGAGGGAATTTGCCACAATTATATCTGACTCAGCATTTTTGGATAACGTAATTATGGATCTCCATTCCCTCTTGGAGGACTGCTAAGTCAGCACATGCTCGGCTCATACTCACAATGGTAACCTGGTTGGGTTTCAAATTTTCCAGTTGCATCTGATGGAAAAATTTCAAGGCTTCGCTCGCACATCCATTCTTAGGATATCCTGCAATCGTTGAATTCCACGAAACCAAATCTCTTTTCCTCATCTTGTCAAAGACTATGAAAGTCATATATTTTGTGTTAAATCACAATGACTAGTTAAGCCAATTGTTAGTTATAGGAAGTTTGAGTTGTTTTAAAATTGGAAATGAGTTTGTAATGTATTTATCATGCCTATAAGAGGTCGTGGAGTATGAGTATGGATAGAGATGAAGTAATGGTTCTATTTTGACAATAAACATACAGATTTCGTGCACATTTTAATGAATTTTTGAGTTTGCTATCATTAGACTAGTTGATTCTTTGTTTTATGAGATAGAATATATTCCTAACTGTACTGAAAAGTATTTAGCATACTTTCCAATTCTTTTGAGATTCCTTTCAATCTATTTGCATTGATTTTAATTCACTCATTTGTATATGACCCGTGACTGATCATATTTCTTTGTTTTTTAGGGTCCCATGAGAAATTTGACCCATTCTACTTTATGTCTCTACTATAGCTTGTAGAATGAGTCTTGCCCAATGTATATTAATGTTTACTAACATGCAAAATGCAGGGGTACATGTTTGAAGGAAGGTGATCACCAATTGAAACAAAGTGCTTGTTGAGAGGGTTAGTGCATATGGTGCCATGTATTACTTTGGAGTGTTTCTCTGTTGGAAGATGCTAAGGCATGTTGAGTGCATGGTGTGGGACCCCTTAAATAGTTCTGGAAGTGATTAGACAACTTAGATTTAGGAAGCCCCAGTCTAATGTTCCTAAAAAGGAGGGTTTTTTTTTAGGTATCAAATGGGCATGACACCTTGAATGGGTATGGAAATCTTTTGATTTGGAAGGTAACTCAAGATTTTTTCATGGTTTGGATCTTGGAGTGAAGTAATTTTAGTAATTGTTTTTGCAAATGAGGGCTAATTTGAGGTTTGCAGGGCATTGGATTGAGTGTTTGGTCCAAAAGAATCATAGGCAAGTTTGAGATATCTTATGAAATCCTGAAAAGGGTATCTGAATCCATAATTTATTTTCCTAATCTTTTCAAGAAGTTGGGAGAAAATTTAAAAATACCCTCTAGACAGGGCTAGTAGGCTTTAGGCCTAATGTGTGTTATTTCAATTAGAAGTTGTAACTTTGCAAAAGAAGGTACAAACCTTTGAGATAAGGTGTTTATTTGTGTGGTTTAGTGCAATCTAGTGAAGAAGGGTAAACAAGGCAACCTTGGGTCTGACGGCATAGTTGTGGAAACTATTTTGTTGTGAAAGGATTAAAGACCAGATACCTTTGCATCAATTTCCTACCAGGCCAAGAATTTGATAAATGCAGGGGCGGATGCACTCAAAGTTGGGATGGGATCAGGTTCAATATGCACCAAACAAGAAGTCTGTGTTGTTGGAAGAGGAAAGGCAACAATAGTATAGAAGGTTGCATCTGTTGCAATAGAGAGAAGGATTCATGTCATTGCTAATGGAAAAATTTCAAATTTAGGTCACATTGTGAATGTCTTGACATTGGGTGCATCTACTGAATTTTCAGAATGGGGGAATGTATTTTGAGTTTGCAGAAAATAGGATATTTTATTATGGACTGATGGGCCTGATTGTGCTTGAGTTTATTGTAGGAGAAGATATTTTTTTACTCTAATTTGATTTCGAGAAGATTCATTTGGAGTGTACTGGAACAAAGTCTGGCAATGTTGAGATTCTCAAAACCTACTTGTTCTCTGTGATCAATAAATCTGATATCTGGGATATCTCTGCGCGGTCAAGTGGGAGATTGTTGGGCATATGAAGTCCAATCTTTATGTAATAGTTGTTGTTGGTTGAGAATGTCAGTTTACTGACATGTAATGTTTTTTCTTGCAGAGAATATCACTCAACATTTCAAGTTGTAACTGAAAACCTTTTCATCTTCCACAGTCAGTTTCTAGAGACTAATTCCAGATTTGGTTAAATAGACCATGTTATGGCTGTTGTATTGCTATTGTGAAAAATTAATAAAACTGAGAATCCCAGGTTAAACGTGGATGTAACCTGATAAAGTGAACCACTATAAAATTCTATCTTTTGTCTCTGTATTTGCATTTGTTATTTCTAATGAACTCGAAAATCAACAGTTATGCTTCCTGAGCATTACTGCCCTCTTTGGTGAAATGACATTATTTCAGGCATTTTTTCAAACAATTGCCTTCCAATATCTAGATATCTGCACTTCTCATAGAGTTATATCTGACTCAGCCATTTTGGATAACTTAATTATGGATCTCCATTCCCTCTTTGGGGACTGCTAAGTCAGCACATGCTCGGTTTATACTCACAATGGTAACCTGGTTGGGTTTCAAATTTTCCAGTTGCATCTGATGGAAAAATTTCAAGGCTTCGCTGGCACATCCATTCTTAGCATATCCTGCAATCGATGAATTCCACGAAACCAAATTTCTTTTCCTCATCTTGTCAAAGACTATGAAAGTCATATCTATCATCCCACACTTAAGCGTACAGAGCTATGAGGGAACTCCCCACAGAGACATCTACTAATTCAAACCTATTCTTGATGATCAAATTATGGATGCCGTTGCCCTCTAAACTATTTCTGATTATATGATCACAAATATCCTTGCCGTTTTCTAAATCACAGAGCAAAGCACACGCCTTGAGCACAAAGGTAAATGTCATATTGTCAGCATGTATCCCTTCATCTTGCATTTGGTATTATAATCTAAGAGCTTCCTCATATATCCCAATACAGAATCATGGTGTTCCATAAAAAGAGATTTCGCTCAGACATTTTGTCAAACAGTTGGCGTGCTTCTACCATGCTACCACAGACTAAATAGTTGCGTGCTTCTCCATCTTGGGAGTTGGTAAATTATATCTTTTATAAAGTTGCGTATAGTAAATAGTTTTGAATACTCTGTCTATGCATTGGACTAACAATTCAAATCTTGAACAAAGATTATGTGACCACTATTGGTGACGGAGGGTGTTCAAAGGGTTTGACCTCAATTTACTAATATTTATTGTGTTAGATATTCTATTTTAAATCTATAAGAAGTGTCCGTTAGTCCCATATTCCTATAAATCATAAACAGATTGTAAGATGATTTATTTATATTCCATGGTAATTATTTAATAAATTTACTAGACCAATTAAGATAATTACATGTTACTGTTATTTAGAGAAAGTTATATTTATTTTAATTAAGTTAATTTCTCTCATGATTGAGACTTATTCAATTAATTTATATTTATTAAACTTTTATTTTCTTGATGTAAACATTTGAGAGACTTATATATTTGAATGTCACTTTTTCTAACCTGGCTAATAATATTAAATGTAGAGTTGTATTATTGTATCTATTTGAATGTGTGATCAGTTTATAGTCATTTTCATCTTGCCCAATATATGATGACATACTTCCATAAATATGAAAAAAAATAAAAATTGTCTCCCCAATTATATAGTTAGAAATTGTTTATGTGTAAATGTAAGCTAATAAGAATTCAATATCATTGAGGTTTATAACTATGGAAACTCATAGCTAGGAAACTTGAGAGAAAGGGAAAACTCATATGCACTGTAGCAACATGTCTTTTTCTGAAAACAATAAAATTGCATCATACAAATCAATGTTTTTTATATTGCATCTACAATAGTATACTTGAAAACTACAAAGAAATATATCATGATTATTTTTTTCCTTGGTAGTTTTGTACATCAATCTTAAAAACAATCTACTCCCAATATGATATCATATTGATTGCTTTGCTCCTCATTTGATTCATACCACACTAACTAGTTATCTTGAATACTATTCACATATTTTGGTAAAGCTACCTAATGATTTTTTCCCATTGAGTTCTTTACTCATGTAATAGTTAATATATTCTTGGTGCTTGAACTTCCTATACAAGGGAGGATGTTCTTCATCTATAAGGTTGCTTGCAGGAGCCACTTCATCATCTAATCCCGGATAATAAAACATAGCAATAGATAATCGTGTTCTCACTTTGTTTGTCACGGCTCGATGTTCTATACTCTTGTAGATTCCATTTGTCATCACCTATAACGCAAATAAAATGCTTAATAAGATATGTTATAAATTTGTTATGCTAGATACAACTTAATCAATAGCCAAACTTAAATATAATTTACCTCTATTAGATCACCGATATTAACAACAAGTGCATAAGGAATAGGTTCAATAGAAGTCCATTTGTTATTCTTGCAAACTTGAAGGCCTTCTGTTTGGTCATCTTGAAGTAAAAGTGTTATGACACCTCCATCGGAATGAGGGCTTAACCCCAACACTAGATCAGGCCTAGGACAAGGTGGATATAAATTCATCCTTACTGTCATCATTGGATCATCCCCAAACTTTTCTTTGAAATAATCATTCTTTAAATGTAAGTTCTCACAAAATAGACCAAGGACCATCTGAGCCACCCTTTCCACTTGAGTAGTGTAACTCTGTAATCTAGTTCTACAATCACATAAAAAAAATTCATTAGATGATGATTAAAATTATTATATTATAAATTATATCTAAATTTTTCTTTGAAATAATCACTCTTCAACTGTAAGATTTAAACGAATAGACTAAGAATAATTTGAGCCACTCTTTCCTTAAGTGGTGTAATTCTGTAATGAATTTATCCAAACACATATCAAAACCTCGTTAGGTGGTGATTAAAAATTGTATTCTAAATTATTATGTTTGTTAGGTTCTAGTTCGATAAAAAATTAGTAGTAGTTGTGAACACCATTCCTTTCAAACATGGTCTTGGCTTATTGTTGAAAAAGTCAAATGGCAATTAGGCTCGTATGGGGCTCGAACCTATCTCAAGGTTGGTGCCAAGGATAGGATTAAGTCGAAGAGTCACTTAAGCCACCTTAGGGACTAAGCATACCTAGATGAATTGGATGACTTGTGTGAGTTATGTAGTATAGTCAGGGTTTGACATTGCAATATGGATAGACCCCACTAAATTTGGCAGCGGCTAAATTCCCTACAAAACATATCAAAGACAAAAAAAAAAAAGTCAAACTTTTTTTTCCCACATTCAGGAAAACTCAGCGATTTTTTTTCAATTTTTTTGGGTTTTCGACCACAAAATATGCAGATCATGAAAAATAGAAGGTGAAAATTTCGCAAAAATCTGTTATATTTTTCTTTTTTTAAAAATTTATATGGAGCTTAACCGCGTCCCTAAATCTGAATGTAGCTAAAGTTCATGGTAACTACATAATACAGAACAACTAACTACCACCTGTTTAGTTGAATGTGTGAACCCCAGTACCTGAAATCCGGAGGTGTGTTTGGCCACAGAGATAAGTTGACAAGATTTTCGGGCATAAGTGCCAAACCCATCAAGTCGCCCCAGTCCAACTTTTGATCTTCATCAACCACAAACATATTACCATAGCCTTGAACATCTCCTCCTTGTGGAGCATACTTTTTCTTCTCTTCTAAGGAAAGGCTAAAGAACTCATTAGCCGCTCCTCTAATCCGATCTATCAAAGAATGTGGAATTCCATGGTTCACAACCTGAGGATCACAGCACAATCAGCACAAATACAAACCCTAGTACCAGAAATCTATGTGGGTTCTAACTATATATTCCGGAAGAAGTTTATAGTACCTGAAAGAAACCCCAGTCTATGCAGGCCTTAGAAAGAACGCCCATCTCCTTCTGTCTTTCCTGATCATCAGAAGGCAAGAGAACCTTTTCCATGTCGATTACAGGAACTGTCAAGAGAGAAGAAAGTGGTGTTGAAGATGGCCTCTCATCTTCTGATCTGATGTATCTCTGAGGTATCTCATTGGGTTTCTTCAATGCAAGCTCCTGCACACTCTCCACAGCAACAAATTGGTTACCCCAGTCTGGACTTGTGAAGGATTCAGAGGCGTGGATTGCATAGGAAGCCATTCTGATTCTAGTTTGTCCCCCACCGAAGGAAACCTATCATAATTATATTGCAGGCGATGAGAAACAGCTATCAACTGATATTTAATATTCTACTTATGTAGTTGGTTCATGTTGCAGAGATTCTTTCGAGGCTTATTCTCGAAAGATTCTTTTTACGTTTTTGTTTGTTAGCGTGTTTGTATTTATTGTATTTTATATATAATATTGTATCATTTAATAAAGTCAATGGTTATCTTTTCTATAAAAGACAAAAAAAAAATGTTAAATTAATTTTTTTTCAGATTCACCAAGATACAATCAATTTTTTACAATTTTTTTGTGGTTTTCATCTACAAAATATGTATCAAATGGTGAAAATTTAGTGAAAATCTGTTGTGTTTTCCATTTTTGAAATATTATAATGTGTACTTAATAAGTTACTTTTCCAATGATTCTTTTTCTTTTATTGCATGGTAGTATTTTAAATTTATTATATTTTAAATATAATTTTGTAAAGATTCTTTTGCTTTGTTGTATGTTGGTATTTTAAAGTTATTATTATAATTTAAATATAATATTATATTTATTTAATATATTTATTCACAATAATTAACATATCAAATTGGTTTTTTAATTTTAGTAGTTCATAATGATACAAGTATATTTTGAGTGAGGTATACAAATGTACTTATTGTCTTAATTATGATTTATGGTAGTTAGGTATCATTTTTATTGAATTAAAATTACATTTACTTATTCATTGGAAAATATATATATTAAAAAGAGAGAAAAAGAATGTACATCAAAGAAGTCTTTTAAGAAAAGAATATTGAAAGAAGTCACATTTGCTTCAATTAAACTAAGTGAATTCACCTCTTGATTGAAGGTGGGTGAGAATTAACTCATTCTTATTTGACATGTTATTGTTTCCCCTAAACCAAGTTAATTTAGCTCTTGATTGAAATTGATTGAGAATTAACTCAAACCTATGTCATAAATCCTTGATGAAACATTCAAGAGGCTTATGTATTTGTATATTACTCATTATAAATTGTATATATTTGTGACTAGTTTAGGGTAAATGCAACAAGATGGTGTGCAAGAAAGTGGCCAACAACCCCCAAAAATAGCAAAACATTCCTAATGCAACTGACTTATGTTAAATTCAAATAACCCAATCGTGCTTAGGTTTGGAAAATTTATAAGCCAAGAATAAGGCTAGTTAATAGGCTTGGATAACAATGTTGAGGCTTGGGAGCTTCATTTCCCCCTATTTCCCTCATTTTCATTTGTTTTGTTCTTCGAAACAGGTTTCTCAACTTCCTCGTCATCAGATTTACAGATCATAATTTGGGTATCTGTAAAAGTACCACCATAAATTTACATGTCTTTTAAGTTATCTAACCATATATTTTTTGTATTTTTAGACAAAATTAACATATTATAGTTTCATTTGTTTTACCAATGTCTCTTTTGTTCCCATAAACATATATCTACAATTTCTTTTTGATCTAGTTGACCAACTTGAAAATAAATTATATACTATTGTTGTACACACTTACTTTTTTATAATTTTAAAAAATAAAATTTATATTTTTTATTGATGTCCAAGTTATGTTTCACGCATGAACAGGCATTTGATTTTCAGGATGTCCCCACTTCAAAAAATCATTAAAAAAAATACTCAACAAAAAATTACAAAAAAGTAGACAACTTCTACCTCTCACTGTTCGCTATCTTTCTACCAAAGGATTTTTTAAAATACTAAATCTAAGTATGACTTTTTTTATGTGGACTCTAGACACTGTGTTATATTTTTTTGAAAAAATCAAGAATAATTTTTGTGCGCATAGGATTTGACTCTCTTAATCTTATCCATTTTTTTAAAAAAATTGTAGTTTAGAAAGTAGATTAAGAGTACTACAATTCTTTCTCTTTTCACAACTTCTAACTTTGACTGCATGACACTTAAATTTATATTCCAAGTTCAGGTTTACATGATTTCAAAGAAGAAAAAACTGGTCACTAATACCCCGTATTGCACACCATCTTGGTGCACTTACCCTTTATAGAGATTTTAGTCTTGTCTATAATTCCAATAATTATAATAGAGTATCAGATCTATGACATCCTAAAGTTATTCCATTTCTAGGATTAGAGGGTATAATTACACATCAAAAGTTGAATATCTCTTTTAATGCATTTATTGTTTATCTAGAGAATTAGGAAGCGTTAATAGGTAAATGCATAGAGACGTGGCACAAAAAGGGGGTCTTAAAACACTACTAATTTATTTTTAAAATGGTGAAGATTATGAACTTCAAAAAGAGGCAGCACACAAAATAGTCATAGTTTTTTTTTAAATACAACTTAGCATCTCATGTGTGTGCCCTAAAATGTTAACATTTTTTTTATATAATTTTAAATATTACTTTGGTGAGAAATTAGCTAACACCATATAGTTTATGCCAAATATTTTTGCTAATTTTTAATGAATATATGATTATTTTACTAATTTTCAAAGTGGACACGTCCTAAAAAATAGAAAATTAAGTGTACTCCAACCCAAAACATTTTGAAAACTAATCATAAGTCATTTTTATTTTAAATACATGTACAATGGAGGCTAATTTTTTTAAAAATAATGTTGTAGAATTTGATAAATGAACAAAAAACAACACCTAAAATACTACATCTTGATTCTTCACAAAAAACAAACAATAGAAAATAAATTAAAGATGAAAACCTTAACATAACCAAATGTCCAAAAAATCATATAATTAGATAGCTGAGAGACTTAGCATCATCATTGTATTTTTAAAAATGTGCATTAAAACATGTGCAAACCTTATGGTGAACATGATGAAAAATATTTGAAACTATTACACCTTTTTAAAAAACTATTCTTTGGCATGAAATGATAATCCAACTCTTTGGGTTAGAGCAAAGGAAAATATCACCCAAAAGGTTGGTGTTTATAAATTGAAATAATTTTGCATGCACTAATTTGGTGCATGCCAAATGAAAATGCATTCCATGAAAATAGAATTTTATTTGGCGTTAGTTAATTTTGGTACTAGTGCCAAATAAAAATGCATTTTTGGAATGATAGAACCAAAATAACCTCTCTTTCTATTTCTCCTTTTGTATCTTCTCTTCTCTCTCCTTCTATTATTTAGTTCATCGCCTCTGTGTGTGTGTGTGTGTGTGTGTACACACCTATTTTTCATTCCATCTACACCTCTCCACTTGATGCAAGAAATAGTACACTAGTACCTTCTATTTAAAGACTCAAAATACAAAAAGGATAAAAAAGACTCTATTTTCTTAATTTCAAAACTTGGATGTGCAACTAAGAAGTAAATCTTATTCCTCAAAACTAAAAAAAAAAGAATCTCTCCTAATTCAAACTATCATTTCATAACTCACCTCTACAATTTTTAGTCCTCTTCTCTATATCCTTTATCACAAATAAACCTTTTCCTCTTCTTGTTTGTATCCTCCTCTCTCTATGTAACTCCTCCATGCTACACACACACCATTCAAACAATTATGTCTTGGAGTGTGTTGCATGTATTATTGATGCAAGAGCATCCTAGGATTCTTGGCAATCTTGTATCAACCAAAAATATGTTTCTTTGAAGGTAGATTGTTAGCTTTGATCTTGGTTTTGTGGACTACTTGCTCGATTTGGGAGACTGGTTGCTTGGTTTATGTGGTTATCGGGGTGCTCGATCTCTGAAGAACACTCGGTGACTGAAGGTGTCAGTTCACTGGTGCTTGATGATAACTGCGTTGCTTAGTCATGCTTGGTGTGGTTGGTCGACTGGTGCTCGGTTATTTCCTTTGTTGCTCGGTGTTCTTGCTTACCGACTGGATTGTTTTGTTGGATTGGCTTGGCCGACTAGTTCTGTTGATTTGGGTCACGCCCCTCGAGTTATTGATTGACCGTTGGACGTGTGGGGACCTAGATCTGGCGTGTTGCACTCTTCTATGTAGATCTGATAAGCATTTGGGGCCATCTTGCGGAGTTTATTTATTTTCTAAGGCTATTCAAGATCCAAGTGATGCTTTAGCATTTAATATTTGTTTGTAAGGGTTTGTTGTTTCTTCAACTGACTTGTGGTTGGGAATTAGTATTTATAGGGTACTTGGGTAGATGTTTAAGGGATCAGATAGTTGGGCTGGAAGGTTAGTAGCTTACGAGCTTAGGAGCAGGAAGATTTCTTGGAAGTTTGAGTACAAGTTCAGATCTTTCCTAGGTGCCTACGAGTGTGTTGTGTGTTGCAAACCTGGGCTAGCTAAATACTGATGTTGTGGAAAAGATTTGGATCCTACGAGATCTTTTAGACCGTTACTTACTTTGTATATGGTTGTAACTAGGAAGGCCTTACAGCCTGACACATTGCATGTAATCGATGTTTTGATGAATAAAGAATTATGTTTTATTTCAAATCTGTTATTGTTATTGTGTATTTCCACAACATATTGGTTTGGCTGCAAGGTTGGTCAATCCTTAATTGGATCCACCAGCCTTGACTACATCAGGTGGTATCAAAGCGAAGTTTGTTCCTATTTGAGCAAAGTCTATTCCTGTTGGAACCGAGTGGATCTTGTGTGTTTGTGTCTAGATCTTGATTTGAAGATGCCTCCAAGGAGAAATCATGAGATCTCTGAGGAAGAGGAAGCTACTGGAGAATTCAGTCTTGATGGTTTTAAGGCTTTGCAGAACCAAGTGCAAGACTTACAAGAAGAGTTGAGAAAGAAGAAGCCTACCTTGAAAGAGGATAGTGATGATGAATCTGAGGAAGATCATTTTGAATAAGCTATAGAAGAAGCTAGAGATCTCGAGGAGAATCAAATTCTAAAAGCTATGTCTAAGATTGGGAAGAGACCCAAGATTGAAGTTTTTGCATTTTCTGGAAGCCTTAGGCCAGAAGAGTTGATTGATTGGATCAATGAGATTTATGAGTACTTTGAGTATGATGAAATAGAAGATCCTGATAGGGTTAGATTTGTAAAGACTAAGTTGAAAGGTCATGCAAATATCTAGTGGAGACAAGTTCAATTGGAAAGAGGTAGAAGAGGAAAAGAGAAGATCACTAAGTGGAACTAAATGGTTCACAAGTTGAAGAAGAAATTCATTCCGGTGGATTATGAATTGGACATGTTTAAGAAGATGCAAGCTTTGAAGTAGACTAACAAATCGGTACAGGAGTATACCGAGGAGTTTTACAGAATCCTGATTAGGACTGGTCATTCTAAAGCTGCTAAAGAGAAGGTTGCTAGGTATGTCTATGGTTTGAGACCTAGTATTCAAGAAGAGTTACTTACTGTATGGATGACAATAATCAGTGATGCTTATTAGATGGCATTGAAGATTGAAGAGAAGTTGAATAAGAAGTATGAAGCAAAATAGAACAATAGGAACCGAGGTGGTAAAACTAGTGAAGTAGTTGTTGAGAGTAATGTGACAGAGAATCCTAAGTCTGATGTGGGATCTAGCAGTGGTCAAGTTAATAAGAATGTTGGACAGAGAGGAAGGTGGAAGAATGAGCTCATCGGTACTTGTTATAACTATGGTGAAGCTAGTCATAGAAGTTTTTATTATCCTAAGAAAAGGGTGGCACTGATTGCTAAAGAACATATTGTGAATGTTGCAGAAAAAGGTGAGACACTTATCACTAGAAGGTTAGCTGCATGTGTCCATGAACCGGTGCAAAGAAGGAATTTGCTCAAAACCATATGTAAGTGCAAGGATAAGGTATGTAATGTCATAGTTGATGGTGGCAGTTCTAAGAACTTTGTTTTAGATGAGATGGTTAGTAAATTGAATTTGGAAAGAAGGAAACATCCTAATCCTTATCAGATTAGTTGGATACAAGATGTGTCTAAGGTTAGAGTTGAAGAACAATGCTTGGTTAAGTTTCAAATTGGATCTTACCATGATGAGATATTGTGTGATGTACTGCCTATGGATGCTTGCCATCTGTTTCTCGATAGACCTTGGAAATTTGACAAAATGTTTTGTTTGATGGTCGTGCTAACACTTATGTGGTTAGGCATGAAGGAGCTCAGCATAAGATGATACCCTTACAGGAAACAGGGGTTGATGAACCTATTCCTACGAAGTCAAGTTTGAAGGAGAAGGAGAATGATATCTCTAAAGAGTTTGTTGAGATTAAGAAACATATGGTCTTGTTGGCAAAGATGGTAAAGAAGATGGTTACATTTGTGACACAGAGAAATGCAGATGATACTAAGTTGATTGAGGAGTCTGGAGGGGATGAACCTTACTGAGGCACTAATGTGATCGGTAGTGGTCAGAGTCAGTTGCTATCAGTTGCCGACCAAAAGGATAAGAAAAGTGGAAAGTAGAAGGAATTTCCGCATGAGATAGTGAATGAAGTGAAGACTACTTGGGATGAAGGACAAGAGGAGATATGGGTGAAGAACAGATTTGGCATACCTATTCTGATTCCCTTGAGGCATTCCTGATTTCCTTATGATAAAATATTTCTTACCTAGGGTGTCTGATGCAGGAGCATCCTAGGATTCTTGGAAATCTTGTATCAACCAAAAATATGTTTGTCTTTGAAGGTAGATTGTTAGCTTTGATCTTTGTTTGTTGGAGTACTTATTCAGTTTGGGAGACTGGTTGCTTGGTTTATGTGGTTACCAGGGTGCTCGGTCTCTGAAGAATGCTCGATGACTGAAGGTGTTAGTTCACTAATGCTTGGTGATAACTGTGTTGCTCGGTCATGCTTGACATGGTCGGTCGACTGGTGCTCAGTTATTTCCTTTGTTGCTTGGTGTTCTTGCTTACCAAGTGGATTATTTTTTTGGATCGGCTTGGCCGACTGGTTCCATTCATTTGGGTCATGCTCCTCAAGTTATGGATTGACCATTAGATGTGTGGGGTCCTAGATCTGGCATGTTGCATTCTTCTATGTGGATCTAATGACCATTTGGGGCCATCTTGGGGAGTTTATTTATTTTGTAAGGCTATTTGAGAGCCGAATGATGTTTTAGCATTTAATATTTGTTTGTAAGGGTTTGTTTTTTCTTCAGCCAACTTGTGGCTGGGAATCAGTATTTATAGGGTGCTTGGGTAGATGTTTAGGGGATCAGATAGCTGGGTTGGAAGGTTAGTAGCCTACAAGCTTAGGAGCAGGAAGATTGCTTGGAAGTTTCAGTACAAGTTCAGTTCTTTCATGGGTGCCTACCAGTGTGTTGTTTTTTGCAGACCTGGGCTAGCTGAATACTAATGTTGTGGAAAAGATTTGGATCCTATGAGATCTTGTAGACTGTTACTTGCTTTGTATCTAGTCATTACTAGGAAGGCCTTACAGCCTGATACATTGCATGTAATCGGTGATTTGATGAATAAAGACTTATGTTTTGTTTATGATATGTTATTGTTATTGTGTATTTCCACTGCATATTGGTTTGGCTGCAAGGTCGATTAGTCCTTAATTGGATCCACCAGCCTTGATTGCATCAATTATAAAGTAGCCCCTTTTTAAATTTCAAGTCTAAGACAAACTTAAGAAAAGAGCCTTTGCAATATTGAACTTTGAACTTGAACCTTAGAGCTTTTTTGGTTCAAAGTTCAAAGGCCTTCTAGTCTTAAAACATAAGCTGTCAGTATTTTGTCTTCCCGGTGTAATGTGTGTCTTGAATGTTGAACCTTGAACCATGAACATCATTTTTTGCTTCAAAGTTCAATATTCATTGTGTCTTTCCTGAGTGGTCACAAATTGCATTAATCTTTTCTCCTCATCGTGAAGGTTTTCATGTTGAACCTTGAACTTGAACTTTGGTTTTTCTCAGTTTAAAGTTTAATCTTTTTTGTTCGCCATACCGATAGTGGGTCCCAGTTGTGTTGGTTTCTTCTAAGTTTTTAGCATCATGAATTTTGAACTTTGAACCATATATTTCTTGGTTCAGAGTTTAAGGTTTGAGCATGCCATATGACAAATCAGATTGACACGTGAAAAATATTTTTCTCTTTAAGGGAAATGATTGAAAGGATAGGTAATAAATGTCCATTGATCATGTGACATGTAATAAAAATAAGTACATATAATAGTTATTCCCATTAAAAATCAGTGGGTGCCATAATTACAAAAGAAAATTTCCACAAATAAGTGTCCAGGAGTTGAAGAAAACACACATTAGTCTTTTCCTTTCCTTAATTTTGTATGTGCAAACATTCATTTTCTCCAACAAGAGCCGAGTAGAAGCAAGGTAAATTGCTCCTTTTAGAAGCTATCTAAAAGAGAAATGGTGAATCCCAAGAAAGCCTCTTCTAGCATTTTCTTAATTTGAAGCTTGACTGTTATAAGAGATTAAGGTTTTCAGTGAATTTTTTATTATTATATACTCTATAGAAGTTTCCTTGTTTTCAGTCATGTCTTCTTCCAAAATGAAATTTTCTAGAGAAAATAAGCCTACCCCTATAATTAATTATCTTCCCAGCATGGGAGATATGACCCTGGTAGGAGAAAGTATAGAAGAAATAAATGGGTAGGTTTAAATCAGTAGAGGTGGGAACAATGCCTACCAAAATTGTAGAAAGTGGGTTGCTAGAAGTTGTAGGTTTTCCAGAAGTCACTCCATGTCCAGAGTTGGTGATGGAATGTCAAAATAGGTATAACAAAGTGGATAGTTGCATCCATAATCCTTTTGGTGAAGCATTGGTATATATAAACATAAAAGTGGTCTTAGTCACCTTGAGAATCCCTACTGTCAAAACTTATGGGGATTGGACTATTAGTAAAGCATTGGTTGAGTTCAATTAGAACAAGAGAAATTACAACAACATAATAGCCCATAATTGGTTGAGGAAACCAGAGAAAGGAGGCTTTCTCCTACCTAGGCTACTTAAGAAAGATCATCTGATAAAGGATGTGGGAAATATGGTTAGCTTGCTGAATAGTGTGAAAGGTAATCCACTGGATGTTCTTTGGAAGGATTGGATGTATAGTTTCACCCAAGTTATCCTTGATGATGAAAAGAATGTTGACTCGGCTGAGGTTATAGCTAAAAGACTTCATGAGGAATTGTTTGTATCTGTAGAAACTGCTAGATTTCACATGTTGTCATATTTTTTTTATATTTGGACTTGTTGCAGAGATTGGGAGGGGTTACCTCATGAGCCATAGACTAAAGACATGAAGATTTTTTAATATTACCCTACATTACAAAAGAATAGAAACTCTAAAAACTTTAGAAGATTTCAAGAAGTATTCTTGGCCAAGCTTTTCTTTGAATTAAAAGGGAAAGAGAACCATAAAATGTTTGAGGATATGGAATTATTAAGGTTTATGGGAGTTTCTATATCCAATTTCCCAAGTTCACTTACTTAAGAATCAGAGGTTTTAGTGGGGAACCATTGAAATTACCTAGGTATTGCTTGAACAAGTACATTCTGGTCAAGGTATGTAGACAGTTGGTTCAAGTTGGTATAAGATCATAAGAGGAGCTAGTATTTTTTTTCCTATTGAACTTGGCCATTATAGATGTAAATTAATGCATGACACTTTGGCTATGGAAACATAATTGAAATTAATGAATCTCAATCCTTACAGGACCAAGAACTATTTTGATGATAAGAGCTTTGTTACACGTCATTTCAGGGTGGACGCCACTTTTCTTCATCAGCCCCACCTAGAGGGTCATTGGAAGGATTGTGCTGATGAGTTTGAAGTAAAGAAAAGGCTATGGTCCAGATTTATGCTAAGCCAAATTATCACTCTTAAATTACCTATTGATATTAGTGTTAGCATGAATGTTGATAGTATTCCTATTGGGGAGTATCATAGTAATGATTGAGGCATGCTACATTGGTTATGTGTTGCATTCATGATAGATTTTGTCATTGATGGAAACATATGCTATTGACTGGATTGTTTAGAAGCCTACAAAAGAGGTTGCAAAGGATTGTACAGACACAATAAAGAAAATCAGAATGTGCACACTTACAGGGAAACTTTTAATGATGTATTGGGTCATCATCTTTGATCTCAAATACTTATCAGTTGATCTGACAAAGTTATGACTGAATTACTGATGATTGGTTTTCAGGCGACAGTAATTGTGTTTTTAGAGTTGATTTAAAAACTTTGCGGATAGTAGTCATGGTTGTTTTAGTTATGATGTGTGAACATAGGTTCCTATTGGATACTGGCTTGAGAGCTTATTGTGATCATATGGCATCATGATCATACAAGTGATGTCAGCTATGATGTATGCATTGGCAAAGACCTATTTGAAGGCTGACTTGGAACATGTTTCAGGTAATATGATATGTGAGCTTAATCAATGGATCTAAATGATTAATTTGTAACTAATATGTTGTAACATTGTAAGAGATGTCATGTGCATCTTCACATGGGTCCATTTGTATTTTTTAAATAGGATTAATCCTATTAAGGCCAACTTGGATATAATTATTGTAATTTGTATATAAGGATATAAATCCTTGGAAATTATGAGGAGAACTACATATGCGAGATGAAGAGATCTCATGTGCATCTTCACATGGGTCCATTTATATTTTGTAAATAGGATTAATCCTATTAAGGCCGACTTGGATATAATTATTGTAATTTGTAAATAAGGATTGAAATCCTTGGAAAATATGAGGAGAACTACATATGCGAGATGAAGAGGTGAATGTGAGCTTAAGGCTGCATTGGATATTGTTTGAAGAACAATAGTTGTGCACTTGGGTACAAGGTGAAGATTGCTTGGCAGTAGTCACAGACTATCCAAGTAGTTTCAAAATAGAATTATCTCATATTTGAAGTTGTAAGGTTTGGAGAGCCTGAGGGTGGATTTAAATCTCAAATCTCTTGATCAGGTTGATAAATTATACATCCCTAATAGGGTAATTGTCTTTAATAGGGTTGGAATCCTAACAAGGTTGATTCCTTTACTGAGAGCACATTATAAAATAATTGTAACAGGGTATGTCCTTTAACTAGGACCTCCCTATTATAATACTCAGCTCCTAACAAGGTCATAAGTCTTAACAGGGTTATTATACCTATAGTGCATATATTTGTGGGTACCATTCCCACCAAGGTTTTTCCCTTAACAATGTTTTTGTCAAGAATAAATATTGGTGTTCATATGTATGTGTTTTGTTACTTGTATCATCTAAAAATGGAAGCACTTCTATTTAGGATTGGTTTAGTCCTCTGAGTAAGTGGTTTGGGGTCATGTCAGACACCTTGATGGGATCTCTAGCTTGGATTTGGATTTTTCCCCCATGTTCTACCCCATTTTCCACCTCTTTCCTACCTATTTCTGGTATCCTGACCTGAAACACTGAGATTATTGACCTCAGAGTCAAGGTCAACCTCAACCTTGACCTGTGTCAAATTTGACATCAACCCTAACCCTAGGTCCAGATTTCAAAATCCAAAAGTTTTCAGATGTTGGGTTTTGGAAAGTTTTATTTCCCACTTTCGGGTCAGCTGTTTCGGGCTTTGGAATGGTAAACTCTTAAATTATATTTAATTTAGGTCCATTTCTATGGATTGAGGTTTAAATGGGAATTTAATTCTCCTATGTAGACCTCTCTAAAATTTTGTGCCCTAAATTAGTATAAAAGGAAGCTTTCCTCTCTCATTTCATCCATCTCTTTTTCATATCTCTATCCTTTCTCATAATCTCTCAAGCTCTCCATCTTTTAAGAAAGCATTCTCAATCAAGGAAGCATTCAAGAAATCATCTACATTCAAGAATTCAATTTCTCCATTGAAGATCAAGGATTCAAGCATTCAAGTCTTTGGAGGGATTTAGTTCAAGCATTCAAGATTCATCATTCAAAATCCTAGATCTATCCATCATAGTGGTGTGATCTTTCTTCAAGGTCCTTTGTTCATCTTCAAGATCTATTCATTCTCCCTTCAAGGTGGATTCTAAGCATACAATCATGGAGGTTTTGATTTGCATTTTTTAGTGTTGAGTCCAAGCTTTCATATCAACATACTTGTTTACATTCCAAATACAATTGCATATCTATTGAATATCATAGCCTTATTGTTAGATCTCCTTCTACTACTTACTAGCATTCTCTATTTCAATTCCATTTTTAAGGTTGATTCCAAACTAGGGTTTGACTAAGGCAAACCCCTCATCCAAACAACAAAACTATTTTTCTTGTAGGAACAAGTGCGAAACAGTGAATTACAGTGTAGATCTGAGTACCCTTTTCGACAAAATTCAGGGATCCACAAATAGATTTTCTGTCAAAACAGTGTAGGTCAAGGTCGACATAAAGGGGTAAGATTGTGCCCCTGCATTTAGGTCAAGGTCGACCTATCTTAGAAAAGAAAAAGCTTTCTAGGTTTTCTTTGTCTCTATTTACCTATTCCAAAGATGGTTGCATAATTTCCCGAAACTAAGTACAGACATTAGAAAAACAATGATTTTTGAATCTTCTACCTTTCAAGATAAGTATTTGTGTTTTATTAATTTTTGTATTTCCACAACATTTCCCATCACACACAGATCATCACATTCCATCTAAACACATAGATATAAAAATATATCTCTCTTAATATATATTTTATATCTTACATTTTGGTGAATCCGCGATAGACAACTCTTTATTTTCGGTTTTAGATTCTTTTCTTTCTTTCCTTAATATTATCTTTATTTTATGCTCTTGCATTTTAAAATACAAAAAAACAAAAAAGAATCTATATATTCTAAAAAATACAAAAATATTTCTTGCATTTCATTTACTATGAACATTTTTAAGATGCTTTGGTGTGTGGCTATTTTTCTTATTATTCTTCTCTTAGCATCTCTTTATCATACTTATGATGTTTATGAGAGTATCATCCATTTCATTATATTTTTCACTCTTCATGTTTCACTTGCCTATGCTATTGTGAGATTGACCAATACTAGTCTTCCTACTTTCAAAAATTTCATTAAAGATTTATGTGGTGGACTTATTACTCTTTTGGATTATGTGAAGAATTTGATAGATGATCCACCATCTCCTAATCTTCCTAATCCTAATCCTATCCTTCCTAATCTAGTTTCTAATATTCCTAATCCCAATCCTATCCTTCCTAATCCGATTCCTAATATGCCTAATTCTCCATTTGCTATTGCTAGTTCTTCCCATACTTATGATGAGGCTCAAACTATGGTTCATGATGCAGACGTGCAAGAATTCTTGGATTTACCTTCCTCTTCTTATCTGATCCAAGATGATATTAAAGGGAAGAGAAAATCAACTTCTTCTAAACCTATTATTGCACCTTATACAACCTTTTCTCATGATCACAATAAACAATCACATCTTGTAGAAGCTTTACATGATATGTACACTACAAGATATAATATGATGGCTAAACAAGGTTATAAGGGTTTAGGGCTTGATGTTAATGAGCATGGTATTAAGTATCCAATTCATATATCCCCTAAACAAGATATTCATGGTCTTGGTTGTTCGTAATCTCAATTTAAGGTGGTTGATTTTGATCATCATCCTCCTCTCCATCTTCTTCTTCCAACACCTTCCTTAGATTACCCTGATACTCCTCAAGATGTGGCTAAGAAGGTGTATGTTTAGTTAATGAATTCCAAGAATGAAATCTTTAAACCTATGTTGAAAGATGCTCTCTCTAAGTACAAATGTCCTTTTCACTATACTAATACACATTTACATGCTGATTGTGTGCATTTCAAGTTATATGTTTGAGAAAGAGCTTCTTTAGGAATTATATCCCACTCTCATGTGGTTTTACAATTCCTTCATAACTTTGATAAGGGGCATCCCCTTGACTCTTCCATAATGTACATCTTTTCTCCTCTTGTCTCTTAACTAGGGGGCAAGAGGTATTTCATACAGTCTTCTAGGATCCATTATGCTCTTAGCATATATTTTGTGTTGAGCTTAATTGGTATTCTTTCTATCTTTCCCTCCTATGGTTTGGTATTATGTTCATAATCATCCATAGATTCTCTTTTTTTATTCAATATATCTTTTCTAAATACTTTTTGTAAAGATATCCCTTTCTTTCATCCCCAGGGGCCAAGGTTCTTCCTTCTTTCTCTTTGTTTGGGGATCTACTTTCCCTAGGTTAGTTGCATTTGTTTATTTTGCAACATTATTTCATTATATTGACTGAGGTTTTGGCTATGGATATTCTTTTATGTGAGAGGTTTTTGTCCTATGTCATCACCTCTTCTTTATTTTGTAAATTATGTTCTTTATAAATTCTTGCCCCGGCTCTAGGATTAGAGTTTGATTCCTTTTTTCAAAGATTCCTCTTCCTCTTGATTACAGGGGACTACATGATTGAATCTTTGTTTCTCTTTGAAAGATGATATTTTATATAAAGCACTCCTCTATGGTGTGGGCCTTGTTGATAAGATCTCTTTCTTTGAGGATCCTTTTTCCATAAGTGACATCCTTTTCATAACTATCTATGCTCTTGGATGTAAGGGTCAATACCCTTCACTAAGAATATAGTGTACATTGTTGTTAAATGGGATATCTCCTTAATTTGTGAAGTAGTTATCCTCCTTCTCTTCCTTATCATGTCTAATAGACAGCCATGATAAGGAGGGGTGCATATATAGGGTTTCCCTTATGCTATAGTTTTCAATTTCAAATATGCTAAATCCTTTGAAGGTAACACACATAAGTTGTTAAACCCTGAAGAGAGACACATTTTTCAGTTTTCAATATGCTAAATCCTTAGAAGGTAATGCACATAAGTTGCAAAATCCTAAAGAGACACACATTTTTTAATTTTTCAATATGCTAAATCCTCAGAAGGTAACACACATAAGTTGCTAAATCCTAAAGAGACATGCATTTTATATTCATAGTCATACGAGAATGTGGATCTATGGCTATTTCAAAAGCCCTCATAAGATGCATTACAACAACAAAGTGTAGTTTTTGGGTGAGCTATCAAGTTTTTCTACCTACTGGGCTCTCCCTCCTTGGTGCTTCATGGTAAGTTGGGCATCTTACTAGGCGAGGTAATCACTCTCTCTCTTTTCTCTCTTTTTTCTTTCATGCTAGTAGGATTAGATCACAAAGCTATGTTATTTTTAGTGTTTCTCTTATCTTTCTTATGTAATCACTTATGCTTCTATGATAGCTTTCCAAATATGATATTAGTATAGGAAGCATTTATTAGCAAGGTTTCCTTTGCTAGTTGATTTGGGTTTGTACTAACCCTCTCTTTTTGTGTCTTTATTTTTATTTTCGCACCCTCATGTGTGTTTGTTGAGTTAGAATCCTTAGCTTGGGGGCTCATCTCCTTAACTAATTATTATTCTATCTCGTTGCGAATCCACTTGGATCTTTCTTCTCCTTTACCAAGAGTTTGTATTGAATCCATACTCTTGCTAAAGTGGAGGCTAAATGTATCATCAGAAATTGGAATCACTTCCATTTAGGACTGGTTTAGCCCTCTGATTAAGTGGTTTGGGGTCATGTCAGATACCTTGATGAGATCTCTGGCTTGGATCTATATTTTTCCCCATGTTCTACCCCATTTTCCACCTCTTTCCTACCTATTTCTAGCATCCTAACCTGAAACCCTGAGATTCTTGACCTTAGGGTCAAGGTTGACCTTTTGGGTCAAGGTTGAACTTCTGGGTCAAGGTCGAACTTGACCCTAGCCCTGGGTCCAGATTTCAAAATCCATAAGTTTTTGAATGTTGCATTTTGGAAAGTTTTATATCCTTCTTTTGGGTCGGCTATTTTAGGATTCAGAACGGTAAACTCTTAAATTATATTTAATTTAGGTCTATTTCTAGGGGTTAAGGTTTAAATGGGAATTTAATTCTCCTATATAGGCATCTCTAAAATTTTGTGCCCTAGATTAGTATAAAAGGAATTAGTTGTCCTCTCTCATTTCATCCATCTCTTTTTCATATCTCCATCCTTTGTCATAATCTCTCAAGCTCTCCAAATTTCAAGCAAGAAATATCAATCAAGGAAGCATTCAAGCAATAATCTACATTCAAGCATTCAATTTCTCCATTTAATATCAAGGATTCAACCATTCAATCCCTTGGAGGGATTTGGTTCAAGCATTCAAGATTCATTATTCAAAATCCTAGATCTATCCATCATGGTGGTGTGATCTTCCTTCAAGATCCTTTGTTCATCTTCAAGATCTATTCATTCTCCCTTCAAGGTGGATTCCAAGCATACAATAATGGAGGTTTTGATTTGAATTTGTTAATGTTGAGTCCAAGTTTTCATATCAACATAATTGTTCACATTCTAAATAAAATTGCATATCTATTGAATATCATAACTTCGTTGTTAGATCTAATTCTACTACTTGCTAGCATTCTCTATTTCAATTTCATTTTTAAGGTTGATTCCAAACCACGGTTTGACCAAGGAAAACCCCTCATCAAAACAACAAAACCATTTTTCTTGTAGGAATAGGTGCGAAAAAATGAATTACAGTGCGGATCTGAGTACCCTTTTTGGAAAACTTCCAAGATCCGCAAACAAATTTTCCATCAAAATAGTGCGGGTCAAGGTCAACATAAAAGGGTAAGATTGTGCCCCTAAATTTAGGTCAAGGTTGACCTATCTTAGAAAATAACAAGCTTTCTAGGTTTTCTCTATCTCTATTTTCCTATCCCAGAGCCGGTTGCAGAATTTCTCAAAACTGAGTACATGCATCAGAAAAGAGTGATTTCTGAATCTGCTACCTTTCAAGATAATTATTTATTTTTTATTAAGTTGTGTATGCCCACAAAATTTTTCATCACACACACATCATCACATTCCATCTAAACACATAGATATAAAAATATATATCTCTCTTAATATATATTTTTATATCTTACATTACTGCATTCACTTTTTAGTTTACTGTGTTTTCTTTAAGGAATAAATTTTAAGTAAAAGTTTGATTACATCATATTGGCATCAACTGATTCACCCCCCCCCCCCCCCCCTCTCAATTGATTGGTACACTATTATTATAAGAATTGGTATCAGAGCTTTTGGTCCTCAGTCAAGAAGACTAACAACTTGAGGTAAAGATCAGGATGGCCTTATTTAGAAAAGATAGACCTAAGTTTGATGCAAAAAATATTGACACATAAAAGGAAAAGATTAAGAATCATCTAATGTGTTTGTGATTGGAATCATAAACAATAGAGTTACTTATAAAGAAGATGAAGTCGTAGAAAAGATCTTGAGGTCTGTGACTCCTGCCTACAAACCCAAAGTTCTAGCTTTGAAAGAGACCATACCACAACACAAAGATTTCACCAGAGAGATGTTAGTAGCCAAGCTAACTACATTTGAGACTGCAAAGATAAAGGATACTCTACCTAAGGTGGAGGCAACATTTAAAGCAACTATTCATAAAACTAGACCTATTGAAGTTGGATCTAGCAGAGTAAGCAAGCATATAGAAGATCTTGGAGAATAAGTTGAAGAATGGGAAGAGATTCAAAATCTAGGAAATCAAATGGATGAGAAGATCACGGCCCCGATCACCAGGAGAGAAATGAAAGGCAAAGGTAAGTTTGAAGGAAAATTACCATTGAAATATTTTAATTACAATAAGGTTGGTCATTTTTCATCTAGATGTCCAACTAGATTACCTAAGCATAGGCCTAAATATGGTAAATACAAGAATGATAAGGAATGTTACTATGCCAGTGATGGATCTGAAGATTTAGATGATGAATTCAATAATGTATTAGGTTTTTTTGCTATAAAAGAAGAGGATCCTATCTATGAAGAAAAAGCCTTAGTTTCTCATGTTGATAGGAAAACTGATTGGATAATTGATAGTGGATGTTCACATCATATGAATGGTGACAAAGATAGATTCATTCAGCTAAATAATTATGATGGCGGTGTTGTAAGATTTGGTGACAATACCCCTAGAATGATTGTTGGTAAAGGATCAATTACTTTGGATGGAAAAATGAATAGTGATGATGTACTATTTGTGGATGGCTTAAAACATAACTTTTTAAGTGTTGGACAACTTTTGGATAAGGGCTATCATCTAGTATTCAAGGATGGTCATTTCTCTATTAAAGGAACTAATGGAGAATTTATCTCATCTAGTTCTAAGACTAGAGGAAATATATTTCAGTTAGACTCTACTGAGGCTGGTTGTTTTGTTGCAAAGACTGATGATAGTTGGTTATAGCATAGAAGATTTTTTCATGTTAAATTTGACAACATGGAAAAGACATCTAATAATGATGCTATCAAAGATCTACCTAAGATTGTGAAACTAGCCAACACTACATGTAGAGAGTGTGTCTTGGGAAAGAAAACAAGAAGAAGCTTTACAAGTAAATGATACTCAACAAATGGAAAGATGGAACTGATTCATACAGATCTATGTGGACCTAGTCAAACTAGGTCATAATTTGGAGATAAGTACTTTATTATATTCACTAATGACTACTCTAGAATGATGTGGGTAGGAATTCTTAGAGAAAAATTAGAAGCATTTGAAACTTTCAAGTTCTATAAGGAAAAAGTTGAGAATGAGACAAGTTTAAAGATAAAATGTTTAAGATCAGACAGAGGTGGATTATTCACTTCACATCAATTCAATACCTTTTGTGAAGAACATGGTATTGTGAGGTAGACTTCAGCATCTAGGACACCACAAAAAAATGGTGTTTCTAAAAGAAGAAATAGAATAGTTCTTGATGCTGCAAGAAAAATGTTGAAAGAAGGAAAGGTCCCACATATGAATTGGAGAGAAGCAAACAATACATATTTATATACACTGAATATAGTACAAATTAGAGAAGTTACATGCAAGACACCATTTTATCTATCGTATGGTAAGACACCTGGGTGACCCCACAATAGTGGGTTACACTTTTTTAGACATGCTGATTTTTGCTGAAATAACATATTTTTAATAAAATGTGATAATTTAAGCCTTGAGAGGTTCCATTCAAAGGAATTAATTAAAAATGGTTATCTCAAAGCCTCTTAGATAAAAAGACATTGATATAACATTTATACTCATCATTCATACCTACAATGGAGTCCCCTTCACACGTATTAAAATGTTGACAAAAAATCACTTGGAATTTAACTTTTGGTAGATCAAATGAATCCATTTGACAAACCTATCTATGTAGTAAGTTACTACCAAGAAAAATCTTTCCAATGATTATAATGTTAATATATATTAATTTTATTATGACTTTGTATTTTTAGTTTTACTAAACATAGATATTTCACCGTATGTCTACCTCTACGTTTGATACTTATGGAAAAATAGTAAATGAGAGAAAAAAATTCTAAAAAGTATCTTTGTCATAGGTATTGAAGTTCTCTTTTTATAAAAAAACATAAACATGAAATTGGATAAATACATGACAAGTTATAAGCTATGTAGTCAAGTTATGTCAAAATTATGGTTTAGTCAACTTCAAACGTTAATAAAATATGCAATAATCGTGATAATATCGTAAAACCAATTTCATTCCCTCCATATAGAAGTTAAAAAAAGTAAATTAGAAAGAAGAACATCGATATATATTTTAGAAAAATAGTTATGTTCTATGAAAACAATGTAACTCTTTGAAAATGACATTTTCAGCAACATACCAGTTTTTGTGGGAGAAAGGAAAAACCATTCAAATCAATTCAAAAATTTTAAAATAAAGTATATTTAGAATCTAGACAGAAAATTCAAAAAGACACTAATTTACTTCATCTTCTTATTTCAAACAGCTTAATAACAATATGTATATAAATCTAGAAGTTTTTTTCAAAATGTAGATTTCAATGTTCGTTCAGGCAAAAAAGTGTAATCCACTATTATGGGTTCACCCACCTACTGTTAGTTATTTCAGAATTTTTGGAAGTAAATGCTACATTAAGAGAGATGAATGTATAGGAAAATTTGATGCTAGAAGTGATGAAGGATTATTCCTTGGATACTCTACTAAAAGTAAATCCTATAGCTGTTACAATCTAAGAACTAGGAAGATGATTGAAAGTGCTAATGTGAGAGTAGATGAAAAGTTTCAAGTTAGAGAAAAATATTGTGGCCCTAACCCCTATGTAATTTCTTTTGAAAACATGATTACAAATCAAAATAATATGTAGACAATAGAAAGTAAGAATAAAGCATGACATGATGTTTTGGAAATTGACAATGGGATAAGTGTGGAATTAAGGAAAAAAACCACACCCAAATATGTTCTAAGAAATCATCCTAAGGATCAGATCATTGGTGATAACAGTAAAGGAGCTAGAAAAAAATTGGAAAACAAAGAAGAAAGGTCACAATCTACAAATTCCATCTGCTTGATTTCTCAAGTAGAACCATGGTCCATAAAGGAGGCATGCAAAGATAAATCGTGGATCATTGCCATTAAGGAAGAACTAGAGCATCTATTCAAAAAAACAACACTTGGAAATTGGTTCCAAGGCCTAAAGACAAAAATGTGATTGGCACCAAGTTGGTATATAGGAACAAGATGAATGAAGAAGGTATTGTTGTTAGAAATAAAGAAAGATTGGTATGTAAAGGATATTCACAGTAAGAAGGAATTGATTTTGAAGAAACCTTCGCACCTATTTCTAGAATTGAGGCAGTCAAATTATTCCTAGCTTATGTTGCCCATAAAAATTTCAAAGCATATCAGATGGATGTGAAAACAACTTTTCTCAATGGAGACTTGGAAGAATAAGTATACATTTAGAAACCTGATGGATTTCCTCTATTAGGGAATGAATATCTAGTTTTTTGATTGAAGAAGGCTTTGTATGGATTGAAATAAGCACCAAGGGCTTGGTATGAAAGATTGGATAAGTATTTGATTCAGTTGGGATTCAAGAAGGGAAATGCTGATAGTAATTTGTACCTAAGAGTCACTAAAGAAGGTATCTTGATTGTTGAAGTTTTTGTTGATGATATTATATTTGGAGGAAATGATGATATGAGCAACAAGTGTACAAAAGAGATGAAAAGTGAATTTGAAATGTCATGATTGGGGAGATGAAATTTCCTTGGATTGCAAATCAATCAAAGTAAAGAAGAGATATTCATATCTCAGACCAAATATCTCAAAGAACTGTTGAAATTTTTTGACATGAATGATAGTAAACCTGTCAGAAGTCCTATGGTAACTGAGACAAAGTTATCTTTGGAAGATGAAGTAAATAATGTACCTCAGACAAGGTATAGATCAATAATTGGAGGTCTTCAGTATCTGACACATAGTAGACCTTATATAGCCAATGATGTTGGAATTGCTGCAAGATTTCAAGCAAATCCTAAAGATGCTCACATTATGGAAGTAAAAAGGATATTCAAATATCTTAAGCGCATAATTGATTTTGGTCTACAGTATGATAGATCATAGGACTGTACATTTCATGTCTTCACTGATGCTGATTGAGCAGGGAATGTAGATGATAGAAAGAGTACTAGTGGAGGAGCATTCTTCCTTGCTAAAAGATTGGTTTATTGGCTTAGCAAGAAGCAGGACTCCATTTCTTAGTCTACTATAGAATCAGAATATGTTGCAGCAACAATCAATTATACACAGATCATATGGATGAAGAAAATGTTGAACGAGATTGGAGTATGTCTAGAAGATTTAGTCACTATCCATTGTGATAATATTATTAGGGTAAATATGTCAAAGAACCCTGGTAGGCATTCAAAGAAAAAATATATAGCAATAAAGTATCATTTCTTGAGAGACAAAGTAGGAGAGAAGGGAGTAAAGTTAGAATATGTGAGTAAAAAGGAGAAAATAGAAGACATTTTCACAAAACCTCTGCCTAAGGATATATTTGAGTATCTAAGAGGTATGCTAGGGATCATGCTCTATCCTACCCTTGAGTAATTAATGTTGGAATTACATTAGTCCAAAAATATCAGAGCACTATTTCATTCTCTAGACTATATGCTTAATGCTTCTCCTATGAGGGAGTATGTGTATTAAGCTGAGTTACTAAGAACTCTTGGAGACACCTTTTCCATTGATGTCAATCGGGGAGAGAATGACACATAAAAAATAGTATGAAAGGATCATCATTTGAAGGATTTGATGATTGATGAAGAGGATTTGGAAAGATGTTGATGCAGATACAATACAAACATTTTTTGGTATTTATGGAGCTTGGATTTTTTTTCATCTATGTTTCCATCAATGCCAAAGGGGGAGATTGTTAGCATTAATGTTGATGGTATTCCTATTAAGGAGTATCATAGTAATGATAAAGGAATTCTATACTGGTTATGTGTTGCATTCATGATAGAGTTTGTGATTGATGTCAACATATGCTATTGACTAGATTGTCTGGAAGCTCGCAGAAGAGGTTGCAGAGAATTGTATGAATACAATAAAGTGAATTAGCATGTGCACACTTACAAGGAGGATTTTAATGATGTCTTAGATCACCATCCATGATCACAAATACTTATGAGTTAATTTGATAGAGTTATGACTGAATTACTAATGAATGGTTTTCAGGAGACATAAACTACATTTTCGTAGAGTTGATTGCAAAACTTTGTGGAAAGCACTCATGGTTGTTTGAGTTATGATGCGTGGACATATGTTCATGTTGGACACTAGCTTGAGAGCTTATTGTGATCATATGGTGTCATGATCATACATGTGATGTCAACTATGGTGTATGCATTGGAAAAGACCCATTTGAAGGCCAACTTGGAACATGTTTCAAGTAATATGATAGACAAGCTTAATCAATAGATATACATGATTAATTGATTTAACTACTATGTTGTAACATTTTAAGAGATTTTGTGTGCATCTTTGCATGGCTCCATTTGTATTTTGTAAATATGATTTATCCTATTAAGGCCGACTTGGATATAATTGTTGTAATTTACATATAAGTATTGAAATCCTTGGAAAATATAAGGAGAACTGCATATGTGAGATGCATAGGTGAATGCGAGCTTAAGGCTATATTGGATAATATTTTAAGAACAATAGTTGTGCACTTGGGACTAAGGCGGACCTTTCCTGGCAGTAGTCAAAGACTCAAAACAGTTTCAGAATAGAATTATCTCAGATTTGAAGTTTTAAGGTTTGGAGACCCGAGGGTGGATTTAAATCTCAATTCTCTTGATCAAGTTGATGAATTGTACATCCCTAATAGGGTATTTTCCTTTAACAGGGCTAGACTCCTAACAAGGTCGATTTCTTTATTAAGATCACATTGTAAAAGACTTCTAACATGGTATGTCCTTTAACCAGAACCTACCTATTGTAATACTCGACTCCTAATAGGGTCAGAACTATTAACAAGGTTATTATACCTATAGTGTAGATATTTGTAGGTACTATCCCCACCGGGATTTTTCCCTTAACAGGGTTTTCCTTGAGAACAAACATTGGTTTTCATATGTATGTGGTTTGTTACTGCATTCACTTTTCAGTTCAATATTTTTTCTTTAAGGAATAAATTTTAAGTAAAAGTTTGAGTACATCATATTGGCATCAACTAATTCAACCCCCCCCCCCCCCTCAATTGATTGGGACATTATTATTCTAACAATCAGAGGGGTCAAGAATGATGAAACTGCAGATGTTGTGGATCCTCAATATGCTGAATTGGTTGAATGAGTACCCATTCCTGAAATTGATTGGAGTAAAAGAGAAAAAGAGTATGTTACGTTCATAATGCATAATATGATTAAAAGAATAGAGCATCGGATGGCCGAGAGAAAAAAAGGAGAAAATAGTAAAATATGAACCTAAAGTGGAAGACACGGCTTCAATAACCTTAGAAACTAACTCCCCACCCATTTGTACTAATGAAATTGAAACATTTCCTCTTGTAGGTAAATCAAAACTAGAGATAGAGGTTCTCCCTGAACAACAAGAGCTAGCTATTATCTAGTCAAATGTAAGAGTTACCTATTCCAGGAGCAAGAAGAAGACCAAGCCCACTAAATTACCCTACATTATGATAGATTTGGAACTAGTTGAGAAGGAAAAGGTACAATAAACATAACCAGACATGGATACTTCTGAGAAGACCCCAATGGTTAAAGAAAAATGAGTAGAAGAAGAGGTAGATGTGCAAGGATCCCTAACATTGGGTAATCCTTTGGATTTCCAAACCCCTCCAACAAAGAACAGTGCAAAGGCACCAAACTGGCTTGAATTATTAGTAAACAAGAAATGGAGTATTGTTTAGTGTCAACCCCAGTCAGAGACATGGTCAGAAAATATTGTGAGGCCTCACCCTAGACTAGCCATAGCTTTTCCATATCATTATGGTAGCCCTAGTGATTGGCTTAATGTTCTGATTAGTTAGTAGATTTTACTCTTTTGACAAAGATTTGTTTACAATAGATGAGAATGCATTGCAATTGATGATGCTTTCTATATGCACAATGTTGACCTTATGATACATTATGACTGACATTATGATAATTAGATAAATACGGAGGTGTGCAATTATAGAATTTATGTTGTTATAAGTTGTTAGGAAAATGAAAATCAAGAAATGAATTAAGTTGAGGTGTGAATTTCATTTCGGGTTAAATGTTAGGCGATGAATTATTGATGACTATTTTATGATATAAATATGAATTCTAAATTATGGTTATTTTGATTTATGAATGTTGGGATGAAGTGATGGATTTTATACGCTTACGTAAGTAACTAGGAAATGGAGATTTGATTTGATTATGATACGATGAGATTTCTATTATGAATCGAAATGTTAAATACTTAGGAGAAGTTTAGGAGTGTTGTGATGACATTTAATTACAACTAAATTAGATATGCAATATGCTACATGCTTACTTTAGTGAAGAATTGAATATTTCATGATAAGTTGTAGGTATGTTATAGATGATTGAATTATGCAAATTGAATTGAGATTGATATAATTATTGTATTATATATGATTACAAGAATGTGATTGAATTATGATTTATATGTGAACATTGGGTTGTAGGTGATTCTATCTACGCAATTGAATTATGACTTATGTGAAAGTGATTGTATGTATGCATTTGAATTATGGATTATGTGAAAGTGATTAGAAGTATGCATTGGAATTAGGAATTATGTGAAAGCGATTGTATGTATGCATTCAAATTATGAATTATAGGAATGCAATTGAATTACGAATCATGTATGCAAATTAAATTATGAATTATATATGCAATTGAAGTATGAATTGAGTTATGCAAATTGAATTTATTTGATGTGTTTATTGAATTATATATGATTACGTGCAGACAATTGAATTATGACATCTCATTCTATGTGATTGAATGTTCAATTGAATTGTGTGAGAACATTACTTGTTGTGTGATTTCATGTATGCAATTGAGTTATGAATAATGTGTGGATATTACATCTTATGTGTTTGTATGTGATGGTTTTCTTCCTTGAATTACTGATGCGGCATTGAGGTTTTGCAGGTGGAAGGACCATGGAAATGTTCGGGGAAACCACATTGAATGCATGTGCTAACAGTAAAGCCAAGGCCCCATCTATTGAAGAGACCAGGGCCTCATTGTGAAGTGTTTTATTTGTAACCATAATGTGAATGTATGTGTAGGAATGTCAAGTGTTGTAATATTGTGGACATACCTTAATTGTGATGTTAATTATGTGAGTGTCACTTGACACTAGAGTTATATGTTAACTAAGGTATGTCATGTGCTTAGAGTGTGAGTGCAAGTTCTAGAAGCTTCTTTGGGGGGAAATCCAAAGTGCATCCACTTGTCATAGGACCCCAAAGTGAAGTCACATCTTAATTTTTCGTGCATACACTTAACCATGGTTTTTGGAGGGTTAAATGGGACCCTAGGGGGTAGTTTCATGCATTTTGAGGTAGCCCATTCCATTTACCCATGGGTTAGGGGTATTTTTAGCAGGTTAGGAGCCCAATATTGACTTTTTGACCCCTTCAAAAGTGCCTTTTTGAATTTGAGCGAAAATGCAAGTTTGAATGTTGTACAAGATTGTCCTCTCTTCATTTTGGACCAATCTTAGGTTTCCACTTCCATGGAACACCTTTTTGGGTGTAAGGGGTTGTGTAAGACTTTGGGAAGACCAACCAATGGCATGGGGTTCCATCTTCCTAGGATTTTGGGGATTGAGTTGGAGGCCATTTTAGAGGGGGTTGGGGAAACAATGAGTTTGTTCACCCACTCTCTACCTTTAGAGACCACTAAACTTGGAGAAGGAAAAAGCTGGGGATAGAAGAAGGAAAAGGCACAAAACTTCACCATTTTTGCATTGGATCATAGGTTGGAGGATCTTTCTCTTCATCTCACTCTTTGTTGTAGTAGAATCTTGTAGTTGTAGTAATTTGTTAAGTGTTTTAGCTCCCGTTGGTTGGTCATGGTGAGAGCATGAAATGGTATTTGTGTTTTCTTTTGTGATATGATTTTGGGTTGTTTACTCTTGGCTCAATCACCCTTGGGAGGGAAGAGCAACCAAGAGGGGGTGTAGGGATGGAGGCAACTCCATGTTCAGAGTCTCCTCCATGTATGGGGAAGGATGAGCTTGGGTGTTTTGTCCCCAAGTAGCCTTTGCATTTTTAGCCCAAGGGGCATTTTTGGGGGGCATAAGGAGGGATTTGGCCTTGTGTGCCATTGATATGAGATATATTGTTATTGTGGTCCATGTGTGGCCTTATTTTGGCATTGGCTTCTCCATGGGTTGCCCACCCTCACCCCATTAAAGGATCAGGTTAGATCCTATGTTTTATCCTTGAGGGAACTTGGGTTTTTCTGGAATGTAAGAATGTTTTGTGTGAGTGTTTGACTGTGCCCCATTCTTTGTGGTTTCCCCTAGCTCGGGGGTGGCCTCTTAGAGGCCTAGGCTGGGAGGTGAGCTCCCATGGTCTTCCTTGAAAATGGTTTTATTGCAGGAAATTGGAGCATTGAAGCCTTCTTGGTGAAGTTAGGACTCTTGAAGGATCTGAAGATGTACTCATATTTGAGTTGTAATACTTTTGTTTTTTTATTATTGTTTTTGTATGGAAATATGTAATCCTCTTGAGCACAATGCTATTGTTATTGTGTTTGTATTGGAGATAACTCTCCAAGTCATGTATTGTAATAGGTGTTGATGAGCTTGAAAAAGTTGCATTGTGTTTAAGATTTCTTTCATTATCAATTTGTTGGAAGGTTATCAACTTGCTCTTGTTAATGAATACTTTGTTATTGTGGAAAGAATAAGTTTATTTCATTGCATGATATTGGAATTAATAACTTATGATGAAAGGGTAGAATAGATTTCCTTCATTGCTAAATGGTGTTTAAAATGTATTGCAAAAGAGAAGGCTATTGAAATGAAAAGAGAGTTTTCATAATGTTATCAATCTTGTTTTAGGAACAATGTATGTAAATGTATTTATTCCAAGTATTAAATCAATCTCTAATTTTCATCTTTCACCCTTGCAAACAATCTGTTTACATGTCATGTTAAACTAGTTGAGAAATCAATAATTCAGTTGCATATATGAGTGATAAACATTATAGCTTTAAAGCATTTTATAGGAAACTTTAAGGATATCAACTTTATTCTCTTTATCAAACTAGAACATCCTATTAAATCAAGTGAATAGAAGAGAAATAAATGGCATTTCAATCAAGTTTTAAACAAGTTAAAAAATAAACAAGGTAATGCAAGAAAAAAAAAATGTGAAAAAAGAGACCTAAAGGTCTTTGGAATTTGTATGGGAAAATTTCCCATACAAATTCCTTTGCCACAGTCATTATAATATTATAAATCTACCAACTCATTTTCAAGACAAATAAAATAATAATTAATATATGTTAAACCCATACTTTATCTCAGCTTTACCTTTTTGGTACATAGGAAGGAGAGTATTTTAATACAACTATATTCTGCACTTCCCATCAAATGTAATGGGTTGCATATATTATATATTTATTGGGGACACTCCTATGATAAATCTCTTAATTCCCTCTCTACGTGAGTTTTACTTTTGGCATAGTGATTGGGTGGAGTGGGGCCAAATTTCCAAATCCCCATGTGTCCCCAACTCTCCACTCCTTACAACATGCGCTGGCTCCCTTGGTGTAGATTGTACTTAGTCTTTAGTATGGGGTGGAATCCCAATTCCCCACGTCACCAACCTTTATGCCCCCCTTGGAAACTTGCACAGGCTTGGTTAGTTGCTTTAGTTAGGGAAGGAGTTTGGTGGGCCCCAAGGAAAATTTAAACTTGCCCACCTTAAATGCTAAGCTCCCTATTCCCTTATGAAGCGCACCCTTTCCTTGATGGAGATGTGTGCCCCCCCTCCCCCCCACTCAATTGGCCCGTGAGTCTAGGGGAGACATAGGGGGTGTAGCTTAGGATATGGTTTGTGGGTAGATTAACCTAGGGTGCTTAGATTAATTAGTATGTAGTTAAATTGATTGGTTTAGGATATTTTTGTAGGTTGATAATTTATTTCATTTAGTTTCATTTTGTTATATTAATATCACTTTTTATAATTATTAGCAATCCTATTAATTAATATACACAATCCTTATTAATTTAATTGTTAATGGAATTAGTTAATGTTATTAATATTAATTTTTGCACACATAATATTTGATAATATTTATTATTATTTATTAATTGGATTAATAAACATAAATATTAATTAGTAGACTATTTATTTGTAATTGTAATAGTTAGAGGCTAATCATTAATTAGGTTTTTAATTAAATATTTTTATGTTCGAATAAATGTATTAATTGGTAGTTAATATATTTAGTACCACTTAATACATTTTTATATGTTATTCATAACGACGATATGTAATGGTGTTAATGCAATAGTGATTAATAAAATTAACATTTGTAAAAAAGAAATATGTATATATATTATGTGGTCATTCAATAATGTTCTCCAGGTTAGCAGTATGCTCCCTAGAGATGAGCAAAGTGGGTTAACCTTATAAATAGAATGTAACTTAATTTCATGTACATCATTGGCCTAGCCATTATGTTAATAATTAAATATTCATTTGATTAGTATCATGACAACATATTAATTGAACCCTATGACTCAACGTAGTATAATGTGGCTATAGGCTCATTCATTCGATATCTTCATAGTTTAAATTATAGTTGGTATCTTCATAAACAAACTTTAATGTTAGGCTGACTCTGATTATAACTTCACCACCTATATATAATCCCTTGTTTAAAACTAATTCAGATAGTAACCCTTGGGTACCAACATTTTTAAAGAATTGGTTCTTTAGTCTCTTTGCAAACTATTGTCATAGGCACCTGTTAACCCGCATCATAACTAGGACATATTATACCTTTTTTTTTATAAAAAAAAAATTGGTGTGTTTTAGACTAAATTTTGATGGGCATGACAAATATCTTGGCAAGAAACCTAAATCAAAGAAACAAAAGTTGAAGCACTTTTGGATTTGGATGAAGATATAGGACATTGGATGGCCAATGTCTTCACCCCAACTACAAAAAATTCTAATGAAGAGGTAACTTTTCAAGATTTTAAAGTTGAAAAGATTGACCTTGGAAAAGAGACAAGGGTTATGGATGTGAAGGTATTTGAGTCAAGTAGAAACAAAATTACTCACCGAATTTGAAAGGATGCTAATGATAAAAGAGAGCTTAAGAAGTCTTGAGGCAATTGTGATAGTACATACAAGCCATTCGAAATCTGAATTCACAACCCCTAAATGAGATGTCCTTGAGAATTGATATAAAATCATGTGAGAATAAAAAATTCTTAGATCAAATCCAAAGGGATATGTCTATGTCCAAGAAATTTGGTGAATGGATCGATGTTGTCACTAAGGAAGGTGTTGACTATCTCTCAACTTTAAGCAAAGCTTATCATGATGAACTTGAAACTACCAAAGAATTGGAAACTAAAATTGTTCTCAAGGAAAATGAAAAGCAAGGTTTGGAAAATATAGTCTTTGGAATGGACAAAATCTTGACTTATGGTTTCAAGAAATTTTTGGGAGAAAAACCAGTGCCGAGATTGAATGAAAACACATTGTTTTCATTAAAAGTGAACATGAGCTAGAAAAATGAGATTTTCAAGGAAGGTATTGAAGTATCCACATAATTCCTAAAGGAATTAATATGTATACATGAAATAATGGACAATGATCTCAAATCCATTGACTTTCATATAACAAAGAGTGTATCTAGTCTGATTCATAAAGCAAAGAAAATTAGTACTTGCCTAGAAGAAAAGATGAGTGACTAGAAAAGTGACAAAGATGTTACGATCAAAGACTTTATTAGGATTGGGAGGATTGATTATTTACTGATCATGGGGAACAATCATCTAAGGATGCACATGAAAAATCTAGGGAAAGTATGGAGTAAAGACATCTAGACGGAGAGGATCAAAACTATTGGTTTTCCTAGTCAATAGCTCCTAACTAATTTTTTGATGACTTTCTAGGAGTGGAGCATAATGCAACTAGCCAAGAAGGCTCCAGAGCACCCGACCATTTCTTTTGTGAATTGAACCTTTCCAAAGTGGTGTAGGAGCACCAAGGGTAAAAGCCCTTCTTTTTTGTGTGTGTTTCTTTCCTAGTTGTCTAGGTTGATTAGGAAAGAATAGGAAATTTTTTGAAGTGTTTAGTTTTTCTAGGGTAAGATTTGGAGGCTTATTTGTTCCATCCACTCATTCTAAAGTCCTAGAGGACACAAAGGTTAAATAGTCTAGAATGGATCCTCTAGATATTTAGGAAGTTGATTTTGGAGTTTTTTGAGTCTTAAAAGTATAGGTTAGAGTCTAGTTGAGTTACCTGTGGAGTTGAAAATATCCTAAAACCATTTAGGTAGGAGCTAGGAAAAAGTTACTCATATCAACTTTGCATTTTTGCAAAACTTGCAAAACTTGCTCGACAACTTTTCTCATAATGAAGTTTTTGACCTAAAAAATGGAATAGGTTAGTTAGAGCCATTGAATCAAGGATGAGGAAGTTATTTAAGACCTTCCATACTGAATTCATGAGGTTGGTTAAGTTTAGGATTGATTTTTTATATACTGTGTGACTGTGACCAATGACAGGGACTGTGTAACCCATTTTGGGATTGAAGTGCTTTGAAAATGGCATAGAGTTGTTTGTGTTCTCAATGTAATCAAATCTTATAGTGTTTTAACAACTCTATATGTAATTATATTGATAGAAATATCTCATTAGATAGTTTCTTTTTAAATTTCTTTAAGTTATTAATTCTCTATTCCATTATAGACTGTATAAATAAAATGGCCTCCTGAGCTTTCTAGGACCATGGCAAACAAAATCTACATAGTTGGAATGCAAGAGGGGTCTATGTACATAAGTTTTATTTTTGGTTTTTTTTTAGAAGTGCAAGGATTTAATTATGAGCTCTTTCCCTAGGTGAGTGTGCCAATAGCCCGACTAGGGAAAAAGAGGATTAGAGTTTTTATATTCTAGGTTTGGATTGATTGATTCAATCTAGGAGTTGGAGCATGTTGAGTCAATGAAGAAACAACTCTCCAAAAAATAGTAGAACCCAGTGATATGATTTCATTGGTCTATGAAGGCAAACCCAGAACAATGATCAGTTAGGCCTATTTTTAAGGACTATGTCCTTAAGAGAATGAAGGTACTAAACAGAGGGTTTGAAGAATCCTAACCTTGAAAATATTTTGTAAATCCAAAAAGGGTGTCAAGATCCACATGACTAGTTTTTGGGATCCTTAAGCTAAATTTTGGAAGAGTCCCTAATTTATACCTAGATAGGGCTACAAGGGGTAACTAGGCCTAATTCCTAGTTTGTAGGAACCCGATGGTAAGAAGATTTAACAGAGGTTCTAAACCTTCAAGATAGTTTTCATTTGACCTAACAACATTGAAATTAAACCTTTAAATTCATGGTGAGAAATTTTTCATAGGTGACTAGAAAACCCTATGTAAATTTCGGTGAGCATTGAGACACTTGTTGGTAGGAAGAGACTTGGTTGGAAGGGTGGTTTTCTAAGTGACTTGCCCTTGGTAATTAGGGTTTGAGAAGCCCTAGGAGGGTTGATTGAAGAGACCTTACAAGTGAGTCAAATTTACTCCTAATTGAAGATCCAAGAATACTCCTATCAAATTGGTATCAGAGCCACAAGATTAGGCTTGTGAAGTTTGAATGATCTATTCACTAAAATCAATAGATTCAAGCAAGATGGTGACAAATGATTAATTGGAAAAAGGATGTTGAGGAATAGAGAGAGGAGAATAAAATCCTCAAGGAACAATTGGCAGAGATGGAAACCAAATTGGAAGAGGTGCAACTCTGGATAGCTTCAGTGAGTGAGTTGATGAAATAAAATGAAGATAAGGGTAAATTAGTGGTAGAGGAAGATGTAGTGCCAAAACTTGACCTTGTGCTTCAAGAAGAACCATTTTTGAAAGCCTTGAAAGAAATGAGTGGTAAAAAATTGGAATGTGTGCCTCTCTTTAGTAGAAAAATGAAACCAGAGGTTGACATGGATTGGATAGAAGGGCTTGAAAATCACTTTGAATGTGATAGTGTCATGGAGGCCCAAAATGTAAGAGTAGGTAAAAAAAGATTGAGAGGAACAACTCTCACTTGGTGGAAATTTGTCCAAGATGAAAGAATCTAGGAAGGAAAGAACCCTATAACTAGTTGGAAGGGGATGGTGGCCAAGATAAGGGAGACTTATCTATCAGATGATTATGAGGTGCAATTGCATAAGAAAAGGAATAATTTGAGACAAAAAGACATTGAAGAGAGTGTCTACACCAAATAATTCCATAAGGTTTGTTTGAGGTCACATGTGATGTAGGAATAAATTTTGAAGGTACCTAGGTACCTTAATGGATTGAAGTGTAACATCCAAGAAGAAATTAGTCACCTATTTCCTAAGACTATACATCAATAATCTCATGTAGCTCTAAAGGTGGAAGAGAAGCTTAAAAATAAACATGACACCATACAAGGGTAGAGGTATAGGAAGAGATGGCATAAATCAGAGAGGAGGCTTTGGAGGAAGGAAGTTGGAAGCAAGAACTCAAGGAGATTCTGAGATCACTTAGAACCAAGGAGAAAAAAGAAATAGTAGAGGGGAATACTATAGAGGAAGAGGCCCTAATAGTAACTCAAGGGGAAGATCCAATAGCCAAGGAAGAGGATCTTTTTTCTCATCCATGAAATGTTACAATTGTCATCAGTATGGATATCCTGCATAGAGATGCCCAAAGAAGACCACATCATCTGAAGGAGGAGAAAAGAGGGTAAACTTTGTACAAGAAGAGTCTTCAAGTAGTAAGATAATAGAGGTATCATTAGACTCAGAGATGGGAGAGAGTTTGATGATCAAAAGAACATTCATTAAGGAACCTATCAAGGAACAACCAAGCCAAATAAGGTCTTTATTTAGGGTCAAGTGCAAGATACTAGGTAAGGTCTACAAAGTTATCATAGATTCTATTTCTACTGATAACATCATATCCACGGAGGTAATAGAAAAACTTAAGTTGGAAAGGATTCCTCACACTAACCCTTAAAAAGTCACTTGGTTGAACAAAGACCAACATGTACTCGTTAATGAGAAAGCCTGGGTGGAGTTCTCTATAGGGAGATATAAGGACAAGGTGTCATATGATGTCTTTCCCATGGATGATTTTCATCTACTATTGGGGAGACCTTGGAAATTTGATAGAGTTTCCATACATGATGGGGAAAAGAAGTCATATTATTTCAAGAAGGATGGAGTGACCTTCAAGATTCAGTCAATCTTGGAAGAAGGGGAAGTGAAGAAAGGAGAACCTAACATACTCTTAGTAAGGGAGAATGAGTTTGTGAAGACACTAGAAGAAGTAGATAGATTAGGCTTTGTCTTAGTGTTGAAGCCTAAGGATGAAAAACTAAACAAGAAGGACCTACCTCTAGAAGTGCAAGATTTTCTGCAAAAATACAAGGACATTGTTATTGATGGTCAACCAACTACCCTACCTCCTAAGAGAGCCATTAGCCATAAAATTGACTTTATACCTAGAGTCTCACTCCCTAAAAAATCTTCCTATATGATGACCCCACAACAAAATGATAAAATTTCCAAACAAATTCAAGAGTTGCTTGACCAAGGCTTGATTAGAAAGAGAATAAGCCCAAGTTTTGTTCCCATAGTCCTAGCCAAAAAGAAAGATGGTACTTGGAGACTTTGTACCAAATCTAGGGCCATAAATATAATAACTATTAGATATATTTTTCCTATCCCTAGAATTGAAGACCTTATGGACTACTTGGGTGGATCAAAACACTTCTCAAAAATAGACCTTAAAAGTGGTTACCACCAGATAAGGATCAAGAGAGGAGATGAGTGGAAAACAACTTCTAAGACCATTCAGGGAGTCCATGAGTGGCTTGTTATGCCATTTTTCCTATCTAATGCTCCAAGAACCTTCATGAGGTTAATGAATGAAGTGTTGAAAGAATTCATAGGGAAATGGGTTTTTGTGTACCTAGATGACATCCTAGTGTTCAGTAAGACAAAGGAGGATCATCTCAAGCACCTACAAATGATAATGCAAAGGTTATATGAAGAAGGTTGACAATCAACTTGGAGAAAAGTGAGTTATTAAAATAGGAGCTAGTATAGCTAGGATTTTTTTATCTCTGAAGGTAATTTGAAGATGGACTCAAGAAAGGTGGAGGAAATCTTGAAATTGCCTACACCTAAGTTAGCTACTGAGATTAGAAGCTTTCATGGCCTAGCACAATTCTATAGGAAATTTATTAGACATTTTAGTGAGACATGTGCACCAGTTTTGGACACCATTAAGGGTGGTATGAAGACTAAATTTCAATGGAGTGAGAAAGATAATAAGGGGTTTGAGACCCTACAACAAAGGCTAGCTTGTAATACCCTCTCCTATGGTGATACTTGGACTTTCAGATTTGGACATTTTTATGATGGTTAGGACTATATGTTTACATTTATATTTTATGGATTATGACACGTCTATCAGATGTTTAGATACACTCATTTATGGTTATTATTTATATGTTCATGAAATTTGAAATCATCTATCTTTATATGTCATATAGAGCTAGCCCAAGGATTTGAATCTAACCACTATTAGCTATGATGTTTTATATTCCATGTATATATGTGTCTGATGTGTTTTCATGACTCAGGATGAAGTCACAGTTACTCACTCAGTTGAGGTCCACATGATGTATCTATACTAGTCATTTGTTTGCATATGTTTGATTAGTAGGTATATCTATATGTGCACATGTATCTCTTCTTGGTGATGCAGGATTGCAAGTACCGGTTATCATCTCCACCTGGCCTCACAAGTTTGAGTGATCCCTCAAAATCCTCAATCGTTGTTGTTGTTACGGAGATGTCACCAAGATTCCATGAGAAGGAACTCTACCTCTGGCCCTTTTATCCTTAGATGGGGATTTCCCAAGTCAGTCCCTTGTGTGGATGATGTATTTCTGTGTCCTCTCAGTTTGTTTGTTTTGTAGATCGTGTAGTTGGTTTCTTGTCTTTTGCATTTGTTGAGAATGAGGTTTTGAGTATGGTAGCTCTAATTGTCTTCATGGTATGTTCAATTTTTTTTAGCAGTTTATTGGTGTGAATTATTGTTCATGTGAGGGTATTCTTTAGTAATTTATCTTTATTAGTAGCTACTTATAGGTACTAGTGTATCTTGTTAGGTGACCCCACAATAGCGGGTTACACTTTTTTAGACATGCTAATTTTTGTTGAAATAATAGATTTTTAATAAAATATGATTATTTAAGCCTTGAGAGGTTCCATTTGAATGAATTAATTATAAAGGGTTAGCTCAAAGCTCTTAGATAAAAAAATTGATATAACATCTATACTCATCATTCATACCTACAATGGAGTCTCCTTCGCACCTATTAAATGTTGACAAAAAATCACTTCGAATTTATCTTTTGACAAATCAAATGAATCCATTTGAAAAATTTATCTATGTAGTAAGGTCCCTACTAAGAAAACTCTTTCCAATGATTATAATGTTAATATATATTAAGTTTATTATGACTTTGTATTTTTAGTTTTACTAAACATAGATATTTCACCATATGTCTACCTCTATGTTTGAGGCTTATGAAAAAATAGTAAATGAGAGAAAAAAAATTCTAAAAAATATCTATGCCCTAGGTATTGAAGTTCTCTTCTATCCAAAAAAATAAAAATGAAATTGGACAAACACACAACAAGTTATAAGCTATGTAGTCAAGGTATGTCAAAATTACGGTTTAGTCAACTTCAAATGTTAATAAAATATGAAATAATGAAGGGTAATGTCATCAAACCAATTTCATTCCCTCCATATGGATTTTTAAAAAACCAAATTCTAAAGAATCACATTGATATCTATTTTAGAAAAAAAAGTTATGCTCTATGAAAGCAATGTAACTCTTTGAAAATGATATTTTCGCAACATACCAGTTTTTGTGGGAGAAAGAAAAAAACAAATCAAATCAATTAAAATATAAAAATAAAAAATATATTTAGAATCTAGACAAAAATCCTAAAAGACTCTAATTTACTTCATCTTCCGATTCTAAATGATTTAACAAGAATATGGATTCGAATCTGAAAGTTTTTTTCAAAATGTAGAGTTCAATGTCCATTCAGGTAAAAAAGTGTAACCTACTATTGTGGGGTTCACCCTGTCAACATTAGGATGAGTTATTATGTGATTAAATCATGTGATTTTAAGGTCAATAATAATAAATAATTTTATGGTATTAATGATGTTTTTATAATATCCTTGATAATAAGATGGCTATGGCAGTAATAATAATAAATGTTTGAATAATAGTGGTATATTCCATCTGATGTTAGTAGTTACCTACTATATATATATAGATATATATACTATCTATATATATATATATATTTATATATATATATATATATATATATATATATATATATATATATATATTTATATATATATATAGTATATATACCACACACACACACACATATATATATATAGATAGATATATATATACATATATATAGATATATAGTATACATATCTATAGATATATATATACATATATATAGATATATATATACATATATATAGATATATATATACATAGTTAGTAGATATATACATATAGACATATATACATATATACATATGTATTATTATATATATATATACATATAGACATATATACATATATACATATTATATATATATATATATATATATATGTATATATATGTATATATATGTATATATATATATATATCTATATATCTGTATATATATATATCTATATATATGTATATATATATGTATATATATATATATATCTATATATATCTATATATATATATCTATATATATCTATCTATATATATCTATATATCTATATATATGTATATATATATCTATATATATGTATATATATATATATATATATATATATATATATATATATATATATCACTATTGTATTTTGTAAAGAATATGGATTAGTGTATGAATAAATAATATGTTTTAATAGTAATGTTCGGGTTGCAATAATATTTATAATAATAATAAAATATGTACACATAGGCATATGGGTGCACACATATGCATATGAATACATATATTTATATAATTGTTTGTGAGTAGGTAATTATTATATTTTATTCATAAGCTATTTTATAAGTTTATTTTATGGGTGGCAAATAATATTTGGTAATTCCCTTTGAGTTTAGCTTAAGTAACTTAGCATAGTAAATAAACTAAAGGAAAAAATTATTATCATTTTCCTTCCTCAATAAGGGAGAGATGAAATTATATTATTGTTAATACTTATTTATAGATCTCTTCCCGGGAATGGATTATTAAATATTATTAAGCCTAAACTAATAACCAATATTTGGTTGGGATAGTTGCATCGGTTGATTTTTCCCATGCCACTACTCCCTCAATTTATATATACAAGAAGGAATCAATGTCCAAAGGGGGCTAGCTGAAAGTAATTCTCAAGAGATTTTATTATAGTTCTAGATAGGAGATCCTATTGAAATCGATAGTACTTTAGAGTTGGCTGAAAGAAAAAAGAAAACAATCTCTTAGGGAAACTTTAGTGTTGGGAGATCTATAGTATTTTGGGGAGAAATTTATTATTCTTTGATAGGATAGTTAATTATATTGTTTCCAGAGGAGGCTTGGAGTTTTCTTTTAGAAAGATTTTGAAGGAATGTTTGGAGTGGGCTGAGATCTCTTGAGTCTTCTTCTTTTCAATGATTGTTCTTCGCAGGACTCGAGGTAGGAATCTATCCTGGAGATGATCTTTTTTTTTTTATGTGTGTGTTCTCTTTCATGTGTGTATATGAATGTGTTGGTGTGTGATATGATATTGGATTAGAATAGGATTGTTTAATGTGTATCAAAAAGGAAATATAAATGTCTTATCTTCTATGTTTCCGGGAAGTAAATTATGTATGTTTATATAGTGTTAACTTATTTATTTATTTTGTATTATGAAATATTCCTGGGAAGTTAGGAATTATTTTGGTCATGTGGGAGGATGCATTAATCTATTATTGAATGAAAAAGGGGAGTTTAGGAAGAAATAGGAAGGGTTAGGAAGGTTTAGGATTGAGATGTAGTCCTTTTTCCTACTCTTTTCCTCTTGTAGGCTTCTCTGTGGATTATTGTTTATCCTTGGATTATTCTTGTCTGAGGATTGGGTAATGTTGAGGATGTGATATGGATGTGGTACTGAGGTCCCTACACCAAGTTGACCTCAGGGAACCTTTCCCAGGCACTCTCCATGCCTAAAAAAAATAGTTTTTAGTGTTTTCAAGAATTTTAAAATTCAATTCCGTGAAAGTGTCCTCCAGTTTTGTATGACATTGTAGTCATACCCATATGACACTTGGTCAAATGTCATATGGGAATGCATACATTGTCGTATGGGTTCATATACAAAGTGGTTTGGAATTTTTGGGGAACTTTAAAATTTAAGTTCGTGAAAGTATCCTACAATGTCATATGCCATTGTAGTCATACCCATACAACAATTGGTCAAATGTCGTATGGGAATGCATACATTGTCATATGGGTTCAGATACAAAGTTGTTTGGAGTTTTTGAGGATTTCAGGGGCTCAAAATTTATAGGATTTATACAAATATAAAATTTAAGTATAAATACTTTAATTTATATTTGTAGTTAAGTTATATTTGTATAAATACATTCCAAGATGTTTGAGATAGGTTTCAGCTTCAAAGGAGTTAAGATGCAAATTCTAGATTTTGGAGATTTATGAAAAAATTTAGACTTAGCCAAATTTCAGGCACATGAGGTTTCCATAGATGGAATGTTGTGGTAATGCATGTGAGAGTTTGTACCACCTATATATGTTTATTAGTTGTTTTGTTGAAGTTATAGGATTTACTTTTGATGTTTTGTACTTAGATGCCTTGTTAAGTTTCATGATGTGTTTAGGAATCAAGATTAGGGTTTAGGGTTGTCCGGTGGATTAGGGCTATCACATGGCTTCCCAAACATTCCTAATATTTCCTATTTATGTGTAGAAATTCTTAAATGATGTTATGATTGGTTTTACTTCATGTATTATGTATTTATGATGTTTGGATAAGGGTAGGAAACCTAAGAACACTAGGTGAGTGGCTCTTAGTGTGGGGTCGGGGCCTTAAGTGGCTAGTACCAGGATAACTGACTGAAGAGTTGTTTTAACAAGTGATAAATTAATTTAAAACTTATGGGAATGGGTTCAAACACTAAAAATATTAATGTATGCCTCACCCATGCCATTAGTGCTAGTAAAGGCTATGGATGAGAGTGGGAGAAGGTACCTATGAGTAGGTACGATCAAATGGCACTTGTCTTTATGAAAGGCATTTGGTTCCACATGTGCCTACTTGGGGGCCAGGGCCAAGAGTGGCTAGTACCAGGATAACCCAAGGGGTGAGGGCTATGCGATGACACTCACTTAGTTTGTTGCTTATAATTTCTACCTAGCCTTAGAACCTTTTGGGAAATGAATTTTACTTTGATTTTCTTTTTAGTTTCTATTTGGGAAAGGTTACCCCAACCCTAGGTACGGCCTAGTTATTACTCCTTTTTTGGACCTTGGTGTTTATCTCCTAGAACAAGGGAATGGGCCTTTTGGTATCCACATGGTTGGCTAGTAAATATTTTTATCGAGGTATCTTTTATAGATGCAATGCTTAAGGATTCATGCTTGCTTATGTTCCAGTTTTGAAGAAGAAGACTTTGTACTTATCTTTCTTGATATTCAATTAAATGTAAAGTTATTGTTCAAAGAGGAGATAAATGTAATGTAACTATTAATGTATCTCAAAATGATGTATTTGGAATGGGTAGATTTAGGAAAAGGAAAAGGGAAAATATGAACTTTATGTAAATAAGGTTTGATGGAAAAGAAAAGGATTTAGTAAGATTTCAAGTGAGATGGTAGGATCTCATTATTTTTTGATTAAGAAAACTTAGTGAATCAAATATAATGATGTCCTATGTGTAATGGTTCAAATTCTTAGATGAATCTATTATGTGGTATTAAAATTTTAAATGTTATATTGTTCATAAAGGATACTTAGGAATGTAGATGGGTTCAAATGTCAAATTGATGAAAAAGCACTCTATATTTCCTTATAAAGAATTTTCAAATGATATGATGTAATTTTCTTTAAGAAGTAAATCATGTTATTAGTATAATTAATGGACTTAAATGAATTGTTCATAAAATAGTAGGGAACCTTGGGAGGAATCTAAGTTAAACTACATTTAAATTTTGGTTCATGTAATTCTTTTAAAAATTCAAAAAAAAATCATAAATTATTGCTTAGGTTTTCTTTTCTAAAGAGAATCTTTGTTCTCTTCCCCGGTTCCCTTGTGGGGCATGACATAGCCACTCAATCAATACTGGTATTGCCTAGCTTTGATAAACTGTTCTCATTAGAATGTGATGTCAGTCAAACTACCATTGGAGCAGTCCTCTATCAGGAAGGAAGATCGGTGGCCTTTCATAGTGAAACAATAAGTGATGCAAAAAGAAGATAGTCTTCTTATGACCTATAATTATAAGCACTAGTCCAAGAATTGAGGAAATGGAGACACTATCTCCTCCCTAAAGATTTTTTGGTCTATAAAGACAACCAAGCTTTGAGCTTCCTTAACTAACAGGATAAGCTAAGTCATAAACATATGAAATGGGTAGAATACATCCAAGCCTACACTTTCACCATCAAACACAAGAAGGAGCTTTAGAACAAGGTGGTAGGTGCATTGAGTAGGAGGTTTCTCATAATACAATAATTTCAATTAAAGAGAATTGGCATGGAGAGCTTCAAAGAGTTGTATCCAGAAGATGAGGACTTTTCAGTAGCCTAGAAGGTATGTACGGAGTACCAAAATCATTTCCATGGTGAGTACTCTAACTATACTATTCAAGATGGTATTTTGTTTAGGGGTGGACAACTCTATGTACCCAGGGGCTCAATGAGAGAGAACCTAGCACAAGAAAAGAATAATGGTGCATTAAGTGGTCATTTTTATATACACAAGACCTTAGAACTTGTTAAAAGATACTACTATTAGCCTAAGATGAATATGGATATTCAAAATTATGAAGAAACTTGTATTATCTATCAAAAGGCTAAGGTAAATTCATCTAATGTAGGGTTGTATCAACCCCTCCCAATTCCAAAAAGACCTTGGGAATTCCTTAGCATGGATTTTTTAGTTGGGATCCCTAAGACAATGTAAGGGGTAGATAGTATCTTTGTGATAATGGACAAGTTTAGTAAGATGGCCCACTTCGTGTCATGCAAAACTACCAATGATGGATCCTACATAGAAAATATCTTCTTTAAAGAGGTAGTAAGAATACATGGTTTACCTCTTAGTATTGTATCGAATAGAGACACTAATTTTATGAGCCATTTTTGGAAGACCCTATGGCATAAGCTTGGAACCAATCTTTCTTTCAGCTCTGCATATCATCCCCAAATGGATGGGCAGACTAAGGTAGTCAAAAGGAGTTTGGGAAACCTTTTAAGGTGTCTCACCAAGGATTGTGGCCAAGCATGGGATCAACTAATTGTCCAAGAAGATTTTTATCATAATGACACAATCAATAGGTCCACATGAAAGATCCCCTTTGAGATAATTTATATAATACATCCAAGAGGTATTTGTGAGCTTACAGACCTTGGGAACAATATAGAGAAGAGTGGATATTCAAAGGATTTTTCTCATTCAATGAAGGAGGTTCATGATGTTGGTTCTTCAAAATGGACTTTATGCTTATGAAAGAAACCAATGCATCCACATATAGATTGTCAGGAATGGTCAGCTCTAAGTATGGAAAATTTGGGATGATTGGACCAACTATAGGGACAAGACTACCCTTTTCACTTCTAGCTTTGCAAAACCAAGGAGGGTGCTCCTAATCTAGATCCACATACTATATGCAAATTAGTTGAATACTATTCTAAATGATGAATTAACTAATAAAAAGCTAATAAATCTATCTAAAAAGCAAACTACAATGAAGAATGCAATGACAAATGAAACCAAATTAACAATTTACCTTCACCTACAAATGCAGCTTGTCTCCATTGTCCTCCTAGCCTTGATTTCTTGAAGATTTTGAGCTCTCAGATTTCCAAATGAAGCTCTTTCCCAAGATGATCCCAAAGTGTGGAGATTGAATGAAATGAGTGCACAACTAAAACTTGATTATGCAAATATGGTAGATGAAATGCAAATGATGGGATAATAATATGGATGCTTGGTTGCTTGATTGCTTGGATGCTTGAATGTTTGAATGCTTGAATGCTTGTTATCAAAAATACCTATTAGCCTTAAAAGGGAAAATGAGGTTCCTTTTATAGAGTTTTGGAGGATCTAGGCCTAGGTGGCACAATCCTACGGTTGAGAATGAAAGGTGGAAGATCCTAGGGCTAGGATTGACTTGGTTGAAGGAGTTGAGAGAAAGGGGGATGTAGTTGGAATGTGAGAGGAAGAATAGGGATGATGTTCCTCTCATATGGACATGGAGGAGAAGAAGGTGGAAGGGAAAGACACATGTCAAGTGTCTCATAAAGACCAAAGAGAGAAAGAGGGAGAGACCTTTTCCTCATGAGGACTCTTTGCACAAGTGTCCTATGAGTCACCCTTGACCCTTAGAGGTGGCTTGAGAAGCCCCTTAAGAATAGGGAATGTCTCTTGACTTGGTTGTTGAGAGGACATGTGGTCATGAGACCAAGTCCTATGAGGCCACATAGCCCTTAAGAATAGGACATGTGTGGGTGAGGATAAATATGAATAAATAATTAATAATTATTATTTATCTTAGCCAAGGTGATGTGTCAGGTGACTAGGTGGATGAAGTGGACTAGGAGACTTAGTCATATTTAAGTGATTGTGTATTTAATTAAATCACTTTAATAGACTATTTAGAAGACTTAGGATATAGAATTAGACTATAGTGAATTGATAAGATAAATTGAATAATTTACTTAATAAATAGAAGAAATAAATATTAATTAAATAATAAATATTTAATTAATTTATCAAGTCAATAGTAATTAAATAATAAATATTTAATTAATAAATGAAACCATTTTTAATTGTATACATTTTGCCCCTCTTTGAAATAATGTGCTGGTCACATTGTTTCAAAGAAAAATCAAGCATTTTTGCCCCTACCCCAGACAATGTCTCAGATGTCTCAGACGAATAGGGATGATGTTCCTCTCATATTGACATGGAGGAGAAGAAGGTGGAAGGGAAAGACACATGTCAAGTGTCTCACAAAGACCAAAGAGAAAAAGAGGGAGAGACCTTTTCCTCATGAGGACTCTTTGCACAAGTGTCCTATGAGTCACCCTTGACCCTTAGAGGTGGCTTGAGAAGCCCCTTAAGAATAGGGAATGTCTCTTGACTTGGTTGTTGAGAGGACATGTGGTCATGAGACCAAGTCCTATGAGGCCACATAGCCCTTAAGAATAGGACATGTGTGGGTGAGGATAAATATGAATAAATAATTAATAATTATTATTTATCTTAGCCAAGGTGATGTGTCAGGTGACTAGGTGGATGAAGTGGACTAGGAGACTTAGTCATATTTAAGTGATTGTGTATTTAATTAAATCACTTTAATAAACTATTTAGAAGACTTAGGATATAGAATTAGACTATAGTGAATTGATAAGATAAATTGAATAATTTACTTAATAAATAGAAGAAATAAATATTAATTAAATAATAAATATTTAATTAATTTATCAAGTCAATAGTAATTAAATAATAAATATTTAATTAATAAATGAAACCATTTTTAATTGTATACATTTTGCCCCTCTTTGAAATAATGTGCTGGTCACATTGTTTCAAAGAAAAATCAAGCATTTTTGCCCCTACCCCAGACAATGTCTCAGATGTCTCAGACGAATAGGGATGATGTTCCTCTCATATTGACATGGAGGAGAAGAAGGTGGAAGGGAAAGACACATGTCAAGTGTCTCACAAAGACCAAAGAGAAAAAGAGGGAGAGACCTTTTCCTCATGAGGACTCTTTGCACAAGTGTCCTATGAGTCACCCTTGACCCTTAGAGGTGGCTTGAGAAGCCCCTTAAGAATAGGGAATGTCTCTTGACTTGGTTGTTGAGAGGACATGTGGTCATGAGACCAAGTCCTATGAGGCCACATAGCCCTTAATAATAGGACATGTGTGGGTGAGGATAAATATGAATAAATAATTAATAATTATTATTTATCTTAGCCAAGGTGATGTGTCAGGTGACTAGGTGGATGAAGTGGACTAGGAGACTTAGTCATATTTAAGTGATTGTGTATTTAATTAAATCACTTTAATAGACTATTTAGAAGACTTAGGATATAGAATTAGACTATAGTGAATTTATTAAATAAATTGAATAATTTACTTAATAAATAGAAGAAATAAATATTAATTAAATAATAAATATTCAATTAATTTATCAAGTCAATAGTAATTAAATAATAAATATTTAATTAATAAATGAAACCATTTTTAAGTGTATACACATACAAAACTTCACAATAATTTGTGGATTCTAATAACAAATAAATGATAAGAAAAAACAAATTGAAAAATAGTCATTTATTGATTCTACAATACCATTAATGACATACAACTTACAGGCCACAATACCTTAAAGATCTTGATAGATTTATATCAATATTAGGGATATAGCCAAACCCTACTAAGAACATATCATTGAAAAATAAACACATTTCTGGCTAGTGCCTTATCCATTGGGCAATACTTTTACTACAAAGAAAGAATATAGAAACCAACTAATATCAATGATTCAGGATCCCTAAGTATTACCACTATAAGAATTTTGATATCACTCTGATACCATGTAAGAATTTGCCTAAGGAAAAGAATAAAAGCCAAGATCTAGAAGCTCAAGAGATAGCACAAGAGAGATAGGAAAAATAATCAAATAATTGATTATAGCTAATTGAATTGATTACAAAGTAGGAGTGCCTGAATATATAGGCAATGCAATAAGACTACATGATAAGGAAATGATAAGATATCACCCACACAAGGTGGAATCACATGTCCACCAAAGGTGGATCATCCTCCATTATACATCAAAGTATGTGAAGCATGTGCAACAATGAAAGGATGATAATGTGATAAGAGCACTAAAGGTGGATCTCACATACAAAGAGGTATGTGATGACAACTATCACACCTAAAGTGGAAATTCCCCTAACCATGTGCTAAAATGAAATGCAAACTCCTAAGTGTCACAATGACAACTAATATGCAAATGCATTATCCTAAGTAAACTTAAGTAAAGTGTAATTAGTGAATATTTAATTACACCAACAACCACCTTATGACATTATTGTTCAGTTTATCACCATATTCATACTACTTATAGAAATCCTTATGCAAATAAAAAGGAATCTATGTTCTATCTAGAGCTATTTAATTTGATCTTAGATCAAAGTAGAGGAAAAGAAACACATACATAGATAAATTCTATGCAATGAATTAGAAAATTGATAACTTAAAGAAATAGACACAAAGGAGAGATTTGAATCCTCAATTTTTACATTCATATTGTTGATCTCCAATTTTTGTTGTCTATTAGTGTCTTACACTTAGTCATTTTCTAGGCAACATTGGTCGGGCATCATTGCGACCGAGTCATCATGTATAGGCCAATTTATGTCTAGACTTGTCTATTATACATTTACTGAGTAGTAGTTACTACCGAGAAAGTCAGAGGTCACTACATAGTTCAGTAATAGCCAAGTAGATTATGTCAAGTTGTGTAGATATATTAGTTCCCAGCACCAGGTAATGAAGAATAGTTAATGCTAAGTGTTAGAGACTTCATATGCTAAGCAAGCCAAATTTGACACATGCATTTTTTATGGCACAAACACTTAGGTAAACCATTTTGGCTGACATCTATACAAAGTTTTATGTTTGTTGAGAAAATCATGAAGGTGATTATGCTTTAGATTTGTAATAATTGATCCCTACGTAATCTATGTAGCCAATCAAATTTAGGGAATGCTTAAGCAACATAAGTAGATAATCTAGATCATTGATATTGATCTATGAAGTTAAGTTTTTTTCTATATAAGATGAGATCTGAACCATAAAATGATGGATGAGTGAAAAAAAGAGTATGTAAGAAGAAGGATCTCATATATGCAGAACAGAGAAGTGTTTTGATCATCAGAGACATAGATCAGTGATCGAGAAACGTAGTAAAGGATAGAACAAAGATATATTTGATAGAGGAGATCAAATCTATATTGAAAGGAGAAGGTTTTTTATCAGCATTATAGTGCAAACCAAAGGATCGGGTACTGAGTCATTCTAACAGGTGAATTAGGGAAAATCTCTTTATAGAGGGGTCCTAATACGCCTACGTAAATCTCTTAACTGAGTGCTTACTTTTTTGTAAGTTTAAATCCTTTTACCAAGGTAGATTGTATAGTTCTTTAAGTTCTTAGAAGGGCAGACCCCTCACAGGGTAGATCATTAGTTTATGATAAAAAAATTTAGCCCTAATAGGAAAAATTTAATACTGCAGTAGTGAGGATTTTTGGGTGTCATCCCCACCCCAGTTTTTCCTTTCAAGTGTTTCTGGGTAACCAAAATCTTTGTGTTATGTTTCAATTTCATGGATGAAGATTACAATGTTAGATCTATTTCAATATTAAAATTGATGTTTATGTTATGCAAGTGAATTTATGTCTATATGCAAATTAGATGTCTAACAACTAGAAATGGTAAATTAACTATTAAAGCCAATGAATCTATCTAATGCAAACACAATGAAGAATGCAAAGTAACTATGAAATGATGAAACTAATTTAATTACCTTCACCTACCATGCAGCTTATCTCCATTGTCCTCCTAGCTTTGACTTCTTGAAGATGTTGAGCTCTCAGATTTCCAAAATGAAGCCTTCTCCCAAGATGCTACCAAAGTGTGGAGATTGAATGAAATTGAGTGCACAATAGCTTATGCAAACTAATGGATGAAATGCAAATGAAATGGTGATTGCTATGGAATGCTTGATTGCTTGAATGCTTGGATGCTTGAATGCTTGAATGCTTGGATGCTTATTATCAAAAAAAATATCTATTAGCTCTCAAATGGGAAATGAGGCTCCTTTTATAGAGTTTTGGAGGATCTAGGCCTAGGTGGCACAATCCTATGGTTGAGAATGAAAGGTGGAAGATCCTAGGGCTAGGATTGACTTGGTTGAAGGAGTTGAGAGAAAGGGGGATGTAGTTGGAATGTGAGAGGAAGAATAGGGATGATGTTCCTCTCACATTGACATGGAGGAGAAGAAGGTGGAAGGGAAAGACACATGTCAAGTGTCTCACAAAGACCAAAGAGAGAAAGCGGGAGAGACATTTTCCTCATGAGGACTCTTTGTACAAGTGTCCCATGAGTCACCTTTGACCCTTAGAGGTGGCTTGAGAAGCCCCTTAGGAATAGGGAATGTCTCTTGACTTGGTTGTTGAGAGGACATGTGGTCATGAGACCAAGTCCTATGAGGCCACATAGCCCTTAAGATTAGGACATGTGTGGGTGAGGATAAATATAAATAAATAATTAATAATAATTATTTATTTTAGCCAAGGTGATGTGTCAGGTGACTAGGTGGATGAAATGAATTAGAAGACTTAGTCATATTTAGGTGATTGTGTATTTAATTAAATCACTTTAATAGACTATTTAGAAGACTTAGGATATAGAATTAGACTATGATGAATTTATTTAAATAAATTGAATAATTTATTTAATAAATAGAGGAATAATTATTAATTAAATAATAAATATTTAATTAATTAACGAAGCCATTTTTAGGTGTATACATTTTTCCCCTCTTTGAAATAATGTGTGTATCACATTGTTTCAAAGAAAATTTCAAGCATTTTTGCCCCTGCCCCAGACAATGTCTCAGATGACCTATGTGTGCCCCCTCGAGAGATTGATTGACAAAAAAGATTATTTGAATGTTTATTGGATTTTTATTATATTTTTTTATTTTGTTTTGTTGTGCAATCAATCTCACAAAATAACGATAGAAAAAATGGAGGAAAATGGGGTGGGATGGAAGAAAAATGGCAGATAGGGTCCACACACCAAGCATATAGGGTCCACAGACTATAAATAGGGCTTAGGGGTCTACAATAGGCTCATTGTGCACACTTGTCATTGGGAGATCAGAGCGCGAGAGAGAGAAGAGCAGATCCACCATGATGTCATTTCCCTTGTTGGATCATCGCTTCAAGAGAGTCAGACACTTCCAGCGACCACCTGATTCGGGTGAACCAGTAGGTGACTCGATCTTGCTTTGTGATTTTATGATTTGATGTATGTTAGATTAGATTTGTAGCATGTTTAGGGTAGATGAAATGGTAGATTAGACTAGAAAATTTTTAGTTTTCTAGGTGGAGTACGAATGCGCAGTTTTGGCGCACCAATGCGCAGAAACTTTTGATGTTTGTGCAAAAATGTTAAGTTTCTGCGCATTCGTTAATAATAGTAGTGCATTCATACTATAGAAATGTAAGTGTTGCGCAAGTGTGCAATAAAAGCATGCATATGTTAAAACCTACGCATTCGTTATGAATTGTTGCACAATTATCCAACAAAACTACGCAAATGTTAAATAATGTTGCGCATACATGATAAAATATTGCACATCTATTTTAGGTGGTAGAATGTGGTGAAAATAGATAGTCAATTAGGTCAAGCTTGATGTCGATAAGCCAATTGGATCTGTCGGCATTTGATTTTGATCGATTTGATCAAGATAGGCAACATTGTAGCATGATCACTAGTTAACCAGTCTTGAACGTAGATAATTGATAGAGTCATCTATTGAAACACATGATAAGAACATGTTTATATTTGATATGATAGGATAGATAGATTGATAGATTAGTTTATCAAAATTTGATAGGTTGATTATTTGTTGACTTGAATAGGAGAATATCACAGATAGTTTGATGTCATGGGAGAGATACCCTGTGACTCAGAATCTGAGATTGGCATTGTCGGAGATAGATAGACTGTTGATTGGAGCGTCTAGATTATATTATGTGATTTACACACCTGAGATTCAGGTGAATCTAAGTATGATGATAGCATTAGTAGAGTGATGGCACTCGGAGATGAGTACCTTCCATCTTTCAATAGGGGAGATGATAGTTACATTAGAGGATGTATATCACATCCTCCGTCTTCCCATCATAGGCGAGCTAATACAGTATGATCGGCATGGCAGAGTTACAGAGTGCAGAGCCATCTTCGATGATGATGATATAGAGGATGGAGAGATCAGCTGGGAGGATATGGTTGACTTGTATGATCCTTTACCAATAGTGCTAGCAGGAGCGATTGGGGGATTTGCATGCCCTAATCATAGATCACATGGATTTGCAGTTGGATGGGGCCGCACATTACAGCAGATGATGGAGGGGACCCAATATGCTTGTGGGGTGTGTTTGTTAGCACATCTTTATCATGACATGCATCAGCTGGTGTACCATAGAGGTGCATCATTATCAATAGGTGTGACACTGCTCCATGTTTGGGCATGGGAGCATATTGTAGTTACTCGACCAGTGGCTATCAGATTTTGGGGCACAAGGTAGCCCTATATTCATTTATACTCCTCAGTTTTATCTCAGGCAAAACTGGGTCATTTAGAGTTTTGGTGGTATACCTTTGACACACTAGACATGGTGACATGGAGACCCTACCTAGGTTGTGAGCCACAGGATGATAAGTGGCAGCTTGGTTTTTGTTTTGAGTCACGGTGGTTGATAGGATGGACACCATTTATCATTGAGCGATAGTTGGTTAGTCGGGTTCTACGCTAGTTTGGCAAGATACAGGGCATGTCGTAAGGAGTGATAGAGCATGCTCACATGCATCAGGAGAGATGAGACTAGGGGCCCATGGCATCATTCGATGTTGCTCGGCAGGAGTTTTTGGATGCCCCATTTCAGGCATGGTTGATGAGACCAACGATGGTAGACCCAGGGATGACTGCTAAGTTGGAGTAGTTTTTGAGGGATTTTCTGGTTCCACAGATTACAAATCCAGCAGTGAGGCCTCCAGAGAGAGATCCGATAGAGAGACAATGGGGGAGACTCTGAGGGAGAGATAGATGTGGATGAGGGAGACGAGGTGGCGGTGATGGTGGAGGAGATGGAGGAGGAGATGATGGTGGAGATGGAGGGAGAGGGGATAGAGCAGGACCTTAGATGAGAGGAGGTGGTGTGAGGCCGAGAGGACTGATGCCACCTCCAGCTAGATAGGGATGGAGATAGCCTCTAGCATAGCCAGCACAGCCAGCTGTAGGAGTGTGACTACAGGTACCAGTCCCTCCGGCATAGATTCTAGTTGCCGCAGTACAGAGACCAGCTACACAGGTACAAGTGCCACTAGTACAAAGGCAGGGACAAGATGAGGTAGATGTTTTATTGGGCCAGGTTGGTGTGGTACAGGGTGGTCAGGTCTAGGATGATATACAAGATGAGGCTGACATTGAGATGCTAGACGTACAAGCACAGGATGAGTAGGCAGACATGGACATCGGGGGATAGGATCCCTATTTACAGAGAGACACGGTAGAGGAGGAGCCAGATATTGATGCACTGCTAGTCAGACTAGCAGTTACATAGGTACAGGAAGAGTGGGTGCTAGGTCTAGAGAGATAGATTGAGAGGCTAGAGCATCAGATGGATGTCCTAAGACATGAGTGGGATGTAGCGATTGAGAGACTCAGGGAGTCTGAGATGCTACTAGATGAGTTACAGAGGACAGAGGACCTAGGTACCCATGGAGATATCATGAGAGCCATGATACATGCTGGGAAGGAGATATCCTACTAGCGAGAGGCATACAAACAGGCAGTCCTGAGGGATCAGTGGATCGAGAGTTATAGGGAGAGCTCAGTGGTGATCAGGATGATAGTGCATGATAGAGGAGCACTAGCTGGTGGAGAGGGTGTGTCATCATGCCCTCCAAGAGCACCGATAGGTTTAGGAGGTCAGGGTGGATCCTCAGCATCAGGGAGTTCAATAGCACAGGGCCACATTGCATCCCGTAGACAGTGACAGACAGAGTCTTGAGGCAGTGGTTCATAGATGTTGAGAGAGCATTATATACACTGTTGTACCATTATGATTCATTGTATCATTATATTTTGACTTGATGGACACTGACTATGGACACATTGTTATTCATTTATATCATCGGACATTTAGATATTTTTTGTTTTATGGATTTTATATGATGGATGCTATATGATTGACTCTATATATACAGTGATGCAGTTCTATCATGATTTTCTTTGATGATATATATACATGTGCATACTGACATATGTAGGATGTGATGATTTATTTTAATATGCATAGAATGTATGTCTTAGAATGCAAAATGATTTATATCCTGATTTGATATTTTTGATGCTTAATGGTTAATAATCATATGATGGTGATATAAATGCATGTCTTAAATGAGTTTACTAATGCTATGTGATTATCAATGCAATGTTATGATGAACAATGTGGATAATGGATAATAAATAAATGATGTAAATGAATGATAATGTATAATAAATGATAGTGTAATGCAAATGATATCTAATGTAATAAATGATAATGTACCTAAGATGATTGAATGTAATAACTGATAACATGATAAAAGAAAATGAGATGAAATAATAGCTATAATAAGTGATCAAATTATATATAAATGAACACTCCTAATGAAGATAACATATGTCTCTAAATGATTAAGTGTTAAATGCAAAAATTCATAATATGTTTGGTTGTCCAAATGTCCTCAACTTAAATAACAATGTATCTAACACAAGAAGAATAGACTAAGAGAACAGATAACCTAATAAGAAAGGTAACCTATAAATCTCTATAAAAGGAACACTGATATGTAAGTCGTGAACTGTTTAAATGAAATGCAATATGAAATGAATGTATCTCCACAACTTTAGGTAACATCTTAGAACTTCATAATAAATGGAACTTGAGTTTCATCATTGAGCTCGTTATGTTGCAAGAAAATACAAGCATCATGGTATAATTAAACCAGGATGACCTGAGCACTATTTGCATGGAGTTTAATATTGCAAACATGACAAGCATCTAGGTATAATTGAACTGAGATGACCTGAGTTTCATTTGCATAACAAAAAAGGAATATTTCCCCCCTCCATTGGGGAACAAATATTTGGAGTCGAGGTACGTGATGGCATATCACCATAAATAACATTTGTTAGAACAACATGATTTGTATGTTGTCCATACTATGAAATGGATGAAGGCACTTATACACAGACACCCCAATTACTTTTTCCTTCGATTTCATCAAAAAATACCCCACAAATAGCAATCAAAGAAAATATCATGCCCCATCTCGGCTATTCTAATCAATGACATATGAGAGTTTCAAACTCATGTCAAAGATATCCTGGAATAGCATAGGAAGCATGATAACAATGAAATCTAGATATGAATGCATAAGTTATAACAAATCATTCTAACATGCCTACCATGAATATACATTTCTTTTTCCAAAAATATTAATTTAGGATATGTTGATCAATTCAAGTGATGATGTGATGATGTATAGTCAAGATGTATAGATAAGCAGTCACAATTTGAAAGATAGATCAGAGATTTTGATTCAGCATGAAGATACCATTGGGAAAGAACATTTGATTGTGTTTGCCTTGCCTGGTGAAAATAACTCCATTATGTCCTCTAAGAGTCGCGACTATCATAGATCCACTTCCCAAACTAGGTCAAGGACATGCCCCCAGCGAGGTGATGGACTGACTTATTATGGGTGAAGAAAGATGCAACAAGACTAGGATGAAGACCATGACAAAAGATCAAGCTATGATGGGATTTTATTACGGATAGATACAATGGATGGTGTATGAACTGGCCATTTTATTATGATATATACATGGTGGGGACAAGGATTGAATAACTATTTTATTGTGGACATATATAATGAATGGACACACTAAAATAATCCTAATAGATAGAGGAGCTAACTTGTCACACATAGCACTTGTTTCCAAGTTTTCACCATATGTTTTTATTGCATTTTTTCTTTTCACTTTATGATTTTTTTGTATTTTTGATTATTTTTTATTTACAGAATATATATATAGACATATACATGCCCCTTACATTGAGATTTCAGGGATAGAACTTCTTGAGATGGATGTTGTTAAGAGGTTCATCCAAGTGATCCCCTTTAGGTGTAGATAACTGATAAGCTCCAGAACCATAGACTGTTGTAATCACAAAAGGTCCTAACCAATTAGGTTCAAACTTTCCCTTCTTTTCACGCTATTGTTGATTCTTTGGATTTTCTCGAAGGACTAAGTCACCCAACTAAAAATATCTAATCTTTACCTTGCTATTGTATTGATGGGACAGACACTGCTGATAAACTTTCAAATGATCATAGGCTTGCTCACGGTGTTCATCTAGGAGTTCCAATTCATTTAGGCTTGCAAATCTATACTCTTCATCAGGAATTAAATCTTTAAGAGTAACACCAAGTGAAGGCAACTCGACCTCGAGGGGCAGGACTACTTCAGATCCATAGACAAGGGAGTATGGAGTGGCTCCAGTAGGAGTATGAATGGAGGTACGGTAAGCCCATAAGGCTGGATTAAGTTGGAGATGCCAGTCACGGCTAGCGTCATTGATAGTCTTTTGTAGGATTTTAACAATTGTTTTGTTTGACACCTCAGCTTGGCCATTTCCTTGAGGATAGTAGATTGTGGAATAGTTATGGGTGATGTGGAATTTGGTGCACAAGTCATCCATGTCTTGGTTTTGAAACTGTTTCCCATGATCAGTGATAAGATACATAGGTATACCATATCTGCAAATGATATAATTTAAGATAAACATGGAGATTTGTTTCCCTATGGTGGTAATTAATGGAACGGCCTCAATCCATTTAGTGAAGTATTTTGTGGTAGTGAGAATCCATTTGTGGCCATTGGAAGATGGAGGATTGATAGCACCCATGAGGTTGAGTCCCCACTGACTGAATGGAAAAGTAGTTGTAAAAGGATGTAACTCTTGAGCTAGAGCATGTATAAGGTTTCCATGTATCTAACATTTCTTGCATGCCCTAGCAAAATGAAAGGAGTCTACTTCCATGGTAGGCCAATAATAACCCATACGCATGAGTTTCTTAGCCAAAGAGGGACCACTCAAATGTGTCCCACAAATGCCTTCATGTACATCACGTAAGGAAACTTGAGCTTCATCATGTTTGAGACATCGTAGGAGAGTACCGTCAAAACCTCATCAATAAAGGGTGTTGGATATTAAGATATAGTGGGAGGTTTGGCGGAGAAAAGTTCATTTTTGATTGCAGGATAGGTCGAGAGGTAAAGCGTTATCTTTGAGGTAAGAATAGATCTTTCCATAGGTTGGGGAGTTATGTCCAATTAGATGACATATAATACTCGTATCAGGGTCATCATATGCAGGACAAGTCAGGGATTCCACCAAGAACTCAAAATGGGCCTTGGTATCTTCTATATCAAATAAAGAAGCAATCATTGCCATGGCATCAGTAGCCTTGTTTTCATGCCGAGGAATCTACTCAAAAGTAATGACAGAGAAATACTTTTTAAAGTCATCAACCATACATTTATATGGCAATAACTTATCATCTTTGGTCTGATAATCATCATTAACCTGGTTAACAATCAGCTAAGAATCTCTGTAGACATTTATTTCAGATACGTTCCATTGTAAAGTCATTTTTAACCCAATCAGCAAAGCCTCATATTCCACTACATTATTGGTGCAAGGAAATAACAACTTGAAAGATTTCAAAATAGTGTATCCTTGTGGCATGATAAAAAGAATACCAGCTCCTGAACCCTGTTGAGTGTATGAGCCATCAAAGTATAATTTCCATGTTTGTGTAGACAAAGCTAAGATATGAGCATCAGGAAACTCTATGTGTATAGGTTGGTCATCCGTTAATGGAGCATCAGCTAGTTGATCTACGATCACTTGACATTTGATAGCCTTCCTGTCTACATATTCAATATCAAACTCACTAAGTAGCATGACCCACTTAGCCAACCTGCCTGTCAATGCAGTCTTGCTTAACAAATACTTTAAAGGATCAATCTTTGCAATAAGTTGAGTAGAATGTGACAACATGTAATGTCACCACTTTTGTGAAGCAAAGACAATAGCCAGACCTGCTCTTTCAATAGGGGAATAGTTTAACTCATATCCCACTAAAGTGCAACTGATGTAGTAAATGGCTTTTTCTTTTCCTTCATGATCTTGTTGAGCAAGAAGAGCACCTAATGAGGCTGTCGTTGCTGAAATGTAGAGCAAGAGTGGCTTGCCTAGAATTGGTGACATCAGAGTTGGAGGATTCGCTAGATACTGCTTGATTTTGTTAAAAGCTTCCTCACACTTATCATCCCATTTGAATAAGATATTTTTATGCAGCAAATGTTGAAAGGGGTGACTGCTATCTACTAGTTGAGAAACAAATCTTTGAATGGATTGTAGATGCCCCTGTAAAGATCTTAGCTGACTGATGTTAGTGGGGGAAGCCATCTCCAATATTTCTTTAACCTTCTCTGGATCTACTTTGATTCCTTTAGCTGAGACAATGTACCCTAATAGTTTGCCAAATGTGACCCCAAATGCACATTTCTTTGGATTGAATCAAATCTGATATTTTTCCATCCGGGTGAATATTCTATCCAACACTCTCAAATGACCAGCTCTGTCTTTGGATTTTGCTAAAATGTCATCAACATAACCTTCCATGATGGTATGCATCAAGTCATGAAAGATCATGGTCATGGCTCTTTGGTAAGTTGCTCCAACATTTTTGAGGCCAAATGGCATCACATTCCAGTATTATGTACCCCATGGACAAGTAAAAGCAATTTTTTCCTGGTCTTCTGGCACAATCTTGATTTGGTTATAGCCAAAAAATCCATCCATTAATGATAACATCTCATGCCCAACTGTTAGGTCAACAATCATATCAATATTTGGCAAACGGAAGTCATCTTTTGGACAAGCTTTATTAAGATCTCAAAAATCAATACAAATCCTGATAGACTTGTCTGGTTCTGAAATCGGAACAATATTTGAAATCCACTCAACATAATCAATAGCCGGAATGAATCCAACATCTAGGAGCTTCTTCAATTCTACTTTCACCATTAGAGCAATGCGAGGATGCATTTTGCGAAGCTTCTGCTTAACTAGTTTTACACCTAGTTTGATAGATAAATGATGCATAATGAGATTGGGGTCCAAACTAGGCATATCAGCATAGGACCAAGAAAAATTGATTTGTCTTTTTCTGAAGAATTTTGCAAAATCTTCTTTCTCTGATTCTGTCAAGGATGCTGTTACTTTGAGGATGCGTGGAGACTCCTCTATTCCAATGTTAAGTGGTACTATTGGTTCTATAAGAATGGAAAATTGCTCTCGATCTAGATAGTTGGGAAGAGTGTCAATCCTTCCATCGTCAAGCACCTCAGAGAGGTTTTCACCATCAAATGCATCTTTTCTTTTTACTATTTTTGGATCTAATACTGCCACTGAGTGGTTTTCAACATTAGATCTACTAATTATTATTATATTTTTATGAATGAAAGGATTGGCACCCTCTCCAAAATAGGCCATGTCATTGAGTTCTATTGGAAATCCTAACTTGTGATCCCCTAGTGGTAAATGATCCATGATGCCAAGATAGTCAATGATCGCATCATCATTATGGAAGACATCAAGTTTTGGGTGATCGGGAGAATCCCAATCGATAAGGTCAGGACGGACAAGGGGCATTGGATCATTTAGGTCGGTTTCAAAAGTAGAGATGGTATTGATGGAAAAGTTGTCAAGGTTTATGATAGTATCAGCGAGGTCTATTTCCATACTCTCATCCAAAACATCTATCACAAGATAACACTCACTTCGCTCACGATCAACATGAGTAGTATTACGTGGGACCAATCCTAGTGAGTCACTCGTTGAACTCTCACCCTCATGGTAATCATTACTATATTGATGGACAACATCAACTCCTATTTCTTCAGTATAATTAGGTAAGGAATCCCATTCATAATCATTAGAATCATAATCATCATTATCTTCAAGTCTATCAATGATTCTTTGAGCTATCCTTTGTTTTTCTGGATCTACATACACACCATGCTTTCTGAATTGTAAGGCAGGAGCTTTAGATGTCTCATGAAAAGGTGATATTTTTTCTTTTCCTTTTGGTTCTTGTGGTTCTTCACCTTTATATCCTAATCTTGTAGTATCTCTTTGATAATTGGGATTTTATAAAATTGGTTTTATAACACCTTCTCTTTGTAACCCTAGAGGTCCAACACCTTGATATCCCATCTTTTGTAGCAAAGTATACCCTTTTCCATAGACATCAGGTGATATACATTCATGTTTAATATCATCTTCAATCTTTTGTGTCTTAAGCCAATAATTTGCATTACGCTCAATCGCCTCTTTGGATATTGTGCCCCCACTTATAAATGTGTTATAAACAAGTGCGGAAGGGGGTTCTGATTATTGTTTAGTGATCAAAGATCTACCATATGATTTGGGAGATAAAGGTAGCTCAGTGATACAAAGAGCTTGACCTAAAGTATATTCTCCCATACTTCTTTCTTTGATGTCTATCTTGATCCCATCTGATTTAGAAGTTGATGCTATATTACTAGGGTCACTGGGTGTAGTTGCAGAAGATCCAGTATGATTATAGGGAACCAAAACATCAGAAATCTTCACATTGCTACAATATTGAAAAGGATTAGAATCTCCTTTGATAGTGATCTCCTAACCATTGTGAGGGAATTTTATACATTGGTGATAAGTTGATGGCACAGCTTGCATGGAATGAATCCATGGTCTTCCCAAAAGAATATTATAAGCAAGATCCATGTCCAGAACTTGACAAGGTACATCTTTAACAATAGGACCAATTCTAATTGGAAGAACAACAGACCCCTTGGATGATCTCTCTTCCTCATCATAGGCTTTTATTGTGATTTTCTTTTTTGGATCAACGACATTCTCAGAAAATCTCAATGCAAGGACTAACTTTAACGTGCAGATATTCAAGCCAGCTCCCCCATCTATTAATACTCTTTTAATCTTGTGATTTTGAACAAGGACTTTGATATGTAAGGGAGCATTATGAGGTTGGGTAATGGCTAAATCATCATTTTTCAGTAAAGGATAAATAGTGTGGGGTTGTTAAATGGCCCACCATAGCTTGAAATTTATCAAGATCTAGAGTTGTTGGAACCTGGGTCTCTAAGAGAGCTTTTTCAAGGATATCTTTGTGAGATGGGGAAAGACGCAAAAGCTCTAAGATGGATATTTGGGCAAGTGTTTTCTTGAGTTGTTCCAAAAGATTGTACTGGTTGGAAGTATTTGGGATAGACTTTGGGACATAAACAGACTTATTTTGTGTAGTGCTTGGTTTAGACTGGACTCCTTGAAGAGTAACTTTGGCTTGAGCATGAGTAGTTGCTTGGACTGGTTGACTCTCTAATTTTTCTTTGATGGTAATAACATTGGCATAATACATAGAAGGATGACATTCAGAAATGTTACCAACATATCGATAGGGAGTGGAATTATAATTAGCTTGATTATCACCCTTATTGTTGGAAGAACCCCCTTTTTCATGCTCAGGAAGTGGATCTTTGAAAGCTGTATGTGATTCGTTTGAGACATGTCCGTCAACACCAATTTCATCACTTTCGATTAAATCTTGGATTACATTTTTGAGTCTTTTGCAATCATTTGTTTGATGTCCTCTGCCTTTGTGAAATTTGCAATAATCATTCTCATTCCACCAAGAAGGCTTTACTCTAGGCTCAAAATATTTCATTTCAGGAAGCGTAATGAGTTTCTTTGTGATTAACTTCTGTAATGCTGATTTGAGAGATTCCCCCAAAGCAGTAAAGTGTCTTCGAGGTGACATAAAAGGAAATCTTGGTTTAGATGAATCCTTGTTGGTATTTTTATTTGATGATTGATTGTTATAAGTTCCTTGAGTAGCATTGGCCTGACTGGTGAGATTAAGAAGGGGTTGCATTGGTTTGACATTACGATTATCAACAATCCCATCATTGACAATGTTTTTGTTTTTATTCCAAAATTTTGATTTGTCATTGTTGTAGTTGTTGGAATTGGAATTTGAAGATCCAACATTGTCTTTAGAATAAAGTTTGATCTCACCTTTTCGAACCATGGCTTCCTCAATCTTGATACCATTTTCTATGAGCTTATTGAAATTTGGTGGACATTGCAATTGCAACCTATAACTCATTTCTGGTGTAAGGTTATGCACAAAAATATCCATCTTTTCTTGTTCAGGAATCATTCGTGGATATTTAGAAAACAATTGACGCCATCTTTGCAAAAAAGTAAGGAAAGGTTCTCCTTCTTTTGATGTGCATTGCAAAGATCAAGCATAGTGACCTCATGTTTGATGTTAAATGAATAATGAGTCACAAATTTATCACGAAGCTCATTGAAAGATTTGATGCCTGGGGGTAGTTTGGAGAACCATTCCATGGCTTGTCCTCCTAAACTTCATGGAAATAGTCGCATAAGATAAGTGTCATTGTGAGTGACTTCAATACAAGTAGCACAAAACTCATGAATATGGTCTTGTGGATCTGAATTCCCTTTGTATTTGTCAAATTTTGGTACCTCAAAATGAGGAGGGAATGGAATCATTGCTAAATTCTTATCAAAAGGATAAGGACATATATCATCCAAGGAATACTTCTTTGTTGATGATCCAGTTTGGATGTCACGGATTTGTTGTTGAAGCATTTGGATTTGTTGTAGAACGGGATCCAAAGATGGTGTGTTTCCTTGAGAATTTCAGGAAACATTGTTGTGAGAAGCATTGTTTTGTGAAGCGTGATTTGGCTAATCATTTTGAGAAATAGTGTGTTGTTCATGAATATGAGAAGAATTGGATTGCTAATTGGTTTCCTTTGCTCCATGAGTATCTTGAGAACCTTTAGGAATTTATTGATTATTTGTGTGAGCTGGTTCTCTAAGATAAGAAACATCAAAATCACTTGGTAACTTAGCTCCTTGTTGAGCAAGCATGAGAAAATACATCTCTTTATCCAAGCCTAAGAGTCTTTCCATGACATGATAAAATTGAGGATCTTGTGAAGCTTCCCTAAGTTCTTCATCGGTGGGTTCATCAGTGGATGTAAAAAGTGAAGGTTTCTTAGGAGCTTCAGGCCAAGGATTTGCTTTGTTGCTGGTATTGCCTTCCATCTTGTCTAGGGATTTTGGATTGGTGGCTTGTTTGAATTTTTGAGATCAAGTTTGAACCATAAAATTGAAAGAATTGATTATGGGATGAAATATTTTTGATGAGAAGATATGGAAAGTGATTGATAGGAAAGATATTCAAATGTGTTGAAAAGTGATAAGACAACTTGATAAACTCTAAGTCAATAGGAGGTATAGATCTCACTATGATATGACAAAGAGAAATCAAGAGATAATAACCTAAGCAAGTTTGATGATGAAGGATGATATATCCTGATATGGTAAACTCACAAAGATCAAAATCTAATGGATAAGATAATGTTTCAACACAAAATCAAGAATTGCAAAGATTTGGAAGAAAAATGATTTGATGAAGGAATGATGAAAAGTTATGAATGGTCAAACTAAAGATCAAAAATCTGTGTAACTTGACTACTTCTCCAGAATCTTACTAAGGATGAAAATGGGTATCTAAAAAAGTGATTTTGAAAATTGCAAAGTTTGTGGAAATGCTCACTGTTGTAAATGCGCAACAACAAATGCATAGGACAAATTGATCAATGTGCAATAAAATGAAACAAATGCGCAACAATATGTAATAGATGCGACTAGTATAACTCAAAAGTGCAGACAGTCTGAACAGATGCGCAACAAATTATGATAAATGTGCAGCAAATTTGATCAAATGCGCAAAAAGATGTGATATATGCGCAGGTGTTGAAATTTTGATCTGAATTGAAATGTTTTAGATTTTCCTGGTGCTGGCTGGTTTTTTTTTTTGTTTTTGTTTTTGTTTTTGGAAAAGTGAAAAATGCATAAACACATGCACACAAGACAGAAATGATGTTAATCTAACTATGCTAATATGAATGCACAAACATGCTTACAATGTTATGGTTGGCAAGGATGATATCTGTTGAATCCCCACTAGGATAATAAAATCCAGCCACACAAATTCACAGCAGACAGCCTAGGAACTTGGAGGCACGGGCTCCTCCTTATAGTGCACTCACTTCTCAGGCACACCAAGTTTCGAATTCAATGGGTCATTACTTCCCAAAGAACTCCTATCTCTACTATGAACCGTGAGTAATGTGGAGTGTCTTCACGAGCTTGGGTGACTCCTTGAGCTAGCAGATAGAAGGTTTTTGGCCACTAAACAAAAGTTTTTAGTAAGGACATCCATTCAAGTGGTTGTGATCAAGTCATTTTTCCAATTAAGGGGGCTCTCCCAATCCTTTCAAAGCAAGGCTTTCACCTCTACTAAGTAGGACTTTAACGCACCACTAGGGTACTAGAGGAAATTTTGGTTGCCACAATGAATTCACACCTATCTAATGTGAGACTAATCACATTAGCATTTTTTGTATACCAGTTTGGAAGGGCTTGGCTTTAGCCTGTTACTAGTTGGGTTGTTCCTTAGGGTGAGTACCTCTTTTCCCACCAAAGACCGCCCTCTAAAAATTATAATAGTTTCTCTTACACCCAAGGTCCATGAATGGTGAGGGGAGAGGATACGTTGTTATAATTTTGAGATTACAGATATGCTATTAAGAAAAACACAATAGACACTTGAATCTATGCTAAAGAATACACACAAAGCAAATGCATGTCTTATTTTAGAGCCCAAATGAGATTATAGTTTATATTTGCAAACCCTTTAGGAATCCCTACAAAGAAATATGTTAGAAATTTTAGCAATAGGGTCTTCTACTAAACATCTTGAAAAATAGCCTAAAAGCTACTAGAACAAATAGAAACTTGTTAAAGGTTAGCTAAAATCAAAATAAATCAAAAATTTTAATCTAAAAACTGTCAATAAGAAATCTGCAATAACAGTGAATCAATGCGCAAAATTATTAAACATATGCGCAGAACAGAATAATTAATGCACAGCAAAATGTAATGTAAGCACAAGAAATGGAATGTATGTGTAGAAAAGTGGAACAAATGTGCAACAAAGTGGAACAAATGCGTAGATTTTAATCAAAATGAGAATGGAAGAGAAAAAAAATGACTGATGTGATCGAAAGTGAATGCGCAGCACAGATGAATGAATGCGCAGTAATCATGAATGAATGCACAGAAACAACCTAGAAATGTCTGCACACAGAAAACTAAGAAAATAAAATGTTAAAAATGGAGGCTAGCCCTCCTTCTAGCACCAAAAATGTATGCAAATTAGATGTCTAACAACTAGAAATGATAAATTAACTATTAAAGCCAATGAATCTATCTAATGCAAACACAATGAAGAATGCAAAGTAACTATGAAATGATGAAACTAATTTAATTACCTTCACCTACCATGAAACTTGTCTCCATTGTCCTCCTAGCTTTGATTTCTTGAAGATGTTGAGCTCTCAGATTTCCAAAATGAAGCCTTCTCCCAAGATGCTACCAAAGTGTGGAGATTGAATGAAATTGAGTGCACAATAGCTTATGCAAACTAATGGATGAAATGCAAATGAAATGGTGATTGCTATGGAATGCTTGATTGCTTGAATGCTTGGATGCTTGAATGCTTGAATGCTTGGATGCTTGTTATCAAAAAAAATATCTATTAGCTCTCAAATGGGAAATGAGGCTCCTTTTATAGAGTTTTGGAGGATCTAGGCCTAGGTGGCACAATCCTATGGTTGAGAATGAAAGGTGGAAGATCCTAGGGCTAGGATTGACTTGGTTGAAGGAGTTGAGAGAAAGGTGGATGTAGTTGGAATGTGAGAGGAAGAATAGGGATGATGTTCATCTCACATTGACATGGAGGAGAAGAAGGTGGAAGGGAAAGACACATGTCAAGTGTCTCACAAAGACCAAAGAGAGAAAGGGGGAGAGACATTTTCCTCATGAGGACTAGTTGTACAAGTGTCCCATGAGTCACCTTTGACCCTTAGAGGTGGCTTGAGAAGCCCCTTAGGAATAGGGAATGTCTCTTGACTTGGTTGTTGAGAGGACATGTGGTCATGAGACCAATTCCTATGAGGCCACATAGCCCTTAAGAATAGGACATGTGTGGGTGAGGATAAATATGAATAAATAATTAATAATAATTATTTATTTTAGCCAAGGTGATGTGTCAGGTGACTAGGTGGATGAAATGAATTAGAAGACTTAGTCATATTTAGGTGATTGTGTATTTAATTAAATCACTTTAATAGACTATTTAGAAGACTTAGGATATAGGATTAGACTATAATGAATTTATTTAAATAAATTGAATTATTTATTTAATAAATAGAGGAATAATTATTAATTAAATAATAAATATTTAATTAATTAACGAAGCCATTTTTAGGTGTATACAATGTCAAAATGAAATATTGGTAGATATATGATTCACGCCCCCTCTCAGTATCCTACTTTCCCATATTAGATTTCCAACAATTGGTATTAGAGTTGTCTCTTAAAACATGTCTAATCACTTGTGAGTTAAGGTCTTGGAGATGGAGGTTTATTAGTTGGGAAAGAACATAGAGAATCACAAGATTGACATTTAGCTTTCATTACATCATCTTGAAGCAACCAGAAGTGAATTGAATAAATCCTTAAGCAGAAGGAGAGAATTAGCAATTCAATAGAATAAAACACAATATCAAGAAGAGGATAGTAGAGGTCTATTTGACAATGGTAATTCTAATGAAAGTGAAAAAGCTATAATAGATCTACTAGAGAAAAATAACATACTAAATGAAGACATCTGAAATCTGAAGAGAGGATGGAAATACAATCAGTAAGACTTTGAGAAGTTATTGAATAGAAAAAGAAAGTAAAAGAAGACAAGGAAATGGTTGAAGAAGATAAAAGACAAATATCTATAAGACTTGATGAAAGGACATGTGACATGCAGAGGGTGAAAAATAATCAATTGGACTTGGTGAATCAAATATTTCTTTCCAATCAAGAGTTAAGCAAGAAAGATGTGGAAAATACAAATCTAAGATCAGAAAATATCCAACTAAAGAATGTACTAAGATCTGAGAAAGAACTCAATGAGAAGATGAACAAGCCTAATGAAGCTATGAAATACTTTGAAGAACTGTTAAGGTCACCTAGAAGATCCAATGATACTTCTGGACTTGCACATGATGAGCACTTATCATCCAATGTAGAAGGAGAATCATCAAAAAGTGGAGAGCAAAGGAATGCAAAGTTAAAGAACAAGAAACCCACATGCCATCATTGTGGAAAGCTAGGACACTTAGCTAACATCCATAGAAGAAAAAATGGTAAGTCCAATCCTAAACCAAAATTTAATTGAAATTATTTTAATTGCAAGAAACATGGAGCAGTGTAGAATTAGGTTTGTTCCCAAGCTCCGAGCATACTCCATTCTACAACATAAGGTTGAAGATATTGTGAAAAAGAGCACAAGGTTGTGGAAAATCATCTTTGGACTAATAGTTGTTAGAAGAAATAAATGAATGAAAACAAGATCAAAATAACAATCCAAGAAGTGAAGTGCAAGAAGTGTTTTACCATAAATCAAATGAGAGAGAGATGGTAGATCAACAACCAAAACCAAGATAAGACTTCAAGAATCCAACAAGATCCAAGAGATTTTTGTAAGTGAAAAAAAAAAAAAAAAACCCCTTTGTGTATTATGAATGAGGCATTAAAATCCTAAAGAGAGAGAGAAAGAGAGAGAGAGAGAGAGAGAATATGAGCAAGAAGATCAATACAATTTGATAGAACTACTATGCAAGAGGAGAGAAATTATGTGAGAGAATTGTGAGAAATTAGTGTCAAGTGTGTGGAGAAATATCTCTTTAAGTAGAGATGGGTGAAGGAGTTTGCATGTAGTTCCCTATGTGTATGAGTGCCACATTCATACTAAGTTTTTTCCAAGTGTGAGCATCCTCATAAGGAGGAATAACCTATTTTCCTTATTAAAGGAATTACAAAATATGAGTTGTCCTCCCACTTGGACTAGAGGACAAAATTACATGTAGAGATTCCTTTAGAAATATCCTAAAATAAATAAAAGAGGATACCTTGGTTTATCCTCTAATTAAATAAAACAACAAAGGAAAGATTACTAAATTATAACACCCCCATTTAATCTTTACTTGGGATGATTACATTAATGGGTGTCAAACCCAAATATTTGTAATGAAACTCAAATTTGTCTCTAGAAAGAGGGTTTGTCAAAATATCTGCAAGTTGATCTTCACCCTTGCAATAGATGAGGGGCACTTGCTTTTATTTAATTTGTTCTCTAATGAAGTGGTGGTAGAGAGAAATGTTCTTTGACTTTGCATGGTAAACCAAATTCTTTGCCAAGGTTATTGCACTTTGATTGTCACAATACAATGGTGTAGGTTCTTGTTGAGGTAGAACGAAATCTTCAAGTATTCTTCTAAGCCATAAAGCTTCTTTAGAAGCATGAGTACAACTTTTGTATTTAGCTTCGGTAGAACGTAGACAAATAGATTGATCTTTTTAAATTTTCCAAGATATAGAACCTAAACCAAGAGAAAAACAATACCCAAAAGTAGATTTCCCATCATTGGGGTCTCCATCTAAATCTGAATCAGTAAAACCTTTTAAAGAAAAAATAGAATTTGCACCATAAAATAATCCTAAGTTAATATTACCTTTAATGTATCATAATATTCTTTTAGAAATTTTGAAGTGTGTTTGTTGAGGTTTGAACATGAATCTTGAAACTAATCCAACACTAAAAGATATATCAAGTCTACTAAGAGTTAGATAATTTAAACTACCTACAAGTTCTCTATAAGGAGTAGCATTTATGAATGGAGATTGCATATCTATCATTAACTTAGTTCCAAATTCACATGGAATTGAAATATTATTAGAATCATTCATATGAAATTTATCAAGAAGATCTTTAGCATATTTACTTTGAGAAATAAAAATACCCTTAGGGGTTTGCCAAATTTGCATTCCTAGGAAATAATGTAAAATTCCTAAATCAGTCATTTGAAATTTTTGGTTAAGTTGGAACTTAATATCAGAAATTAAATGGTTAAAATAGAAGTAAGAATCAAATCATAAACATAAATAATGATAATAATAATGTCATATTCACTATGCTTAATATACAAGTTAGGATCATTTTTACTTCTTTCAAAACTTTGAGAAATAAACAGAGCATTAATTTTGGAATACCACTCTCTAGGAGATTACTTTAAACAATAAATAGATTTATTTAGTTTGCATACTAGATGTTCATTACCTTCTTTAATAAAACTGGGAGGTTGGGACATATAAATTTCTTCATGCAAATCACCATTTAAAAAAGAACTTTTAACATCCATTTGGTGAATAGGCTAATTCATTTTAGAAGCCAAAGCAAGAACAACTTTAATGGTAGGCATTTTTGCAATAGGGGCAAAGGTCTCATTATAGTCTAATCCTTCAATTTGAGAGAAACATCTTGCTACTAACCTAGCTTTATACTTACTAATTTCATTATTGGCATTCAACTTATGTTTATATAACCATTCACATGAAAATAGATTTTTACCATGAGGTAAGGAACTAAATCCCAATTATTATTAGAAATTAAAGTGTCATATTCTTCTTGCATAGCATTTTGCCAATGAGGTTTATTTTTAGCTTGAGAAAAGGTTTGAGGATCATTAAAGTTCATAAGGGAAGACATTAAAGGATAATTACAATAATTAACTCTCCTAGGTCTAAGACTACCCATTCTGGAAATATAATCATCACCTTCATTAAGTAAATCTTTAAACCATTTAGGATTTCTCTTAGAATTAATAGAAATATCACTATGAGGAGTATCATTATCATCATGATCAACATTATTACTATGAAGAGTAGATATATTATTAGCATAATCATCATTAGTATTACTAGTAGGAATAGAAATAGATTCATTAGGAGTAGGGTTTAGAATAGGAGTCCTCCACAATCTCAATGGTGCCTCTTTTAAATTCATCATCGTTGACCTTAGAGAAATCATGGACTTCATTTTCTGCAATACAAATATCTCTTGCAACGTGCACCTTGTTAGTATTAGGATCATAAACTCTATAACCTTTAGTAAATTCATCATACCCAACAAAGATAAATGGAGAAGATTTAGAATCAAGTTTTTGTCTTTTTTGTTTGGGTGTGTGAACATAAGAAATAGATCCAAAAATTCTCAAATGTTGTAAATTTGGTTTTCTACCAGACCACACTTCCTCGGGAGTTATATCTTGCAAAGCTTTAGTAGGAGTTCTATTAATAATAAAAGTGGCACAAGCCATTTCTTCAGCCCGTAACTTGTAAAGAATATTTTTTGCATGCAACATACATCTAGCCATTTCCATAGTAGTTCTATGCTTCCTTTCTGCCACACCATTTTTTTGTGGTTTATAAGGAATAGTAAGCTCATGTTTTATACCAAAAGATCTCAAATAAGAATGAAATGCATTGTTAACATATTTAGTACCATTATCTATTCTAAGAATTTGAAGCTTAGAACCTGATTGCCTTTCCACAAACATATGAAATTATGAAAATATATCAAGAACTTGAGCTTTACTATGCAAGAAATAGATCCAAATTCTTCTAGTAAAGTCATCAAAAAATGTAAGAGCATACTTTGAACCTTGAATGGAGCTGTTCCCCATTAGTCCTAAAAGGTCATTATGAATCAAATGCAACTTATGAGATGCCCTCCATGTAGTATGATGAGGAAAGGGCTCCCTTTTCATTTTTCCACTCATGCACCCTGTGCGTGTAATTTTAGATGGAACAATATGTTGTAATCCTTCAACCATGTTAGATTTTAGAAATCTAGATATATAATCAGAATTCAAATGGCCAAGCCTTTCATGCCATACATTGAAATCAATATTAACTTTTAAAGAGTACCGTGATGAGGTAAACTCATAAAACTTAAACAAATTATCATGATCCAACTTAGCATTAGTAACAACATGATCATTCTTAGGATCAATAATGTAACACATGTCCTTATGAAAGTAAACTTTTTAATCTTGATATAATTGAGAAACTAAAAGAAGATTGGATTTAAACTCAAGAACATAAAGAACATTATGTAATTTTCCATTTGGAACATTAACATCACCAAAACCTTCAACTTTGTAACTATGATTATTAGCTAATTGAATATGAATGTTTGTTTTAACAGGTTTCAAAGAATCAAACACTTCTCTATGAGATGTAACTATTGGAAAGTTGACTATATCATTGTTTATTACTAGATGTAGTGTTGTCATTATGTCAGCAAATTCATATAGAGTTTTGGAGTCAGCACACATTATCATAAGGTCAGAATATGGCTAAGTATAGAAGACTGGATAGTTAGCAGAGCACCAAGAGATCAGAGCATTAGCGCACGTGTGTATGACCAAGTTATGGTATGCGCCCTTGAAGTTAAGCTGGTAAGTGTGTATTCATGCTAAGTCTAAGAGTGAATGATCAGATGAGATAGTATGAAAAAGATACAGTAAGTTGAAGTGGTACAGACAGTGAACACCAAAATAGAACATAGTATGTAGCCAACTGTTAGTATTTTGATTAGCGGTTATAATAATGTTTTGTAAAGGCTATGCACCTATTGTAATTAGGTTGTAGACATGTAAACATTTTTTTTTGTAAACACGCTTGATCCAATTCACTTGGAAGCATTGTATGTAATCGGTTATAGGCTAACCTAGTTAATTTTTTTGTTAGCGCATATAAATATAAGATGCACCTTTGTAATAAAGCATTGAAGTGGATATAGAGATAAGATAAGTAGTGCAAAGACATGAAAAGTGAAGATAGAATCAATTAGAGCTTTAAAATGGGCTAAAGCATCAACCCACAAAAGGAACTGATTAGACAAGCAATTTCACAACACCAATTCATCCAATAGATATAGTGTGTATCTGTGATCAAAAGGTTGTAGCCTTCACCACATGAGCAGTGAGCTCTAGGATATGTGTCCCCATCCCTAATAGGGCTATTGTAAAAGACTCCTAATAGGTTCCAACCTTTGACTAGGTCACTATCCTAAAATCATTATAAAGAACAACTCCTAACAGGGTTGTAGATCTTCTAATAAGGATCATAAAACACTAGTGCATTTATTAGTGGGTGTCAATTCCCACTGGGTTTTTTACCTATTTGGGTTTCCCCGTAACCATATTGGTGTTATGTGTTGTGATTGTTGATCTTGTTTACATTGATGTTCATATCAATAATTAAGAAATCAAGTTAAGATTCAAGAGTTAAGAAAATCTAAAGATATAGTGAACACTGATTCACCCCCCCTCTCAATGTACCCATTCCTAACAATTGGTATCAAAGCTTTGGTCCTCTAAAGAAAAGTTTAACCACTTGAGGAGATCAATGGGTTCAGAAGAAGAAAAGAATATGAAGAAGAATCTTATGGAAGCTCTTGAAGACCTTGAAAGAACTGAGAAATAAGTTGAAGAACTAAAATTGAAAGTCAGTGGCACACAAATATTCATCAAGAAACTGAGACAAGATTTGCAAAATTGTACAAACAATGATTTGAGAAAAATGGTTAAGAAGCTAAATGAGAACACATCTCTAAAAGATTAGATTGAAGAGTTGGATGAAAAGATAACTAACAAACAAGAAGTTTATGATGAACTGTAAATCAAAGAGAACCTTCAAGTGAATGAAGAATTGAGGCAAGCAAACATGGAAATCTTGGAGCTAAGAACAACAAAGAAAAGTTTGAATCTAAGTTGAAAGAGGCAAAAAATCACATTGAGAAATTACACACCAGTTCTGATTTGATAGAGTCACAATTATATGCACGGAAGCTTAAAGGGGATACCAGCGGTGTTGGATTCAATAAAGAAAAAAATTAGATTGATGACATGCAATCAAAGATGAATGAACCAGAAGACACTACAGATGCTAAGGAGATTGGAAATCAGACTAAAGACAATGTTGAACCATCTAAGGATGAGCCCAAGCCAATAGACTAAACTTGTTATGCATGTAACAAGCATGGATATATAGCAAGGGATTGTAAAGAGGTAAGACCTTTCAATGGTTACTATTATTCATGCAATAAATTTGGTCATTGAGCTATGAATTGTAGAACAAGTCAGAAGAATAAGACTCAGCATAATCAAAGAAATCAGAATAACCAAATGTAAGAAGTCCTTAGAACATTACACGTCAGATATGTAATTATAATGGTCACTCAGCTAGACAGTGTAAAATGGTAACCCATATCAATGCACCAAGGAATTTAAGGCCTCTAGTTATTTGTCACTCTTGTAACAAGGTTGGACACATCTCAAAGTTTTGTAGAGCAAGAATGCAAAGTTAGGAAAGCCCTAAAAATCCATAAGTATCAATATTGAATGAAGAAGAAGAAGTCAAGTTTTTGAAAGCTACAGAGGATCCAAACTTGATTTGGTTAGAGGCAAAGAAGGATAAGGTTGATGGGTATGTATTGGATGCATCCACAATGGACGCACCCTCTACATCTGGATGAATGACCCTCAGGATCATAAGGGGAGCTAATTTAGCTCTAGACCCCTGTGTGGCCAGTATAATCACCCATAGAGTATGTGCCTTTGGATTTAACATTTTGGAGTCTATTTAATGATATCTGTAAGAGTACACTTCCTGATTGATTGTAGGCTGGAAGTTGGAAATTCTCAGTCAAATTCTAGTTTACACGGCAAGCATTAATGATGGTAATTTCACTTTATAGTATACAGAGACTTACAAATCACTCATTATATTTGAGATAGATTGATTGGAGACCACAAAAGCCCTAGTAGTTGGATTGTGAAGTGTTGGAGCTTGATTTATCAGTGAAGAAGTGTGATTGATCAGTTGTGAAGCCCTAGTCTGACACGATGATTCAAAAGTCTTTGAAAATTGATTTGAATCATTAGCCAAGTAAGTCATGGCTACAACTATTGTATTTGATATCGTGGAAAGGAAGAGATATGTTTTTAAAAGGAACCCTTTTAAGTCCACCTTAGATGACCTAGAAGGTGAATTTTCAAGAACCCCTATGGGCATCATGCATGTTGAAGACATTCGTATGTATATATATTATAAGAAGGAACCAGTTGGACTTGATAGGATAAGGTCACACCTTGAGTCCATGATGAAACTAGACAAAACATTCCTAGATGAGTTTGCACATTTGGAAAACCATCCCATTGTTGAGTATGCTACAACATATGAGTTTTATGAATCTAAGTGGATCAAGATATTACTAACTAGGATTCATGATGACCTATTCTTGATAGGTGAATTTCTAGTTAGAATCACAAGATAACTCATTCATGAAATGAAAAGCCTCTCTAGGATAGGAGCCATTCTTCCAGTGGGCAAGGATGTGAGGAAATTAGTTGAACATGCATGTAAGTCTAGAAGTGATAGGCACGGTATGAAAATTGAGCCTATTGAAGAGAAAGACATCAAATTGATGTCTATGATACTAGGTTATAGGTTTCAGCACACTAATAAGGTGAATAGTGTGTCTGCAGCCACTATTCTTGTAGAAATCAAAAATTTTAGAGAAAATAGAGAGTACAATCTGTGTGAAATCTTGTGCACACAATTGATTGATAACATTAGAGCCATCAAGCATGATAAGACCAAAATATTCATCTTTGGGTCTCTAATCATTTACATGTACTTCCACATACTTGGAAAGGTCTCAGATTTGTAGTTAGACAAAAGTATGCCTACAATGCCTCAAATATCTCTTAAGGCATCTACTAAGAGCACATTGAAGGATTACATGGAGCTAGAACTGAAGACATTCAGGATCAAAATGTAGATGAGGTATAGGATACTAGAAAGTATTGTTGAGAAATACAAAGACAACATTTGTTTTATTATAGAAACTAACGCAACATGTATGGAAGCAATTGAGCCTAGAATGAAGTAGATCCATCCACTGGGTTATAAGGTAGAAGAACCAATCTTGGAAGCATATGCACAATTATTACTATTAGCACCTAAGGACCCTAATGAACCTAGATGGGTAACTTATGAAGAAAAGACAAGGGAAGTTGATCCAGTTCTAATTAGTGTAGAGACTAAGAGGAAAGCCTCTAAGATTACATTTGAGATACTTAGAATTCATGATGTAACTCGGGCAGACCTAGACAAAGCAAGAGAAGAAAAGATAGCATTAGAGATTGAGAGTGCATTTGCAATGGAAGATAAGAAAGATGATCCTAAAATGAAGAAAGTCAAGATTGAGAAGACTGATGATCCAAAGGATAAACAGGGTAAAACAAATGTTATCCCTTCTGTGCCCAAAGTTACAATTAATCTAACATCACCTCCTGAGTATAAGACAATAACCAAGAGGAAGAAGGAGACCGGTGCAAGCCACCCATCCTCATGGACTAGTGTAAGCATCTTTTTTTGTAAACACACTTGAGCCAATTCACTTGGAAGCATTGTATGTAATCGGTTATAGGTTGACCTAGTTAATTGTTTTGTTAGCACATATAAATATAAGATGCACCTTTGTAATAAAGCATGGAAGTGGATATAGAGATAAGATAAGAAGAGAAGAGACATGCGAAGTGAAGATAGAATTAGTGAGAGATTTACAAGGGGCTAAAGCATTAGCACACAAAAGGAACTAATCAGACAAGTAGTGTCACAGCACTAGTTCATCTAGAAGATATAGTGTGTATCTGAGATCAGAAGGTTGTAGCCTTCACCACTTGAGAAGTGAGCTCTAAGACAATCTGTCCCCACCCCTAATAGGGTTATTGTAAAAGAATCCTAACAGGGTCCAACCTTTGACCAGGTCACTGTACTAAAATCATTATAAAGAACAACTCCTAACAGGGTTGTAGATCTTCTAACAAGGATCATAAAACACTAGTGCAATTCTTAGTGGGTGTCAATTCCCACCGGGGTTTTTACCTATTTGGGTTTCCCTGTAACCATATTGGTGTTATGTGTTGTGATTGTTTATCTTGTTTACATTGATGTTCATATCAATACTTAAGCAATCAAGTTAAGATTCAAGAGTTAAGAAAATCTAAAGATATAGTAAACACTAATTCACCCCCCCCCCCTCTCAATGTTCCCATTCCTAATAGTAACATGGTGAGAAGCCCCACTATCAATAATTTATTCTAAGGCATGAGAAGCTTTAAAACAAGCAGTAAAAGAACAACGAGATTGATTACCTTGAGATTTGAAGTTATTTTGATTATTGTTATTCATAGGCTTCTTGTCATTTTTCTTTTTAAAACAAACATTAGTTAGATGACCATCTTTGCCACAATAAATGCAATAAGGTTTCGTATTTTGTTAATTATTATAATTATTATTATTGTGATTAGCATTATTTTTATATGAGGGCCTAGAATTAAATCTATTTTTATTATGATTATTATTATTGTTATGAGGATTATTATTGTTATGATGATTATAATTATTATTACGAGAATTATGATTATTATAAGAAGAATTATGATTATGAGATCTAATATTTTGATTTTGATGTTTGACACAAAAACATGTTCAGAAGATCTAAGAGTACACCAAATTGCAACAACTTAGCTTCTTCTTGACGTAAAAGATTTTGAAATATGCCATAAGTTAACTGAGGAGCTAAAGTAGGATTAGCAAGTTGTGAATGAATGTTAGCAATAAATTGTTAAAACTCTATAGGAAGACACTTCTTGAGAATATTAGCAATTAGTCTAATATCACTTAAAGTAACACTCACACCATTTAATTAAGTTTTAATAGCATCAAATTTCAGTAAAAATTCATCCATAGTTTTAAAGTCAATATACCTGAGGTCTTCCAAGTTATCTTGAAGATGAATCTTACATGATTCGGTGGAGCTATCATAGGTTTGTTACAAAATGGACCACGCTTGATGGGCTTTAGTGCAATGTCCAATCAATACATATAAGTTGGGAATAAATGAAAGAGCAATTAGACCAAGAGCTTCTTCATTTTGAGCTTGCCATGCATCTTTGAAAGTTTGAGTAGCAATGGCAGCTGGTTCAGTAGCAACATCTGTAGAAACTTGAACTAAATGTTTAAAATGAAAAATAAATGAGATGTGCGTTTTCCATTGATGATAGTTAGATCTATTTAACTTGATTTCCAGAATTACAGTAGACATGATTAAATGATTGAATGAACTTGAACAAAGTGAGATACAATTAATATCTAATGATAAAGAACAAGAAAAAATATTTACTCAAGGTGAAAAACACTATTGATTGAAACAAATTGAAAAAAAATAAAAATTTATTAAATGTTTTAAAATAAAGGAGATAAATTGATTTAAAATTTGAATTAAGAGTGTAATCATGAGTAAACAGGTATTAGAGATAATGTATTGATGTTAATTAAGATTTGTTTATACAAATTAATAGAAACAAAAAAATTTAAATCAAATGCTATTGTTAAAAAGAATGGATTTGACAAATTGAATTGAAATTTAACAATATGAATTTAAATTAGTATCAATATAATAAACTAATTTAAAACCAAGCTAGAATTTAAATATAAAATTAATTTAATTTTCAGATTTGAAAAAATTAATTAAATAAAATAGACAAATAAACTGAAAATAGCAAAGGAAGAGAATGAATTTCCTGCAAAAAATGTTATATAATGAATAATGATTAAAAAATTAGGAATCTAATGATAAAATTGTTACAAGTAGTGGTTGTCATTGCACCAAAAGATAGACTTGTTAATGTGCGATACAACCACTAGACTTATAGAAGATATAGGAGGCAGTTAACCCATGTCACAAATCCTGAGGGGAGCTCTGATCATTTTTCCAACAATCTCCCCCTCAGAATTACCTGAGGGGATTCAAACTTGTGACCAAGCTCTGATACCACTTGTTACAACTAGTGGTTGTCATTGCACCAAAAGATTGACCTATTAATGCCTAATACAATCACTAGACTTATAGAAGACACAAGAGGTGGTTAACCCATATCACAAATCCTGAGGGGAGCGCTGACCATTTTCCAACAAAAATAAAGAACTAATATTAGAGTTGAAATGATGAAATAAAGTAATGATGAAAACTGATATTAACCAAAAGAATGTTATGATGAAAAATCTACAACAATAATTATGTTAGAAAGAAAAAAGAAAATGTAGGCCGGAATAAACTATCATGGAAAATATAGTAATGGTGTAAGGAGCATATCTCTCAAATGAACCATTGGATCAAGCTAAGTTTTGGATATGTTTGATATAACCTAATTAGATAGAATCAGACTGAAGTGATCTTCCTAATGTTTCTTTGTTCAAAAGACATGTGTGTCAGAGTGAGGTACTATCAAAATAGATATTTATGAAACTTGCATGTATAATATTATAAAAGCAGATATATATATGAAAGAATAACAGAGATATAACTTAGAACGGAGATATAGATAAATAATGGAGATAAATATATTAGTATTAAAAGAATAGAATACAAACAGAGATTATGAAATCAGATATAGATCAGATTGAATGACTATTAATTTTCTTTATTCTGAATATTAAATAATATAGATATTTTCTTTTTTTCAAGTTTGCAGTGAATATAAGGCTTTGAAATTCTCAAATAAAATACCCTGCATGCAAGACATTAATTAAAAACTGAATAGGATAAATAGATTGAATCCTACAAACAAAGGTTAGAGAAACTATGCATGCACAAAAATCAACAAAGATTAGATAAACGGAGAATAAACTTATGAAGATATGCCTGTGTGCACAAAGTTTTAGAAAACTAAATATGAAAAGTTAGATAAAACCTACAAGAAATATTAGATTAGTGCTTGCAAAAAAATTTGAAATGAAGAAAGATTGGCTTGGTTTGGCGGTGAACCAACCAAACCCAAAAAAAACTAAAAGATACTCTTTGGTGGAAAGCCTTCCAAAGAGGGTTAGAGAGAAAAAAATATGTGAGAAACAATTTAGAGCTACAACAAATGTTACATCTTTAAAAAAACTTGAAAAAAAGCTTGCTCCTTTGAAATCTCCTTCCTACAAACCACTTAAACAAGGATTAGTAGCTAGCTCTAATACCATGTTAGAAGAAATAAATTAATGAAAACAAGATCAAAATAACAATCCAAGAAGTGAAGTGCAAGAAGAGTTTTACCATAAATCAAATGAGAGAGAGATGCTAGATCAACCATCAAAACCAAGATAAGACTTCAAGAATCCAACAAGAGCCAAGAGATTTTTGTAAGGGGAAAAAAAAGAAAAACCCCTTTGTGTATTATGAATGATGCATGAAAATCCTAAAGAGAGATAGAAAGAATTGTTGTAATTAGGAGAGATAGGTACTGAGAGGGGATGGGTGAATCAATGCCTTCAAAACTTTACTTACAAAACCTTTTAGATCTATAACTGAATACTTATGATAACCAATCAAAATAACTTGAATATAATTGCATAAATCAATCATCTAGTTACCTTCAGAAAGTAAACAACATGAAATTAATATGAAAATCACATAACACAAATATTTTGGTAATGGAGAAACCCTTGTTAGAAGGTAAAAACTACGGTGGGGATGACACCCACAAATTCTTCACTACTGTAGATAGAAAAGGTTTTCCTGTTAAGGCTACAAGTTTTGATCACTTCTGGTGATCTTACCCTGTTAGGAGTAACATATTAGATCAGCTAGATCTACCTAGTTATAGGATTTAATAACACTAAATGAAGTGTGTACTCAGTTAAGAGATTTATAAAAAGACTGTTAAGTCTACTCGGTTAAGAGATTTATACCAAACTCTATCACAATTGTTAGAAAGTAATAGGTAAATATCTTCCAGTTGACAACTCAATTGTCTAATAAAGATCTATAAGTGCTCATCAAAATATCACCTTATCTGTGATGATTCTCTACTCTGATCTGCTCGGTAGCCTTGATTGATTCTACTCAAACTGATATCCTCTATGTTCTATTCTGCTCGGTAAACTGATTGTCTTGAAGTTAGGCAATGACTTCAAGTGCTCCTTGATTTATATATCTCAGTTCAACAACCTCTTAAAAATGGTGCGAACAAATACAATATATAGTGTTCTATTTTTCCACTTAAGCAAAAATTAGGTTACAAGAAATAATCATAACCCTAAGATCTACGGTGCAAAATAACTTAGATCAACTAATACAAATAAGATAATCATTGCATTTAATGAATATCTTTTACAATAAATGCTCGTCGATCTTGGTAAACCATTTTATGATCTGTTGTAACCATCTGCATAGAATAATGTACCATTTCTAATTACTATGCCATTTTCTATGATCATGGGTTAACACTGTATAATCTACTCAGTGTATACTATGATGCTCGATGTTTACTAACCATCAGTGTTGGTGATGTTGGTGCTTGGTTAATTATGTGATGCTTGGTGCAAAGGCTTTACCGACTAGTTTGTCTTACTTCTAGTTACCGACTGTCTCAATATAAGTAACTGACTGACCTATTTACTATCCTTTGATACTAATGACAACCTTAAATGCTCAATAGAGATTAACAATCTCCCCCTTTGGCATTAGTATCAAAACTTCAAAATGTATATAGACAAAATATTTCTATATATTCCTTATGTCTCCGCCATATACATATCCACAACAAAAATTTATAAGTACAAAAGTACTCCCCCTCGGTGCATGCTCCCGGTAGTATGTAATATATATATCAAAAATATACTATTTGGCATATACATGTTTTCCCCCTTTTTGATAATAATGCCAAATACAAAAAAAATATAATGTATACTTACATCTTGTCAAAAATGTGTGGATGGGTTTTCTTCATAGACTCCAAGAGGTTGTCCCACTCCTCTTTCAAGTTGTTAAGAGCAATATGTTCAAGACCGACTTGTGCATGCATGTCAAAGATATTATCCAACACCAAAATCTTGAGTGTTGCAACAAGTTTCTTAGCTTTGACAATGTGTGTTTCAAAAATCTTTAGGTAAGGAATGAGTTCTTTCTGTAACTCTGTAACCTGATCAGTGATGTTCTCGGCTTGTTTCCTTAAGTCTACTATCAGCTGCCAAAGTTCCCGAACTCGGTTAATATGATTTAAGAAAGTAGTTGGCTTGGTGATAGCTGCTTGTGTACTTGACTTTATCTCTACTTCTAAAATTTTTATCTTTTCACTGACTTCTATAGTGAAGGTGTCTGAAGTACAAAGCTTGATGAGAAATTAACAGATTATATGGGTGATAGATTTTACCTCGGTAATGACCTCAGATAATTTTACCTTGTTCAGTGCTACTTCGGTAGTAATCCTTTCTACCAATTTGTTTTGAATCTTTGACTCTGCCCTTTCTTCTATTCTTTTGTCTGCATCTATGTCTAGGGCATTGATCTTGTCGGAGAGTGTGGCAAGTTGATCTAGGATGGGAGTATTCTCATCAATATTTGTTTCTGGTACAATCTATTGTAGAATATCCCTCAAATCATTTAATACTTCTTTACATTTTTTTTCTTTCCTTAACTTCTCTTGTGCTACTTTCCTTGAACATAATTCTCCATATTTACTTAGGTCTTCGGGGCTTAGGGTTCTCGGGTCACATTCTAGTATAATGATAACTTCATCAATGGTGACTGGCCCTTTGGATTTCTTCTTCTTCTTCTTCTATGCAAAAGGTGACTTCTCACTTATGACCATAGCTTTTTCTTCACTTTTCAAAGTATCTTTCCTAGTTGACACTGTATCATCCTTTTTCTACTCCTCGGTAGATGGTGTAGGAGTCTCAGTTGTAGTGTCAAGTGGGTTCACCTCGGTTAACTTTGTTTCTACTGGTTCCTTTATTTCTATAGACTGTGCCTCTGGTTGGTTAGGGTCATTTGTATCTACAGGTTGCTTGGGTGCTTGAATCTTAGTTGTATCTTTGGTTGGCTCAGGATGAGAGACATCGGGTTGTACTTGTGAAATGATTTCAACTACTTCTACAAGTACAGGTAGCTCTCCTGGTAGAGATGTACACACATTGTCAATGTTTAATGCTTCATCTTTGTATTGTGTAATTATTACATCTTCATCATCCTTATCATTAGGATCACCGTTAGTGATGTCCTCAATGAGTGCATCATCATCGGTTTTCTTTTGCAAGTGGATCTTTCCTTGATCTGGTGCATCCTATGAAATTTTGATTTCTTCCTTTTCTTCAGTGATATCAATTACCTTGGTAACTAATATACCGGTGTCCTCTATTTTCTTTCCTTTACTATCATCACTAAAAATACTTTTACCTTTTGAACTGTGTCTCTTTTTAGATAGTTTCAGGAATGCTTCCTATTCAGCTTTCTCTCCTGCTTTCAGAAGTGATGTCCATAAAGAATTGCATATGACATCCATATCATCTACATTCTCATCCATGATCTGCATAGCTCTATTCTTGACTAAAAATCTAGGCTGATACCTTGTCATGTATTCACTTACCACAGCATAGCTAAAGTGTGTGATTGCACAGCTTAGTGACCGTTCTCTTTTTCTTTTCTTTGTTTCTAGTGCAATAGCCCATCTCTCACTTATTTTGGCATCAAGTTCTTTTGGCAATTGACATGAAAATTTCATTGTACTCTCTTGAATTTAATCATCATTTGAACAATATAATGTTCTATCTTTGTCTTGTCCTCAATTGACATTTTGTCAAATTTTTCTATGCCTCCAGATCATTAAGATTTCCATTCTCAATAATATCTTCAATTATTTCTTCTATAGTACTATCCCTGTTATGAATTAATTTGAATTGATCAGGATCATTTTTAGTTTCAATGTCCTCTAGATCTTCCTTATTTCTTATATATTTCCTCTTTTTCTTCAGTGTCTCAGCTAGGTTCTTAGTCTTTCTCTTTATGTATTTCTTCCTCAGTGTAGCTGCCCTTCTTTTTGAAACTTTTATAGCTTCTTCTTGTTCAGTGGATTGTAAAGTAGTTGATGAATGGGTCTTCATCTTTTTAGGTTCTTGTGGTTGTATATCTTGTTTATCACTGGTGGGAGGAACCGGTGTGTGATCTTTTTCTTTGTCTGACTCAGTTTCCTCACTATCATACAGCTTGTCAGCCAAATCTAACTAACCTTTGGTTGCTACTTTAACCGGTGACTCTTTAGGTGAGTCAAATGCATTTCCATATTTTGCTGAGAGATCCTTTTTCATTTCCTTCGCTCTTCTTGACATTTTTCTGATCTCTATGTCTATTGTGATTCTAGACTTAGCTTCTTCATATACTCCAAACCTACTAGTAGTGATGTCTATTAGTAATGCCAGAAATGCATTGATAGATTTCAAAGAAAAATCATGATTCATTTCATAACCCATTGGTGCTAGCCATTTTGTTCTTGGTTCTACTGCCTTTATCATTGAGTGGTCTGTGCTTACCATAAAACATATGTCATCTTCAAATTTTCTTACTAATTCCTTTGGAATTCTACTCCTTTGTTGCATCTTTGATTGAAATTCATTGAAATATGCATTGAACTCCTTATTCAAATTGTCTCCTAGACTTGTCATCATTTCACTAATTTGAGTAGTTATCGGTTTGTCCGTTTTCCAGTTCAGTTTACCGATACCCGGTACATATTTTTGAAGATAGAGAAATGTACATACAAGTAATGATCTGTACTTACATGTATTGGACTTCTTTTCCTTTATTGTCTTCATATTATCATGTAGTTGGTGTAGTAGTAGTTCTGCAAGATCAACCTGGTGATCTTTCTTCACAATTTTGTAAGCCATGTCCATGGCACTGCAAGGTACACTATTGGGTCTGTTCGATTGAAATATCTTGTACTCGATGACATGAGCTATGAATTTTATTGCTGGATCTTTGATAGTTGATATCTTCAGTGCTCTACCGTCCCATTGAACTCTAGTGTTCTTTTCTACATCGAGACGAGATGAACTTCAAAAGGCTTTGGCTTTGTTGGTTGTAGGGTACCTAGTAACCCTACTGATAATCTCCTTTGTGACCTCAACAATTTTATCTAGCCAAAATTTACCATCATGAAATATGCTCAGCACAATTCTTCTCCAATCATTGTGAAATGATTGCAGGAAGTATGTAAAACACCATAACCTTGATTCCTTAATCTTCTTACATTTAGATTTAATCTTACCATCTGGTCCATAGAATTGCTGATAAGCAGCAATAGTCTCAAAATCACATACTTCACCGATCTTGCAATGAATGTAGGACCTAACATCTTCTGTCAACAAAACCCTATCCGGAATACTAGAAAATGCACCCATATCATCTGTTTGTGCTGCAACCTTGGGATGAGGTTTGAATTTCTCCTCGGTGAAATGTGCCCTAACAATAAGTTCTACTTCCTCCTTAATGTTCTATGATTTTCTTGCCATCGATGTCGATGCCATAAATTATTTCTAGGGTTTCGACAAATAATAGATAGCTAGTGTTCGGTAGGCAGATGGACTTACTCATTATCATCAAAGAATTGTCATCAGTTTGATCTATAGTAGCGTTGAATTTGTTTTGAAATTTTTTTAGCTCGAACTCTTCTTTGTAAAATCTCCTTTCTTCAAAATCACAATGTAACAATGAACTCTATTTCCATGTATTTATAGATTTTTTGATATTCCTGCTCAAACTTTGATGCATTAAATGCATGACCTAACTTTCAATACGAAACATCTGCCAGCTCAGTAATGTCTACAATATCTTATGCTCGGTTAACATGGAATTCCTTCATCAGTTTGCACTGTTGTCGGTTAACGTTGTATAGTGATTACCGACGGGTAACCAACTCACTTTTCTTCTTTTTTGACTATATGACATTAGTAAACTTATAACATATAAACCATAGTGCATCTTTATTCATGAAGATTTGGTATTTGTACATCATATATAAGGAACTGTATGAAAAAAGTGATCATTTAAAATGTCAGCTCCATACATACCTTTGTCATCTTTAGTGGAGGTACCAATGTCACCCAATCCAGTGGACAAGGTTTCACTAACAGCATTACTTGACTCAGCATTCTCATTAGATGCCTTCTTCCACATTGTATTCCTTAACTTTGTAATTTTTGCAATGTTATATCCACTTTCAAATATGTAGTTTTCACCTGGTGCTCGGTCTCTGCAGTGCTTGCTTACATGACCGGCCTTGTGACAGTGCAAACATGCCATTCCTGCATTTGTCCAATTTCTTGATTGTCCAATCTGACTCTTTTTGAAACAATTTTCTGCAATATGTCCATACCAACCACATGTATTATAGTTAGTCCATGTATTATAATCCCAAACATATGAGTTACCTTGTCTCTTCGGTTGATATGGCTTTCGTTGTAGTTTCTCTTTAGGTGTCCAGACTTGTTTCATTTTCGCCTTGCAGTCCCTTGCAGTGTCCATGCTTATTACAAGTATAGCATACTTTCTCCTCAGTAGTATTGTTAGCAATGTCATTCTTCTTAGCTTTGCATTCATAAGCTAGATGTCCAAACTTACCACAGTGATAGCAATATCCATTGAAATTAGGAATAACAAGAGGTTTACCTTGTGCTTTGCTTCTGCACACATTAGATGTATGTCCTAGTTTTCCACAGTGATAGCATGTCAACACTTTAGGTTTTTGACTTTGATTTTTGTTGACTTCTTCATCTTGTTGTGATGATTCTCCTTCACCGATGTAGCCTATACCGGCTCTGCTTCTAAATCTCCTCTGATTAGTCAAAAAATCATCAATGGTTTTAGAACTGTCATCAGCTATCTTCATCATTTCATTGTGTTTCTTTTGTGTCTTTATTTCATTTCTAAATTTTTCATTATCTTCTCTGAGTATTGCAACATCTTCAAGTCTTCTTTATAATTCTCCATTTACTCGGTTCATATCTTGATTAACTGTCATCATCTGATTTGATACTTGGAAGTGATGATCAGTGAGTCTCTGTATTTCGCTTTCTTTTGCTTGAAGTTGTTTTGTCATTAGTCTTTGGTCTTCAATAGCCATATTCCAATCTTGTTTAGCTTGTCTGCCATTGTTCATGATTTCCACCATTCTCACCATTTGAGATTCGTGACCGATTTGAAGTGCTTTCACTTGCTCAGATAGATGCTGATTTTTTTTTAGATAATTTAGAGATTATGCTTTCAGATCCATTAGAGATGCTTCGAGAGCTTGATCCAATATGATCAAATATTTCATCAATAGGTTCTTCATGATAATTGATTTCATTCAGCTGAATTGCAAGATTCTTTCTTTCAACCAGTAATTTCTTCAGTTCTTCCTTAGCCTATTTATACTATTCCACAAACATCTGCATTTGTATCTTCTGATTCTCAATATTTTTGTCAAGCTTGTAACTCTCCATGACTTATATCTTTACCCTTTAGTGGTTAGACTATTCAATAAGAGAACTAAACTCTGATAGAAATTGTTGGAATTAGGAGAGATAGGTACTGAGAGGGGACGGGTGAATCAGTGCCTTCAAAACTTTACTTACAAAACCTTTTAGATCTATAACTAAATACTTGTGATAATCGATCAAAATAACTTGAATCTAATTGCATAAATCAATCATCTAGTTACCTTTAGAAAGTAAACAACATGGAATCAATATGACAATGACATAACACAAGTATTTTGGTAACGCAGAAACCCTTGTTAGAAGGTAAAAACTATGGTGGGGATGACACCCACAAATTTTTCACTACTACAGATAGAAAAGGTGTGCCTGTTAAGGCTACAAGTTTTGATCACTTCTGATGATCTTACCCTGTTAGGAGTAACATATTAGATCAGCTAGATCTACCTAGTTATAGGATTTAACAACACTAAATGAAGTGTGTACTCAGTTAAGAGATTTATAAAAAGACTGTTAAGTCTCGATTAAGAGATTTATACCAAACTCTATCACAATTTTCAGAAAGTAATAGATAAATATCTGCTAGTTGACAACTCAATTGTCTGATACAGATCTATAAGTGCTCATCAAAATATCACCTTATCTATGATGATTCTCTGCTCTGTTCTACTCAGTAGCCTTGACTGATTCTACTCAAACTGATATCCTCTGTGTTTTGTTCTGCTTGGTAAACTGATTGTCTTGAAGTTAGGCAATGACTTCAAGTGCTCCTTGATTTATATATCTCAGTTCAACAACCTCTAAAAAATGGTTCAAACAAATACAATATATAGTGTTCTAGTTTGCCGCTTAAGCAAAAATTAGGTTACAAGAAATAATCATAACCCTAAGATCTACGGTGCAAAATAACTTAGATCAACTAATACAAATAAGATAATCATTGCATTTAATGACTACCTTTCACAATAAATGCTCCTCAATCTTAGTAAACCATTTTATGATCTATTGTAATCATGTGCATAGAATAATGTGCCATTTCTGATTACTATGTCATTTTCTGTGATCATCAATAAACACTGTATAATCTATTTGGCATATATTGCGATGCTCGATGTTTACTGACCGTTGGTGTCGGTGATGCTGGTGCTCAATTAATTGTGTGATGCTTGGTGCAAAGGCTTTATAGACTACTCTGTCTTACTTCTAGTTACCGACTGTCTCAATATAAGTAACCGACCAACCTATTTACTATCCTTTGATACTAATGACAACCTTAAATGCTCAATAGAGATTAACAAGAATATGAGCAAGAAGCTCAATATAGTATGATAGAACTACTATACAAGAGGAGAGAAATTGTGTGAGATAATTGTGAGAAATTACTATCAAGTGTGTTGAGAAATATCTCTTTAAGTAGAGATGAGTGAAGGTGTTTGCATGTAACTCCCTATGTGTATGAGTGCCACATTCATACTAAGTGTGTGCCAAGTGTGAGCATCCTCATAAGGAGGAATAACCTATTTTCTGTATTAAAGGAATTACAAAATATGAATTATCCTCCCACTTGGACCAGAGGACAAAATTACATGTAGAGATTCCTTTAGGAATATACTAAAATAAATAAAAGAGGATACCTTGGTTTATCCTCTAATTAAATAAAACAACCAAGGAAAGATTACTAAATTCTAACAATAGTTGACAAGAGCTCACAACCGAGTGAAGAAACATCTAGTCAAGTGGAGTTAGACAAAAAGGAAGACATTGGATAACCAAAGACTATTGAGGAAGAATCAGGAAAGAAGACAAAAGAGAGTGAATCATAGCATGTGATCACAATTGTGGATATCACTGAGTTATCCCAGTAAAAATAGATGTATTAACTGAGGAGGAAATTTAGAAATAGATACTTGCTGAGGTAGCCTCAGATAAGTTTCTACTGAGCACCAATCTAGTACTAATATAGGTAAAATATTATCCAAGGATTGAGAGTACATCAACTATGGACACTACACCACTAAGCCCTCACACAGTCACAGTTGAACTTCAAGCCTCACAGAGTACTAGTGATGAGAAACAAGACAAGTCGACAATCACAACTGAGAATGCACCTGCCCAGGAAGAAAAGAAAGAACAAGCCTAGCAGAGTCTTACAAAGAAATAAGAGAAGCATGAATTAGTTGTAATAATTCCTCATGTGGAGAAAAAGGAAAAGACTGAAGAAGAGAAAGAAAAATAAAAACTAGAGCCTAAGGAACAAGAGGCTATAAAAGCTCTTATAAAAATATTGAGTGAAAATAAACCAAGCAAGAAATCATAGAAGAAGAAAGAGAAATCTCCTGCAACGCAGGTGACACTCGATGAATTTATAGTGATTCCTAAGTGGGACATTGATAACTTAACATATGAGAAAATGCAGATATTGTAAGATCTTTTGAAGAAGAAGAGAAAATAAGAGCTGAGAAGAGAGCATCAACAAAAGCAAGTATTGCATGAGATCAAAGGTATTTTTATTGAAGCTTTTGAAATGGATGATGTGAATGAGTCAGCACCTATCTTGGAGAAACTAGTACAAATTGTTAAGAAGGTGAATAGTGATGATAATGAGTAAAATGATAAACTTTTGCAATTTTCTGAGAGAAAGTTTGAGACCAGGGTACTAGAAAAGGTTTAAACTGACATTGCAGTCAAACAGGTAGAACTTTTTGCCTTAGTGACAAACCTAGAGGAAGTTGTGTAGAATGCTCATTATTTGTACAAGAAATTATTAAATATTGAAGAATTCGCTAAGGATAATCAGGGTTTAATAGATAAACTACAATTAGACTTAAAGTCTACTAGTCATTCACTAAGCATGGATGCAAGCTCCAACTCCATCCACTTCACTAGATTGCTACATGCACAAGGAAGATTAGTCGATTTGATGGATAATGATGGAAGAATAAGGGAAAGGATAATTTCAATCCAAACAATGATGACATCTCATCTTGAGGTTATGCAGAAGGAGTTAACCATGGCAAATGAGTTAGTGCAGAGAGACCCTCATCTCTCTATTGTTGACATCCTAGTGGATCTAGCTACCCAGCTAGAAATAAAGTCATGGGTTTTGGAGTTTGTAAGGTATGGATGGGATAATTCATTAGGTATTATAATTAATCTCCATAAACCATTTTTGGATAAGTATCTCAAAACCCCTACACCCCAGGAACTTCAAGTGACAAAAACAAGGGGGAAATGACGTGACATAGAATATATCAGTGTCAAGCACCAGTAAATGAATATATTAGACTTAAAGTCTACTACTAAGATATTTTTTTGCAATGTATATATTCATTTGTATGTCAAAAGATTCTTATGTACATATATGTGTAGAATCTTTTGAAGACTGAGTCAAGTCTTAGGGGGAGTTTTCTTATTACTAAGTACTCATGTAATGTAATGTAAATGTCATGACAATTTGTTTTTACCACTAATGTCAAAGGGGGAGATTGTTGATCCCTAAGATTTTTTTTTTATTAGTGTCTTACACTTAGTCATTTTCTAGGCAATGTTGGTCGGTCATCACTGCGACTGAGTCATCATGTATAGGCCGAGTTATGTATATAATTTTATATTGTACATTTACCAAGAAATAGTTACTGTCAAGAAATTCAAAGGTCACCAAGTACTTCAGTAATAGCTTAGCAATTTATGCCGAGTTGTGTAGATATATCAATGTTGAGCACCAGTAAATGAAGAATAGTTAATGTCGCGTGTCAGAGACTTCATATGCCGAGCAAGCCAAATTTGACATATCTATTTGTAATGGAAAAAACACTTAGGTAAACCATTTTGGATTACATTTATACAAAGTTTATGTTTTTTAAGGAAATCACAGAGGTGATTATGCTTTAGATTTGTAATCAATGATCCCTATGTAATCTATGTAGCCAATCAGATTTAGGGAATACTTAAGCAGCATAAGTAGATAATCTACATCATTGATCTTGATCTACGAAGTTGATTTTTTGTTTATATTTAAGATGAGATATAGACCCTAAAATGATGTATGTGTGAAAAATAGAGTATGTAAGAAGAAGGATCTCATATATGCAGAAAAAAGAAGTGTTTTGATCATCAAAGATAGAGATCAATGATCGAGAAAAGTAGCGAAGGATAGAAAAAAGATATATTTGATAGAGGAGATCAAATCTATATTTAAAGGAGAAGATATATTATCATCATCAGAGTGCAGACCAAAGGATCAAGTACTGAGTCATTCTAATAGGTGAATCAGGGAAAATCTCTTTATAGAGTGGTCCTAACAGGGCTAAGTAAATCTCTTAACAAGTACTTACTTTGTTGTAAGTTTAAATCCTTTTACCAAGGTAGATTGTATAAGTCTTTAAGCTCTTAGTAGGGAAGACCCCTCACAGGGTAGATCATTAGTTTATGATCAAACTTTGTATCCCTAACATGCAAACTTTAATACTGTAGTAGTGGAGATTTGTGGGTGTCATCCCCATCCCAATTTTACATTTCAAGGGTTTTTGAGTAACCAAAATCTTTGTGTTATGTTTCAATTCATGGATGAAGATTAGAATGTTAGATCTATTTCAGTATTGAATTTGATGTTTATGTTATGCAAGTAAATTTATGTCAAAATGAAATATTGGTAGATATCTTATTCACCCCCCTTCTCAGTATCTCACTTTCCCGTATTAGATTTCCAACAATGTACTGAATCATGCTCCTTGTATACACCATGCCTCAAAAATATACACTACTGAACAATAATGGTCAAAAACCATAAAACTTTCTATTTACTGTAATGATAAAACCTAATACAGTCTGCTATACCCTTGACTAAAAACTTGTAAGTAAAAACCACCCAATTTTTGCAGCCCATATAAATGATCTTGGGAATCCTTTTATAGAATAATGATTGCAACAAGCTTCAAATCATTTAGGAATATGACAAAAAGTGACACATTAAACAAGACAAAAGATAATAAGTACAAAATAACTGTAAATTTGCAACTTTACAAATATTTTCTCTGATTTGTTCGCCAAGCTCCTACAAAAAATTCCAAAAATAGTTCTACTCTCATAAAATGGTGTCCTTGTATTCATCATTCTTTTACACAAAGTTCACCTTTGTAGTTTGTTTCTTTTAGGAAACCATGAAAGTACCACCAATTGAAACATCAGTGGGGATCTCTTCTTTACTTGCTTCTTCTGAGGTATATTTATCTTCCCAATATTTTAACATTTCTTCACTTGGCCAATAAAAAGAAACAACCTCATCCCTCTTCTTTATCAAAAAGTCCCAGTCAGTTTTAACCTGCTAAACCTCTTTGTTTAGGAACCCAAAATGTGTCCTAGCATTTTAAATGGTCTCAACTCTTTGAAAAAAAAGAATATTACTATATTAAAAATTCCACTCATCCTTATTAAAATCTCATCATCCACTTGTTTTAGCCATTTTCTTTTATCCTTTAACTCACCATTTTTTCTAAAAATTTTGGGAAACAATTCAAAAGAGGACCTAGAATATTCTTCTTTTAATACTAGTTCTTCCCTTTGAATATTCTATCTCCTAACTACAAACTCTAACAAGTCTTTAACCAACATGTGAGTATTCTTTATTTTTGTATCAACATCCTGTTCAACTTTTGATAAAGAATAAAAGAATTTCATTTTATTTTGCCTAAAAACCCACCTGTCCAAAATTGGTTCCACAATGGCCTTTTCCCCCTTAAAAGAATTCAAAATTTGTACTAACTTCTCTCCACTCATGTAAATACTATTTGGCTCAATGCCCTTAATGAATTGCACAATTGTGTCCCTGAGCTTCTCCTCATACTTCATATCCATTTCCAATTTTCCCTCTATGAAAAGTTGTCTCTCACCTTTTAATCTCTTTACCTTTCCAATTAATGTTCAAGTCTATAGTCCTCCAAAATTTCCCTTTCAATCATTAATTCCTCTTGAGTGAAAGGAGGAAAAGGGGAAGGAGGGTATTCAATAATAGGGCTTGAGGAGGTGGGTCTGGAAGGGGAAGAAGCAATTTGTAACTATTCAGGAATTTCAACCTATAATTACCCTCCTAATTATTTTCATAATTCAACAATTACTCTATCCTTTTCACTTACCTCTCTCTTCATTTCACCATAGGCCTTTAGGAAAGTATCTAATTTTATTGTGAGCTCTTATTTATTTTTGGCTTCCTTTTCTACCACCTTCATGCTAAGTTTGGCAATTTATAATGCTAATCCTGAGGCCTCAACTCTTGAGGTCACACTAACTCTTTTTACTAGTAGACTTCAAGAAAGATCACCCCTGACAATTTTCTTTCCTTTATTTCCTTCTTCCTTCCTTAGAGACCAAATAACTAGAGCATGGTGATCATTAGTGAAAGTGACTCCCTTGATGGCATGCTCAAATTCTTCTCTAGTTTTGTGTACTAGTTGGGTCTGCTTCCTAACTGCATCTAAGATAACTACATCAACAATGTTCCATTCAAGAAGGATAAGTACACCTGCATTTTTTATCAATTCTCTTCCTTTCTCTAGGGTAATCTTCTCAAACCTCTAAATAATTTATTTCTTGACCTCACCCTCAATAATGGCAAGGTCCTTTTCTAGATGTTCTTCCTGTTTCTTCTCACATGTCTCCTTAAATTGACTTATGTGAGTCTTCCAAAAAAATGCACAAAATCTCTAGCCTTAACAAAGGCATCATCTACAAGGAACTCATCACATTCTTTCTTTGTTACAGATTCTCATTCCTTGCCTACTAGCTCTCCAACAATTAAATCCATCACCATAGCTTTGGGAGGCTCAGGGACTCCTTCATCAATTTCTTCATAGGTCACAAAAATCTGACCTAGGCTCCCCATTCTCTGCAACTTCTCTGATACCTCCTGTTGATCTATGATGTTTAAGGGAGATTGGGAGGGTGAATAGATACCCTCACTCTTTTCTAGCCTCTCTTCAATTTTATTCCTCTTTGGGGGAGGTGGGAACTCAGGATCCAAATCAATAGATCTATTCTCAAGTGATGTGGGAGGCCACTGAGTTTTTTCATGCATTTCTACTCCCATGGAAGATGAAGGTATATTCTCTTCTCTCTAACCCTCTTGATGTATGTCAGGCCTAGGCACTACCACACTATATCTAGTCTTCCTCTGTACAACATATTTACCAGGAGGAACCAATCTTTCAAATGTTAGTTTGTTCAATACAAATTTGTCATTTTTTGGCTCAAATTATACTACCATGTCCTTCTTCTAGTTTAGGGTCTACATTATACCCTCAAAATTGCTCATAAAAGATTCAATCTTCTTTTCAAAGGGCTTAAAATCCCTTAAAGGATCACACTCCTTGACAAAATTTTGTACAAAATACAAGGTTTTTCTATATACTAAGCATTTCTCCTTCCTATCTTCCTTCTCTTGCAATTCAAATACATTTCTAATTATATCCTTAGGAAAGTGGAAAATATGGTCCATGGCATCACACCTGATCCTCTTCTTAAACATATCAGTGTAAAAACCCTCAAGATCTACAAACCTTTTAACTAAGGTGGCCATATGGTATGGCTCCAAAACCTTACCTAAGTGTGTCCATCCACCCTTTGTGATCACAAACTAGTGTGCAATAGTGATGGTTGAAAAAATGGATCCCCTACCTTTTCCAGTGAGAGCCATATCCTTCAATCCTCCAATCTACTTTAGGATCTATGCTATGCCAATCTTCAAAGGAACTAGGTATCAAAAAATAAAAGGATTGCCTCTAAAACCATATACTCTAAAAATAGTTGAAACAGGGTACAAAATGATATCTCCCAAATTGTGCACTATCTTGATATCATTGGCAAAAAAAAATTTCCTAAGAAAAGCTAACAATGCCTCTAGGATTATTGGATTCTCTAAAAACAATAGGGCCCTAAGTCTAGATGAAAAGAATCTATCAAAAGTTATAAAAATGGCCTCATTCTTATCCCATGTCATGTTCAAATTCCACAACTGGACTGATATCTCCTCACCATCCTTTTCTTTCATTAAATCTATTTCCTTTTCAAAATAAGCTAAACCCCTATAGAGGAACATGTGTATCATTAAGGAATACCATCCAAAAGGTCTATCCACCTTAGATCTCTGAATCCCCATTAGTCCATTAGATCAAAAGAAACCTGTCATAACCTTTACATGCCTTTATCCTTTGGCCCCACTCACGTCACCTTTTCACTAATTAGAAGATCGAACGGCTAGCACAATCCCGCGATTGGTAATTATCAATCATTTTTTTTATCAAGGCATTACAACAACTATTGGATTATAATAGATCTGATAGTATATTAATTCCTTAATAGTCAAGTGGAGGAAAATATGTATCTTTAGATTGAGTTAATCAGATGACAAACATAAATCTCAAAAGATTTGGTCCCACCTACTTTAATCTTCATATAACTAAGCATCAAACAACCAAATGATCTCATGATCAATAATATTCAATCAAAATTTCATTATGGGATTATGCACACCATTAGATCAAAGGATACTTTAACAAGGCTTGATACATGCCGAGACTTAGAAAAACTTTAAACCATTGGGACTTAAGACTTAGGAAAAATTAAATGAGCCCGCTAGTTAAAAATAACTTAAGGGATTTGGCCCTGTCTAACGATGACTTAAGACACATATGAAAAAGGAACTTAAGTGGCTTGAAATGGTAATGAACAAGATCCTTCAACAAAGACTTAGGGTTTTTTTTTATAAAAAACATTTAGGGCTTAGAAACAAGACCCTACCTAGGGTTTATGGAATAAAATGAACTAGTTTCATTGGAGAAATGAGGACATGGATAAAAATGTTAATTGGGTAACCATAATCGAACACATAAAACCCATTTGTTTGATTTATGCAAAATTTAAAAGACAGAGCCTTGAGCTAAGAAAATAAATAGTACTAACACAAGATACAATAAAGAATTCCCTCATGGAAAGTCAACCTCACACCAAACAAAAGATAGATGCTAGCAAAAGATAGGTTCATTTCCATATTGGAGACCTATTTATGGTACACCTAGCCAAATCAAGGTTTCAAAAAGGTGTCCCACTCAAGTTTCAAATGAGGAGAATAGGCCTGTGTGCCATTCTAGCTAAGTATGGGTGAAATTCTTACAAGGTTGAACTACCAAAAGACATGGGACTTTCACCAGTCTTTAATGTTGCACACTTGGTGGCATATAAAGGACTAGATCCTAGTGGAGATCACCACCAAACAAAGAAGGTGGAGGAGATCAAAGCACTAAAGTTTCCAGATACACCAAAGCTCCAAGTAGAGAAGATATTGGACTCAAGGGTTGCCAAGAAGACTAGAACCAAGGTATGTATGGAGCACCTAGTTAAATGGAAAGGTAAGGACAATTCTGAAGAAAATTAGGTAAGGATGATACTGAATTAAAAAAGTTAGGCATAGATCCTAACTTAGTTTCTTCAACTAAAGCATGACTTCTTCTTTTTTAGGGGATAATGGTGCAGGAGCACCAAGGGTGCAAGCCCTTCTTTTTTTGTGTGTGTTTCTTTCCTAGTTGTCTAGGTTCATTAGGAAATAATAGGTCTAGGTTCATTAGGAAATAATAGGAGGGTTTTTTATGTGTTTAGGTTTTCTAGGGTAATATTTAGAGGCTTATTTGTTCCATCCACTCATTGTAAAGTCCTAGAGGACACAAAGGTCCAATAGTGGAATGGACCCTCTAAATCTTTGGGAAGTTGATTTTGGAGTGTTTTGAGTCTTAAAAGTCTAGGTTAGAGTCTATTTGAGTTAGCTATAGAGTTCAAAATATCCTAAGACCATTTAGGTAGGAGATAGGAAAATGTTGCTCATAGGAACTTTGTATTTTTGTAAAAGTTGCAAAAGTTGCTTGACAACTTTGCTCATAATGAAGTTTTTGACCTAAAAAATGGAATAGGTTAGTTAGAGCTGTTGAACCAAGGAGGAAGAAGTTATTTACAACCTTCCATGGAGAATTCATCAGGTTGGTTAAGTTTTGGAATTATTTCTATATACCATGTGACTGTGACCAATGACAGGGACTGTGTAACCCATTTTAGGATTGAAGTACTTTGTAAATTTCATATAGTTTTTTGTTTTCACAATGTAATCAAATCTTATAGTATTTTAACAACTTTTTATCTAATTATATTGAGAGAAAGATCTCATTAGATAGTTTCATTTTGAATTTCTTTAAGTTGTTAGTTCTATGGTCCATTATAGACTATGTAAATAAAATGGCCTCTCAAGCTTCCTAGGACCATGGTAAAAAAAATGTGCCCAATTAGAATGCAAGAGGGGTCTATGTACATATGTTTTCTTTTTGGTTTTTTTGTAGAAGTGCAAGGATTGAATTATGAGCTCTTTCCCTAGGTGGGCTTGGCAATAGCCCAACTAGGGAAAAAGAGGATTAGATTTTGTCTAGTGCAGGGATAGATTGGTTGATGCAATCTAGGAGTGGGATAATGTTGATTCAATGAAGACACAACTCTCCAAGAAACGGTATAATCCAATGATGTGTCTTCATTGGTCTATGAAGGAAAAGCCAGAATAGTGATCAATTAGGCATATTTTTAAGGACTATGTCCTTGAGAGAAGGAAGGTAATGTACAGATGGTTTGAAGAATCCTAACCTTGACAATATTTTGTAAATCCAAAAATGGTGTCAGGATCCATGACTATTTTTTGGGGTCCTTAAGCTAAATTTTGGAATAATCCCTAATTTATACCTGGACAGAGCTACAAGAGGCAACTAGGCCTAATTCTTAGTTTTTAGGAACCCAATGGGAAGAAGATTTAATAGAGGTTATAAAACTTCAAGGTAGTTTTCATTTGACCTAAGAACACTAAAATTCAACCCTACAAATCATGGTGAGAAAGTTGGCATAGGTGGCTAGAAAACCCTATGTAAATTTCAATGAGCATTGAGACACTTGTTGGTAGGATGAGACTTGGTTGGAAGGGTAGTGTTCTAAGTGACTTTCCCTTGGGAATTAGGGTTGGAGAATCCATACGAGGGTCTATTGAAGATACTTTGAAAGTGAGTCAAATTGAATCCTAGTTGAAGGTCGAAGACTACTCCTACCACAAAGATGCATTATTTGCTTAAATAGTTTAAGGGTTTAGTTAATTATAGTTTCTAGAGGACGTAGTTTTCATAACTCTGATTCGAGTTGGTTTTTAAATATTATTAATCCTTGTGTGGGTATATATATTTTTATTTTTTTGACTCTGTGAGGGTTGATTCTCTTATGATTGGAACAACATTACTATACTTTGAACTGATTTGGTTTTAGTATGTTTCTTTAATTTCAAATACTATTAATACTTTTTAGTGTTTGTTACCTCTAATTTTTTCTTATTATTTGTCTACTAATCCTCTCAAAAATCACCACATAATCCTTTTCAAAATGTATTATTGCCAAAGTTCATTCTCGACCTTTTTCATGTACCTCTTATCGGTTGAACTTGAATCTTGAACTAGCCTTAGTTCAAGGTTCAAGCTTCAATATCACCCCACGGTATGTTTTTGTTTCCATTTTTTTTATATAAAATAAGCAGCATATTTTTTCAAAACACATCTTCCCATTGAACTCTAAACTATGAACTTCCTAGTTCAAAATTCAAAGTTCAACTGAGCCTTTCAGTTTGTATAATATTTTGATGATCATTAATCTTTCTTTATTGCCACTTATTTTTCCTTTTTAAACATACCCAAGGGTAGTTGTGTCTTGTCCCTAATTGAACTCAAACTTTGAACTTTCTTAGTTCAAATTTCAAAGTTCAATGGATGTTCTCAAGCCAAGAGGAATAATAGGCAACGATGATGTGATGGAAGTGACAAATAGTAGAGAATATGGCATCCGCACGATGTGCAGATATAATCATTAAGGGAAGTGAAATTTAAATGTCATTACACTCATGAGAAAGTACATAAATTAATAAGAAGATCAAGAAAACCTCCTATCATCATTAATTAAATCTTTGGGCTATCACTTCATTATTAGTTGCAAATCTCTCATAATCTTGTGATAAATTAGTGAATAAATGGGTAATACTTAGTTTTTCTATCTATTGTGGAAGAAATTTTCTCCTAGGAAAGGCAAGGATAACAGAGTAGCTGAGGAATCTTTTTTTTTCCTCTTAGAGCTTAACAAGCTATGTAAAATAATAGGTTAGTCAGCTCTTCCTAGTGCTCTTGATTCAAATTGAAGTTGTCTATATTTTGAAGTTAAAAATACCCTATGGAGCTTCTATGTTTCTTTGTTCCTCTCTATTTGTGTTAATTCGCCATGAAACCTCCACTTCCAAATTTTGGGCATACTTCTCCATTAATAAGTTTTTTTCCTGAGTATGAAAACACATTAATATAGTCAGAGGCACTGCAAGAAATTAAGAGCAAGGTTAAGAACCCTGTCCTAGGTTCTATAATAGGAAAGGTAATCTAGAGCGGACTGGCAGAAGCTATTGCATTTCCCACAATGACTTCGTGCCCAAGAATAGTAATAGAATGTGCCAAAATATACAGCATAGAAGAGAAATGCATCAAAAAGATAGATGGGAGCCCTTTGGTCAGCATAAATAGAGATTTAATTCTAACTGCAATGGGTATTCCTGAAAAAGATCCCTACGAGGGATGGACTATTCATTCTTCTCAATCTATTTTCTCTACAAAATGATAAGTCTATAAAAATGATATCACTCAACATTAGTTGTTGAAGGCACAAAGGGGAGGGTTTAGGCTTCCTAAACCTCTTACCATTGATCATTTAAAACCTTAAGTTGTGGAGTTGGTCATATTACTCAACAAAATCAAGGGGAATCAACACGCATATTACTGGAAAGACTTGATGTATTTCTACATCCAAATTATCCTAGGAGGAAAAAATTCATTAACTGGGCTGACAATATTGCAGATGAACTTCATCATCAGTTGGCCAATTTCCCAGGAGGAATTAATTTCTATATGACCTCTTATTTGTTCTATGTTTTGGCGTGCACTAGAGAGTGGAAAGGTCTCTTTCATGAATTACATGCCCCCAATTTGAAGGTGTATGACTATTACCTTCATTTGCAGAAAGAATTTCACATGAGTAGCTTTGTGAAATTGAATGGAATATTTTTCAGGAGGTTAGTCAATGAATTATAGGGAAATTTTGAGAAGACGATGTCTGAAGAAGATAAAAAAATTTATCAACACCTATGGAAGTTTTTTCATTTAGTTCAGAAGCTTCACTTACATTAGAGTCAAAGGTTTTGAGGGAGAACCATTCAAACTGCCAAGATATTCCCTCAATAGCCATGTCATAACAGAGGTTGATCACCAATTGACTCACATGCATAAAAGTGTGAAAGAAAGGAAAAGAAATTTGAAGTCAAGTTTCCCCATTGACCCAGGATCTTACACATGTAAAACATCATCAAACACCCTCAATCTTGAGCTAGAATTGAACAAGTTGAACCTAAGAAATTTTAAAGCCATAGAGGACTTTGATAGAAGGGGTTATGCAGCTCACCATTTCAATTTTCCTACTAAGTTTCAACATCTTCCTCAAATGGAAGATTATTGGGAAAATTGCACAGACGATTATGAGGTGAGGAGAAGATCATGGTTGAGATTTACTCTCAGCCAAATTGTCACCCTAAACATAGATGTTGATATCACAAGGATAGAAGAAGATGAAGGTGAAGAAGTAATTGATGACCAGTTTGAAACAAAAGTTAGTGGTCTACCCCTACCCAAAATAGGTGGGAGTATTGATGAAAGAGAAAGTGTACCCATTAAAAATCTTAGTGTAATCAAGAGGCCTCTTTTCTAGAAAATACATAATACGAAGGGATAGCTTTCACCAACTCTATTGAAAATCCTAATTCTTCTTCTAACATTGATGTCTCTATTGCAGGTCATTCCAAAATTAAAAATAGGAAAGTTCCCAAGACCAAATATGAAAAGCAGAGCATTACATGTACCATGCTATCAACATGAGTCACAAGGACTAGATATCAAAAAAGAGACGTCAAAGTGGCCAAGGAGGAAGAAGTGATCAATTTAGATGAAATGGATAGCCCAATGTCAAAGCAAAATGCTCAAGAGGCATTCTATGAAGATACTCAGGCTCTAAAGACTGACTAGTCTGATGTTGGGAATCCCACAACCGTTATAATGAATACTCCTCTACAGACACCATCCCCCTATTGGAATTAGGAGAGATAGGTACTGAGAGGGGAGGGGTGAATCAGTGCCTTAAAAAACTTTACTTGTAAACCTTTTAGATCTATGACTGTAAATAGTGATAACCTTGCAAAATAACTTGTATCTAATTGCATGTATCAATCATCCATTTAACTTATGAAAGTAAACAATATGAAATAAAAATAGCAATCACATAACACAAGTATTTTGGTAACACGGAAACCCTTGTTAGAAGGTAAAAACTATGGTTGGGATGACACCCATAAATTCTTCACTACTACATATAGAAAAGGTTTTCCTGTTAGGGCTACAAGTTTTGATCACTTCTGGTGATCTTACCCTATTAGGAGTAACATGTTAGATCATTTAGATCTACCTAGTTATAGGATTTTAACAACACTAATGAAGTGTGCACTCGGTTAAGAGATTTACATAAGACTGTTAAGTCTACTCTGCTAAGAGATTTATCCAAAAACTCTATTACAATTGTTAGAAAGCAATAGGAACTTATCTGTTAATTGACAACTCAATTGTCTGATACAGATCTATAAGTTCTAAATATATTTCACCTTTTACTGTGATGAATCTCTTCTCTAAACTACTCGGTAGCCTTTTCTGATTCTGCTTAATCTGATATCCTCTGCAATCTACTCTGTTAACTGATAAACTTGAAGTTAGGAAAATGCTTCAAGTTTCCCCTTGACTTATATATCTGTTCTCACATCAGTGAACATCACCAATGATGTAAACATAAATTTATATAGCGATATGCTTTAGCCACTTTAACAAAATTAGGTTACACAACTTAGTCATAACCCTAACATCTACAGTGTACAAAAATGACCTAGATCAAACTATTACATAAGATATACATTGCATTTAATGAATATCATAACAATAAATATTCCTCAATCTTGGTAAACATTTTATGATCTGTTGTAACCATTTGCATAGAAGAATGTGTCATTTCAGATTACTATGCCATTTTTTGTGATCCTCGGTAAACACTGTATAAACTGCTCAGTGTATACTATCCCTCGATGTTTATTATCACTTGGTGTCGGTGTCTACTGGTGCTCAGTAAACTATCTGATGCTTGGTGTATAAGCTTAACTGAATGGTCTATCTTACTTCTAGTTACCGATTTGCTCAATGTAAGTGATTGACCGATATCTTTGATAACCTTTGATACTAATGACAACCTTGAATGCTCAATATAGATAACACCCCCACACTCAAATGGTTGGAAACATCAATTAAAAAGAAAAGAAATGTGTTTCCTATCACATTCCTTGTGAATACATGGTTAGAAAATGTTTAAGAGCTATAGTGAAGCCAAAAAAGGATCAAGATTGAATCTATGATCAATATAGATGGGAAGACAAAGTGTTGGGTAGCTAAGTGTGTAGTGCCTAAGAGTGATAAAGATCTCTCTGGGGCTACTGCTGATGAATTTATGGTCAAAAAGATAGACCTTGGGGTTGCAACCAGAGCGATAGATGCAAAGAATCTAGAGACTTCCACCAAGAAAATATTACACCAGACTTTCAAGGATGAGAGAGACAAAAATGAAATGGAAGCCACAATTAGGAAAATGGATGAATTTATACAAGAGGTCTGAGATCCTAGTCCCCTTCCTTTAGCTAAATTTCCTCAATCTTTCGACCCCTGCTCACTTGAAGTTAGAAAAACCTTGGATCAGATTTAAAGGAACAAAGTCATAGTTGATGTGTTTGGAAAATAGATACAAGGTATGAGCCAACGCGGAGGCGACTATATTACCCAACTAATCCAAACTCATGTGACCATCACAACATCCATCTCAACAATATTAGCAGAGATGGCTAAATGGGAAAAATAAAATAAGAAATGGACAAATATAATGAACTAGATGAGTGAGATCAAAAAATATGTAGTAACCAAATTTCTAGCTGAGAAACCCGTCTCAGGCCTAGATGAAGATGTCCTCTATGTATCAATTAAAAGTATTGAATGGAAAAATTTGATTATCAAAGAAGGTTACAAAGGAGCTACCCATTTTTTGAATGAATTTAAGGGGCTAACAGATACCATGAAAAAAGATCTAAAATGTCTGAACATCACTCTGATGAGAGAAGGTAGTCAAAATATCAAGGATGCTAAGGAGATGACCTAGGAATTTGAGAAGGAGATTACAACAATCAGGAATAATAAAGATCTCACAACTGAGGACTTCACATCAAAGGCTAACATTGAAGCAATGTTGGTGGTTTATGCAAACCATCTAGAATCTCACAAATAGAAAATCATCCAAGTGTGCAAAGACAAGAAAGTGCTTAGAAAAAGGATAATTCATATTACCCTACCACATCATGCCACAATTATCAATGTCTCTCATGTGCACAAGAAATGGAGGACCATTCACACCACCAACCCCTCTTAGGACCAATCTATGGCATACATCTCATCTACCACTCAGTGATCATGTCTCGCCAATATAAGACTACTTCCAGATTTTTTGCCCATGCTTTCCTTTAGTTATGCTTTTCAGTTTTTTCTAAAACTATTTTCTTCCCATAACTCTAGGAGAGTTTCCTGGACTTTAAGTTTGTATGTTCTAAGACCGATGGCTATATGTAGCTAGGAAAAACTCTAAAATGGTTGATAATAGTTTTTTTTGAAAGTTAGATAGAATAGATTAGATCTTTAGTTTATTTTTGGTGTGGATTTTTTGGAAGATACTTTTAGTTAGTATTCTGAAATCAATGAAATAAAAAATTCCACTTCTATAAATCTATTGATTTATATTGGTGAATTGATCTCTGTTGAGGTATCATTGATTGAACAAAATTATTTCTTCAAGTAAATATTTTCTTTAGTCTTATTCTTTAATTTTTCCATTTTATATTTGCGAATGTGTAGAGAGTCAAAGTCTGTGAACTTCATTGAATTTATATATTTCTCAAGTTACAGTGATTGAGACATATTTATGTGAGAATTAATGTGAATGCCTTATTTAGTTTCTAGTCAAAAGTATGTTTTTGCAAAATGCAACTTTGATTATTTAAAAATTCATTGAATATCCAACTAGGAGTTGTACCATAATTCAGAGGATCAAATATCACATAAGTTTGATCCAATTGTTTGTAAGAGATCAATGTTTTCTTTGAGGGCTAAAAAGTAAAGAAATAATAATTAAATAAAGAGAAAAACTCATTTACTAATAGATTTTTTGTGACTCTACTAGAGAATCTGATACGAAGTAAACTAGTGCCAAGTTATATTGTTTAAATGTGATCATGGTGTTGCTTGCCATTATGATACCTAGTCAATTGGAAATTCCCCAAGTCTTGCAGCCTAATCAACATTTATTAGATACTCAAGAAGATATTATTGTAGACCTTAATGCCCTAGCCTAGAAATTAAAAACAAGAAATCAATAATACTAGCAAGTTCAGTTAGTAATAGAAGAGGAGGAAGAAATTGGTGAATGGTTGAGAGGTCTCCCTATAGCCCAAGAAGCAAAAATAGTAGATAGGAAATCACAAATACCTTAAATTTGAAACCCTGGATTCCCGACCTTATACCAGGTCTCAAATAAGGGAGGGCATTCTTGACACCTTTTTCCAAGAATTGTAAGATCTTCAAGTTTCCATGATTCATGCACCTAGGGGAAAGGCCAAGAATAGACCATCCTCTTCCCCAAAAGGACCTCACAATGCATCATCTTCTTCTCATGCTTTTCAAGCTTTGACTTTTTGTAAAATTCAATCCCCCCCTCTTCTAACCATTTACCCTATAGAATTCATGGCACAACCTTTGGGAGCAACACTAGGACCTCTAAATCTAGGAGGAAATCATAATTTACCTAAAGGAGCAAGAGAGATCCTACCCAAATTCTATGGAGATGAGAAAGTCATGACAAAATATCATCTCAATATTTTTGACACTGCCTATGGGATTTTGGCAATTCAACATGAGGATGTTGCAATGAGACTTTTTGTACAAACTATCTCTAAGTCAGCCATAGATTGGTTATACCACTTACATAATGGTCACATTACCAATTGAAATAGTATGAATAATTATTTTGAGACTCTTTTTAAAAGTGTGTCAAATGAACTCTCTCTTCTTGCACAACTAACTCAATTTAAAAAAGAGGTACATGAGCCCATGAGGGAGTTTATAGCCAAATTTAATAAAATCATTCATAAGATTCCTTAGGAAAAGAGACCAATAGCTAAGAATCAAAAAGAATTCTTTCAGAATGTTATGCCCCCTGACATTGGATTTCATTTGAGAATGGTAAGGGTGGCTGAATTTTAGGCTTCCCAAGATATATACATCTTTTGAATTAGAAGATGACTTGATCACAATGAGAAAATGGAGAAAAGATGTTCAAATACCTAATTCACATAATGCTTCTTCCTCTGATCATTTGTTATAAAGACTGATGAACAATGTGATCATAATTAAAAGGAAAATAACCAAAGGCAATGCTAATCCCCCTCCCCCATATAGATATATTCCTCTAGGTGAATGACCGATCAAGTTGGTCTTAGCCATAGAACTCCAAGGTGCCTCTCATTTGACCAAAACTTACTGGAAGCTCCTCCTAGAAAAGTTAATATGTGTGCATTTCATCTTACTGATGATTACGATGGTACCTCTTGTCTTGAAATGATTCGGTCTATGCAGATGCATGTTAATAAAGAATTGGCAGAAGAATTACCTAGTGATGCAGAAAGTCCCTAGTTACCTAGCGACTCCAAAAACTATTATATGGAATATGTGTCCAACTCTGAGCAAGGAGGAAATATTCTGGTAACTGTAACCCTTGAGGACCCCATATGTATGGTGCTAACCAGAGGTTATCATAATTCTTAGGCCAATGAATCACCATCAACTACACAACATTGGGAAAAAGGTAAAGACTCATTTCCTAAGAATCCATCTTTTAAAAACTATATTTCTAAAGAAGATGAATCATTGAAAAATCTTGACTCTAACTCTTCCTTTGATATTGTTGATTTTTGTGTAAACTCAAAAATCCAAGTCTCCCCTGCCGAATACCTTAGGATGAACCCAAGATAATTAGAGAGACTTGTAAAATATGTAAAATTAGGACAACCCCCTTCAAACCATACAGCTAATGAAACTACTCATGTCGTCCTATCAAAACAAACCACCTTGGCTACTTAGTCTACTAAAGATACAGAAACTCCTTTAGGACTAAAACTAGAACCCTTTTATTTATCCTTGTTCATTCATGGTTTCAAATTGAATAATTGTATCATAGACTCAGAAGCATTTGAAAACATAATGTCTACTTCTATTGCAAAGCCCCAAGACCTTCCCTTAACCGTAACCTTTGGAAAATGTTATGCCATGGACTCAAAACAAGTCCCTCTAGTAGGATAGATCAAATATTCCCAAGTGGCTCTTGCAGCATATCCCAGTAAAAAGCTCAAACTTACCATACTTGTTGTTGACATTCCAGCTAGTTATGGGATGCTTTTGAGTAGGACATTTTGTAGAGATCTTGGAGGTGAAATCAAACTAGAATGTTCTAAGGCTACAATCCTTATTGGAGATAAGAAAATGATCTTACAACTTGAAGGAGAATCCAAATATACTGTATTTCCATTTAAAGACCCTAAATCTCAGATAATTTATCAAGAATGTGATTTTGGAAACTACATGATCTCCCTTATAGCGTACATAGCCAGGAGAATAATAGAAAGAATCAATGGCCTTTAGTCCTTAGATTTCAATGGTAGTTGTGCCTCAGTTGGCTCTGGAGAAATAGTTATGCTGATATCCCTAGAAGGATATATTTTTCCCATGTCCATTTAAATTATATTTTAATAATACAAATAACAATGCTTGGTATGAAGCTTTTCTTCTTGGCATTGAGGAAGCAAAGAAGATGGGAGTAAGAATACTTAAAGCTAAAGGAGATACAAAATTAGTTGTAAGACAAGTGAGGGGAAGATACTCAGCAAAAAATGAAATGCTCAAGAATTACAGGAACCGTGTTTGGGATAAAATTGAAGAATTTTAAGCCTTCTCCATAGAGACCATCCCTAGAGATTTGAATAGCAGAGAAGATTCTCTGGTAGTTTCAGCCTCCCTCTTATTACCACACTCATATTTAAAGGAGAGTTCCTACAAGATTGAAATGGTTTATAGGCCAAAGGTCTCGGATAATGCTGAACACTGGTAGGTTTTCCAAGATGATAAGTAGATAGAAAAATTTATACAGATGGTTGAAGTTTTCAGTATGACTTTCTTCGAAGGGTCATACTTGACATGTGATGAATTTTGTCTTGATCCAGGTAAATCTACGAATGAAGGGATTAGTCAATTGAATGGAAACCATATTCCCAAGGGGCTTGTTTCTCTCAAGAATTTATTTGATAAATATGATGCAACCAAAAAAAAATCTTCCCATGAAGACACTAATCAAGGTGATTTTGAAAAGGTAGATATAAGGGATGAAGGAGAACGCAAATATATAAACCTAGGCAAGTGTTGTGCACCTCATGATAAGAGAAGGTTTATCAATGTGTTAAAAGAATATAAAGACACCTTTGCTTGGTCATATCACAAACTTAAAAATTTTATAGGGGGGAAATTTCAACATCATATCCCTCTTAAACCTGGAACTATGCCTTTTAAACAAAAGCTAAGGAATTGCAATCCTAAAGTTTTTGATGCAATTAAAAAAGAGGTGGAAAAGATGTTTTAGGACCAGATTATTTATCCAATTCACTACTCCACCTAGGTCGCAAACATAGTACCTATAAGGAAAAAGAAAGGATAAATAAGGATCTGTGTTGATTTCAAAAATTTTGAACCAGAGAAGCTTGAAAGATAATTACATCCTCCCTGTCATGGAGCATATTTTGTAGACCGTAGTAGGCTCAGAAATGATGTCTATGTTAGATGGGTTTTATGGCTATAATCAAATTAAGGTGGTTGATCATGATCAAAAAAAAATATTATTTACCACACCTTGGGGTACGTATTCTTATAATGAGATGCAATTTGGGCTGATAAACACAGGTGCCACATTTTAGCAGGACATGAATTCTTCTTTCAATCATCAGATTAATAGGATGATTGTGATTTACTTAGATGATTTAACAATTTTTTCTAGAAGGCATAAAAACCATATGAAATATTTGAGGTTAGTTCTATAGAGATGTAGGGAACATAGTATCTCATTGAATCCTAAGAAGTTTATTTCTACGGTCACGAAGGGGAAGTTATTAGGTCATACTATATCAAAAGAAGGATTCAAGATTGATCCTGAAAGAGTCAAATCAATTCAAAAGCTTGGGTTTCCTTGAAATAGGACTAGTGTCAAATCATTTTTTGGGTAAATAATTTTTATTAGAATATTCATACCTGATTTCACTGAAATAACCAAGCACATGGTCAACCTTTTAAGTGAGAAAAATCCTTTCAAATGTAATACAAAATCTATAAAGGCATTTGATGAGGTTAAGAAATCCATAGCATCTTCTCCCATTCTAATAAATCCATTAAAAAAATGATTTCATAATATATTGTTATGCTTCAGAACATATAGTATCTGGAATATTATTGCAAAAGAATGATAAAGAGGAAGAAGTGCCAATTATTTTCATGAGCATGCCTCTCAAAAAACATGAATTGAATTATCCCCTAGTTGAAAAACTAGCCTATGTAGTAGTAAAAGTAGTGAAATATTTTAGGTTCTATATCCTGCATTATCACTCCATTATTTATGTCCCTACTTTCGTTGTCAAAGATGTCCTAACTAAACAAGAAATAGGCATGAATAACTGAGCAACCTGGATTGCAAGAATTATAGAATTTAATTTACACATTCACCCCTCAAAGTTGGTATGAGGACAAGGTTTGTGCAAGCTTATGGATGAGAAAGTTCCTGGAAGTGATATGCCCTTGTCCCTCTATGTTAGTCTCCATGACTCATGGTTTTCAGACATGGCATTCTATCTGATGTACAGAGATTGCCCAACACATTTAAATCCCAAGGAAAAGAGAAATCTCAAACTGAAGGATGCGAAATATGTCATCATTGATGACATCTTGTTCAAGAAAGGGTTGGACGGGGATTTTTTTGAGATGTGTTGACAAAGAATAGCAAGAAAATTTCTTGTGAAGTTCCATAATGAGGCTTGTGGTGGTCACTTTTCATCTATGATGACTGCTTTTAAAATTCTTAGAAGCTATTATTACTAGCTGGGAATATTTGGTGATGCCTACAAATGGGTAGCGAATTGTGAGAAGTGTAATTTGTTCAAGGGTAAGCCACAATTAGCAACTTTCCCTCTTAGACTCATAGTTATTGAGGAACCTTTCAAACAATCGGGGTTAAATTTCATTGGACCAATTAATCCTCCATCTAGTGATAGCCACATGCATATTTTGACCATTGTGGACTACTTCATAGATTGGGTTGAGGTGATTCCTATCAGGAAAACTACATGAGAAGTGGTATGTGAGTTCCTCAAAAATTATATTCTAGTTAGGTATGCAATCCCTCACAAGCTAGTTCCAGATAATGCTACTAGTTTTTCCTCTCAAAAATTGAAACTATTTTTCTATGATCATGGCATTTACTTGTCTCATGCATCTAGCTATTACCCCCAAGGAAATGGGAAAGCATAGTCAAGTAACAAATCTTTGATAAGAATAATGAGGAAATTAGTAAATGACAATGCCAAAGATTGGCATAAGAAGTTATTTGAGGCTTTTAGGTAGATCATACTTTTTGTTTATAAGTACAAATGAAAGAAATTGGGCTTGTTCAAGTGTTTCATTGACCTCTTCTTAGAAATAATTAAAGGTTGAACATTAGAAAATGATCTCAATTTCTCCACATCCATTGTAAGTAAACGATCTAAGTTTCTATAATTAGTATTTCTCTTTACACTTTGATCTAGATCTATAATTTCGTCCATACTAGTTGGAGCACGTGATCTTGACCCTTCTCCAACATCAATTTCTTGAGCTTCCATAGGGAGTGATCTTGACACTTCTTCAATGTGCATTTCTTCAACTTGGCTTCACCCCCCTACTTGAGCTTCTCCTTCACCTTGACCGTGTTGATTGTGAGATACATGCAAAAAAAAAGAATCAAATTAGAGAAAAATAGAGCATAGGTCCATAAAATTTGGGCATGTAAAATTAGAGGTCTATTTCCATACCTTCTTTAGTTTTATAATAAAATGTCAATGTAGCTTCATGATTTCTTTGTTTTGTACTAGGTGATCTTTTTCTTGCAAATTTACATTGTCTTCCCATTTTTTTCCCCGTTTATTCTCTCCAAAAAAAAGTCTTCTAAAAATTTGGCAATAGTAATTCTCCTCTTCAAAAAATGTCTTAGAAAAAATCTCCTTACTTGTAATTCTCCTCTCCAAAAAATCATCTTTAATAAGAACACTAATAGCAATTCTCCTCCAAAAAATCACCTTTCAAAAAATCAGAGAAATAGTAAAAAAATGTGAATTAATTTGATTGCAATTGTGGGAAAAATTAAAAAAATTTAAAAAAATTTCTTTTATACCATACAAAAATAGAAAAAAAAAGTAATTAGCCAACCTAGTTTGGGCGAACTAGGTCGGGTAAAAGTTCAGTGAGGCTTTTTTCACACTCGACTTTGTTAGTTATATGTTGTCATTAGTGTCACACATTCAGTTGGTAAAGGAAGCAAACAAACTAGTCGGTCAACACACAAAGTATAGATATCGAGCAGAGAACATGACAAAATATCATAATAATTGAACATGGTCTTGACTGAGCACTCATACCGACCCAAATGATTACTGAGCACCAAGCACAGTCTTAACTGAGCATTCATATATATATATATATATATATATATATATATATATATATATATATATACATATATATATATATATATATATACATATATATATATATATATACATATATATATATATATATACATATATATATATATATATACATATATATATATATATATATGTATATATATATATATATATATGTATATATATATATATATATAGAGTGTTAGTAATTTACCGAGTGATGAATGTAGTGTATACTGAGCGAAACAAGAATGACATAGAAGTTTGTAAAGGCACAAAATACAAGGTAAATAGTTTACACTAAGCTAGAAAATGGTTTACAAGATCAAGGTGAAGATTAAGTACAGATGTAATCATTTAACTTTTGATGATTCCTATGTAATGATGTTTTAGGTTATTCATTTGGATCGTAGATCTTAGGTTTTCTAGATGTTTCCATGACCCTAATTAGGTCAAAATATTTTATTATAAGAATTGTCAAGATATCATTTTGACATGAAACACACATGAAATAGCTGCATATACAGACAATTCAAGATTAGACAAGGTTGTGAAGTTAAGGCATTGACAGAAAATTCAAGGACTGAATCAATAATTAGATCAGAAGGCTACCAAGCAGAATTCAGGGAAGAAATCTATCACAACAAGATGATAACAACTAAGTACTTATCAAATCCGAAATCATGCAAAGTTAGTTTCTATATACAGATCAATTTCACTGTTACTTTCTAACAACTGTGACAGAACTTAAATCTCTTAATAGACTAGACCTAACAATCTTTATGTCAATCTATCAACTGAGTGCATACTTAATTGTATTTCTAAAATCCTTTAACTAGGTAGATCCTCACATATCTTTATTGTTAATCCTAACAGGGTAAGATCATCAAAAGTGATCAAACATTGTATCCTTAACTGGAAAACTTTATTGTTGTAGTTAGTGAAGCTTTGTGGGTGTCATCCCCACTACATATTTTACCTTCTAGCAAGGGTTTATTCAATACTAAAATCATAGTGTTATGTGTATGAAGTTTCATGATTACTTATTTGATTAGATTAGAAGTATTTACATTTTAGTTATGTTATTGAATGTATGGAGACTGTAAATACTACAGTCAGTCAATAAAAGAACTTATCTTAAAGTTTGAAGGGAAAAATGTTTTTAGGGTTACTAATTCACCCCTCCCCTCTCAGTAACTCACCTTTCCATAATCCCAACAATTGGTATCAAAGCTAGTTCTCTTGTTGAAGAATTTTAATCACTAAAGAGAAAAGATCTTAGAGATGGAAAGGTAGAAGCTTGATAAGACTATTGAAAATAAAAAATTGGAGACATAAATTCTTATGGAACAACTTAAGGAGGCAAGAGAAAAATTGAGAGAGTCACTGATCAAAAGGGAGGAATTAGCATTTTGGCACAATGAGACTGATTATCAAGCAAAAGAGATAGAAGAATTATCCAAAGGATCTAGAAGCATATCTAATGCATCTAAAGGAACCATATCAGATCTCTCTAAAAATAATCAACACCTTAGTGATCAAGTGAAAGCACTAAAAATTGGACAAGAGACTCCAATGATAAGATTGATTAATGTCATGAACAATGAAAGACAGGTTGAACAAGAAATAAATTTGGCTATTGAAGATAAAAGACAAATGACTGAAAAGTTAGAAGAAAATGAATCTGAAATACTAAGGCTTACTGAGCATCACTTTGAAATTTCCAATTAGATGGTTGTCGTGAGTCAAGAAGTCAACCAAGTAAACAATGAACTTACTAGAAAACTGGAAGACATTGGTGAATTAAGGGAAGAGAATGAAAGACTGTAGAATGAAGTAAAGATGACACAAAAACATAATGAGATGATTAAGAAAACTAAAAAAAGTACCAAAAGGATGGATGAATTCCTAAATAGTCAAAGAAGACTGGCCAGACCTACTAGTTTAGGTTACACCGAGCAGGGAGAGTCATCAAAATAAGCTAGACAAAAGAATGTGTATGCAAATCACAAGGCCAACATCGACAAAGACCTACCAAAGGAATAAGAGAGGTACTTGAGCCTCCATCGAGCTACCTAAGCAGAGGAAAAAGATAATAAGAGGTAAAGATGGCATTGATTCTAAGGAAGAGGAGGATAATAGTAAATTTAAGGTAGTTTTGAATAAGGGACAATCAATTGATGAGCTAGTAAAGAACATAAATGAAATGGGTAGACTAGGTCACCCTAAAATGAATCAATATGCACATATGTCAACCGAGGATCAGGAAAAACTAGAGGAAGCAATCATTAACATGATGATTAAGTATAAATAGTTACCAGTTGAATTCTCCATTTATATTCCTGAAGAGATAAATGAGAAGGTATTAGTAAGATGAACCTATGCCTTGCATGTTGAGAAAAAGATGAGAGAATGATCATTGATTTTGGCAATGCCCAATCTATCTGTAACAAAAATTGAGGATCTGATGAAACAATATGATAACAATTTTTTTATGAAAGGAAGAGAATTGAATATACTACAAGGAAAACTTGAAGAGGTTGATGAAGAAAGTAAAGAGATATGGACTAAGATTTTGAAGTCTAAGGTTGAAGCAGAACAAGTTGCACTTGCAGTTATCCCCAAGAAAGTGTCAAAGGAAAAGGAAAAGGTGTACATTCAAATGATGTTGATCATACTACATAGAGGCCAATAGAAGAGCCTATACATATATTTGACACTGAGCAGCTAGAAGATGAAACATATGTAGAAGAATCCTATCCCATTGGCTACACCATGGAAGAGAAAGAGGATACTCCAGAGCATCTAGTCATTACTGGGAATGATGAAGTGATAATTGAGGACACCATTGAAGGAGATCTTGATGATGAGGAAAAAGATGATGAAGATGTTACTACTGCTATTGTTGAGAACACCGAGGAAGATAAAATTACTAAGGAAGATACAAGACAAATACTAGGTAATTTATCTATTTTGGTGCAAGACATATATATTGCTACTCAAGAGAAACCAAAGAAGAACACACCTAATAAAACATGGAGACTATAGAAGAGAAGGGTGAATAAGGAAACAACAAGACCACTGAGCCTGAGAAAAAAGAAGTAGAAGATAAAGGAGAAGAAACTGAAACAAATTTAGATGATTCTACAATAGGTACAAGGCCAAAATCCCAAGGACCTTAGACCAAGGGAACAATAAAAAAGGAAAGACTAGGAGGAAAGTGTCTCCACGGAGTAAACAAAGTCAAAATACGAGATGAAAGCTCTAGTTTCATATGGGAAATCCCTGACATCAAGTAAATATGAGAAGAAAAAGAAGAAGAAACATGGTAAAGGACCCTAGATGAAGTCATTGAGATAAATTCATGTGGCCTAAGAACCTTAGACCTTGAAGCTCTCAAGAGATATGGAGAACTATGCACAAGGAAAGTAGCTCGGGAGAAGCTGAGACAAGAGAGTTAGCACAAAAATGTGTTAGAAGATGTGAGAGAGATATTAATTTAGGTTGTTCCTAATGTCAATGTTGATGAGGAAACTCTCATCACTAACCAAATTGCAACACTTATTGGGAACATCAACTATTCAAATGTTGATGCAGAAAAGAGAATTGAAGAGAGAGCTAAATCTAAGATTCAATTGAAGACTAAAGAGAAAATCAGCCAAGCAATGGCAATACATAAGGTGAAATTATCTGAAACCATAAGTGAAATTGAAGCTATCATTCAATAGATAATCACCACTTTGAAAAATATTTTCACTAACAAGTCCTTCACTGCAGAGATCCAAGAAAAGTTGAAGCACTTAGATGATGATCTATAGAAGAGCGCAAAAAGCTTACTTACAAACCCAAATGCATTTAAAGAAAATTATGCTAAGGTAAAGCATATACATGGGTTAAGGAATGAGCTAAGAAGAGAAGTAGAAAAAATATAGGATCAAACAACTGAGATTCAAGAAGATTTGTTACCACATGTTGAGGTGATGTTGAGGCATGTAAAGAAAGATAAAGATCTAGTAGCTACTCCCGAGCTATTTGTAGTATATCTTATATTTGATATGCACACACAAGTTGGTCTGGAGTAGATTGCCTTAGATAGTTTGAAAGAGGAATGGGAAAACCTCTTTGGCAACATGAAGATATCCCATCAAAAGACTTTTATAAGCTGTAAGTAAACACAAGTTTTGGCATTATTCCAAAAAAGAGGGGAAATATATGTATAGATATATATTGTGTGTGAATGTTTTACACCTTCATGAAATAACAAGATTTAAAAGACAATTACACTATTCAAAGAAAACTAATCTAAATAATGCACAATTAATCTAAATATCTCATGGATCTCTAAAATAAAGTGGTAAATGAGGCTCTCAGCTATGATCCTTACTAGTGACACTCTAAAGATGAGAATTAAGCTATATGATATGCAAATTTAGATCTATTCTATCAAATTCTAGCTCTATTTGATGAACAATCTACTATGATCAAAGCAATTTAAGCTAATTAGCCATGAAAAATGATAAGTGAGTGATGTGAATGCAAATTGGCAGAGCTTTGCTGCAATTCAAAGATATGGCGTGGATCCTTAATGCCTCAAAATGCCTTCTATATATAAGATTTTTCCAAAGGTAGGGGGTAGAGTGAGATAACCATGGTTATGCTTGGGTAAGGTCAATTGGCTTTGCTTTGTCCATAAATGGGGGGACAATCATTTAAATGGTTTCAAAAGGCTGGACCATTTCAACAAAAGTGAGTGATTTGTGTCCATTTTGTCTCTTTTTTGCTTTGTTGAGGGAAATTAGTATTTATTAATTAATTAAAGTAATTAAATTTAGCCATGAAGGGTAAGATGTTCATTTTGATTTTTGCTTTCAACAACTATGTCATTAATTGAATTTAATCAATTTCGTTGTGTTTTTCCCCTTTTCAAGCTTTATTTAATCATTTAATTGAATTTTCCTTTGATTTGAATTGCCTTTGTTCCATTTATTGATTTTTTGTGCTATTTGATGATTTGATTGCACCTTTTGACTGATTTAAGCCTTTTGCCAATTTTTCATGTCTACATATATATATACTTACAAGGGAGAAGATATGTATATATGTATACTTACTGAGGCACATAGATAGGGGGTGTTTAAAATTTTTAAGTATATAACTTTTTGAAGTTTTTGAAATTTTGTCTTAGTGTGTCGGATTAATCTACTTTCTTTGTTTGGGTTAAAAGTGAAAAGGTGTGTGAATTTTGTACCTGATCTATAGACACAACACTTCAGTAAAACATTAGAGGTTAGCTATAATCAAATCATGCAAAATTAAAATCTAATCTAACCAAGTGATTTACTGTCTTCTAGTAGGTGCGAGATTAATGTTCTCAGATTGTTATCGAGATCAGTCACCTAGACGACACCTAAATGAAGGATTTGAATGCAATTGATCTAGATATGAAATATGAATGCAATTAATCTATATTTTTTAGATTTTCTATGCAATGATATGAAAACTTGATATGGAATCTATGCTAATATGGAAAATTGATATGCTATGAATTGATCTAACAATGATATAAAAAAAGAATCTAAATGAATGTAAAAAAAAAAAAATTGATCTCACAATAGCTTTGATTCGCAATAAGCTTTGATTCTCCAAATTCCAATTCTTCAAAATAGTTGTGCAATTCGTAGATGACTTTGGCAAAGTAAGCTTGCAAAATTATGAGATGCTTTGAGATGAGCTAAAGCCTTAATTTTATAGAAATCCAGGGCTTTGGAGGTGCATGAGAAAAATTCATAAATCACTCAAATAACTCAGCTTGATTTTTGAGTTATTTTTAAATAACAGATAATTAAGTCACAAAAATCATACAAAAGCTAAGTTTTAACTCGAATTAGAAGTTTAGATCAACTTTAAAACTCAAAAAGATGTTGAGTTTCAAAAAGCTAACAACTTGCATTGATTTTCCAATTTTGAGTTTAACTGGTCCTTGAATGTGCACATGGATAATTATGATTTAATAAATAAATAAAGTGATTTATTCTCAACTTAACTGCTTTTTGAAATAAAATAATTAATTTATAAGTTAATTAACTATTTTACCAAACTTTTATTAAAAATTATATTATTAAATAATGACAACATGCTTTAATTAATTAAATAAGAATTTAATCAATTATTCATAGGAATTTTGATTTATTGTCAAAATTAAATAATACAATTAATAATAGAGAGAATTAAATTTAATTAAACAATTAAGTGGCAAGATATTAAATCTAATTAATTAAATATGAAAATATTTAATTAATCAAACTTAGGATAAATGTGATTTATCGCCAAATAATTATAAAATTAAAGATAATTATGATGATTAGGAATATTACTAGGAATATTCCCCGATGCAGAATTTAAGATAATCAATTATGATTCGATGATGTTTAGATGTGCCTTAGGTTAGGACTTTGATGTCGATTTCGTTCGAATTGTAAATGTAGGAGGTTAATGAACTTATAGCCCATTTTTGGGGTATTACATTTTGCCCCTCTTTGAATTACTGTGCGAAGCGCACTGGTTCAAAGAAAGTCTGTGTTTGATAAAGATATGAAACTGATGTTTGAAATTGATAATTGATATGAGACAGAAGCTGATTGATATTGATTTGATATGAAGATAATAGGTCCTGAATGACCAAAGATAATGTTCACTGTAGCAGCGATGAACCGAGGATTGCGAAAAAGTGTCAAAACACCTGATTCCAAACCTTAGGATTGCAAAGAAGTGAGTGACCCATTCTAGACTCGATTGTCTTAGCAGAACTAGTAGGTATCACATCCAAACCCTTCAATTGCTGAAGAACCAAGCAAAGAACACTGTGATCCGATGGTTGCAAAAATTGATACAGTTTACAAGATTAGGAGAATACCAGATTGATATGGATCTTGATGAATCTGATATGCCCCAAGTGATGATAGATTTGCCCCAAGTGATGAGGTCTTTTGATGAATTAGTAACTAGACATGGTTGTTGTCTTGATTACTAAGGAAGATATGATTGAATTTGATTTATAGACTTTGAATTGATGTGTAATACCATGCCCCCTTCGGGATTAAAATTGAAATCTGACAAGAAAAGTCAGCGTTGAGAACTCAGAAGCATGTTGATTGATGGGAAAAGTGGTTATACATGTCCGGGAATGCATTCGACATCGTTTAGAGGTCCTGGAGACCAAGGTTGACTAGGTTTGACCATAAGTTGACCATGGTTGACCAAGTTGAAATTTTGATAGTTTGATGGAAGATAATCAGTTAAGTTGAATTTTAGATTTCTGTGATGATGGAAGGTTGATTATGCAAGCAGTGAATAAGATAAATGATCTCAGATTTCAATTTTGATCCCGAAAAAGGATTCTACTTGCTGTTTCATTGGAGGAACCTTCGTGTGAGATTCAGCTCTTGTTAGACTTGAAGATGCGATTTGAAGAATCATTTAAGCATTGAAGTTCGTTTAATCATTGTGAGATCATGCAAAGATGAAAAATGCAAAGAAGCATGCAATATGAAATGCAACCTAAGACCTAAGACCTAGTCACTGATCATATGTTGATTTGTTATCATCATTGGACCTTTAGGTAACCAGATAAATCAATACAATGCTCACTAGCTATGAAACCATAGACATATGAATATCAATTTGTATGTGCAAGAATCAATACAACACCCCCTGGCTAGGCAACCATGGACATATGAATATTGATTTTATTTTCAAAATGTCGGATTAGATATAAGCACCAAAGCATAAACGCCAGGATGACCTGAATATCATGTCCATTTTGATATAGCAATTTTTATAAGCATCAAAACATAAACGTCATCATGACCGGAATACTCCTTGCATTGCAAACACATCAAATAGTCAAGAGATCATTCTAAATCCAATATTAATTACCCGTAGTGACCCTTTATCGTTCACATCCTTAGGCAAGATCGCGTTCCACAATAGGAGAAAGAACTTACTCAAAAAGACAATAGTTAGATCAAACTTCCTTGAATTGTCTGGGTATCAATGGTCGAGGTACGCATGGCCATCCAATTCGAGATAGAGGCTCTTATAGTCAAACACCATTTCAATCTAGAATTTTCAAAGTTGTTAGATTTTCACATACAAGCAGAAGACAAAGAAAAGATTATGCCCCCAGTCATCACTCTCTAAATCCTATAAAGGACATCATTGAAGAGCTCAAAGGGACACAATATGCAAAAATCTCAATGTGAATCAGTAAGCATACAAAGAGATAAAAGCATGTAAAAAGCATAGATTATTTTCAGTTGAGTTTTGATGTTTGATTGCTGTGTTGTAGATGCAAAATCCTTTCTGGAGACAAGACTGACTGACTGACTCACATGAAGCTTCAAAGGACTCTGACTAGATATGATCCGTCTAAGATACATGGGAGACCATAGGATATGACATTGATTGCTCCCAAGTGTTAAACATTGATAAGATACAGACGCTTGAGCTGATTGGTATACCGACCGACTTATTAAAAATTGGAAATGCAAAAACAAACCAGGAGATATGTACAAACTAAAGCAAGACTGAAAGCTAGGAAAGACCAAGATTGCACTGATAGATGGAGCATTTGGAACAAGTAGCACCCGTTTGCCGGGTTTTCACCATCTTGGTAGAGATTCTATTTTTACTACCAAGGCGCCTGTTTCCAGGTTTTCACCAAGGCACTTTTTCTTTTCTTTTCCTTTTTTTTTTTTTTATCATTTTTTAATTTTATTTTTTTTTACTTTTGATATTTTCTGATTTTTTTGTGAATCATCAAGGTGCCTATTACTAGGTTTTCACCAAGATGTTCATTTTTTCAGGACTTTTTCTGATTTTTATAATTTTTTTCAGGACATTTTACCATAGACTGTATGCCTTAGGCATAGAATTTCTTCAGATGGAGAATGTTGATTGGTTCTCGGAGCTGTTCTCCTTTAGTCATTGAGAGTTGATAGGCACCAGAGCCAAAATTAGCAGTGATAACAAAGGGACTCAGCCAGTTGGGTTCAAACTTCCCCTTGCATTCTCGATGGGATTGATTTTTAGGATTTTCTCTCAAGACTAGATCGCCAACCTAAAATTCTCTATGTCTGACTTTCTTGTTGTAGCCTGTAGACATTCTCTTCTAATATACTCTAAGATGATCATACGCTACTTGTCTGCACTCATCTAGTAGTTCAAATTCTTGCAACCTAAACACTCTGTAGTCATCATCAATTACTAGACCAAGCATTCTAATTCTGAGTGATGGGATTTCAACCTCAATAGGCAATACCGCTTCAGACCCATAAACTAAAGAGAAAGGTGTAGCTCCAGTGGGTGTTCTGATACGTGTTCTGATACATGTTCTGATACTAGTTCTGATACTAATTCTGATACTGATTATGATAATTGTTTTGATACTTGTTCTGATACTTGTTCTGATATTGGTTCTGATACTTGTTTTGATACTTGTTCTGATATTGGTTTTGATACTTGTTCTGATATTGGTTCTGATACTTATTCTGATATTGGTTTTGATACTTGTTATGATACTGGTTCTGATACTTGTTTTGATACTTGTTCTGATACTTTTTCAGATACTTGTTCTGATACTGGTTCTGATACTTGGTATACCTGATAGCATCTTTTTCCATTGCAAACTCTCAAGCAAGATCATATCATGCAGTCCCAATGTCTAGCAAGGTGGAAAAAAAAAGGGATGAGCAAGTTGGTGGAAGAGATGGAAGACAAGATAATGGAGGAGAATGAAGGGAAGAAATCCTTAAGGGAAAACTCCTCAAGAATACCCAAGCTAGGAAAAATTTTCATGTAAAGCGCATTTGGACAAGCAATGAAATGCAAGCATAGGATAAGTCACAAAAGCGTAATGCCAAAGAAGGACAGGATGTAGTCCAAAGGAGTAGACATGTCAAGAGGCTTCGTAGCATCATGTTTTACTCTTTCTCTTTTCTTTTTACATCAAGACCAAAGAGGAAAAGGATAGCAATAGGCGAAAATGAATGGAGGAAGATGGATATGAAGGCTAAAAAGGAAGGGAATGAAAACAAGATCATCGTAAGATAGCTCACAAAATAGCCAAATGTTTGTGTATAGATTAACATTGTCAAGATCAAAGAGAGAAGATGGAATGGATGAAATATGTAGAAGAACTACGCATGATGCCTGATTGCCAGGTTTTCATCATGGTACTTATCCAAGGTGCCACAAGGGGGTGGTTTTCACCATAGGATGAATTTATTTCTCTTTACTTTTGCTACCAAGGTGCCTATTTCCAAGTTTTCACCAAGGCACATTTTCAATTTTTTTTTTCTTTTTCTCTTTTTTTTTGAATTTTTGGAAGAAGGCAAGCTTTTTAGATAATGTTCCTTGAAAGGATAAATCATGATATGCCAAGGAATTAAAATGATATGCTCAAAGATGCTGATAGGGAAAGGGAAATGGAAGAGAAAAATGGAGGATAAGGTTTTATGTAAAGCGAGTGAGGTTGGAAGATAGGAGGAATAGGCAAATGAGGAAAAATGATAGAAGGTAGAAGGATAATGCATGGAAGGATTGTAAAAGGGTAGGTGGAAAGAAAGGCAAGATCAATGTCAACACATACCTTGAAGGGTGGTGAGAGGATGGAGGAATCGTGAATGAAGGAATACATGAAGGAATATGGTGAATGGATAGCAGAGGTTGTGGTTTAGGCGAATGGAAAGGAAGAATATTTTTGGAAGAAGATGAAGTGGAAGTCTTTGGAAGCTTGAATGTCAATTTCACTTTTCGCTCAACACCAGACTCTTTCAAGAGAGACTTTGGAATCCATATAGCCGTAGGATTTTTATTTCCTTTTGATGATCTAGAGAGAATATCTTCAATGATGGATTTTGGAACCCATACTTGTCTTGTAGTTTTCTTCTTAGATATCTCTTTTGACTTTAGGCCTCCATGTCGATTAGAGGAGACATAGTGATCTTTTTTTTTGATAGATTCTTATATTGCTTCTTTTTCTTGTATTGAACATTCAAGTTACTTCTAAAAGACTTGGGACTTGTGGAAGAAGGAGGATATGACTGGTTTAGATGGGTGGGTGGATGAAAAAGATTCAAAGATATGCATCTATGTTGATCTTGAGGAAAGATGGGAGATGGAGGGACGTAAGGACCCAAGATGGATGGAAAATTAGGAGAGTTAGGAGGGGAAAGTGAAGGAACATAAGGACCCAAGATGGAAGGAAGATGTGAAGCCTTTAGTAGTGGTGGAAGAGGTCCAAGGATGGAAGTCGAAGATGCAAAAAGATAATCAATAAGTTCATCAACATCTATATGGCAACCAAGGATATCAACATCTTTAGAGTGAGCATTAGGATTTTCAATAGAATCATGGATATCTTGAATATGAGCACCTTCTTTGATAGGATTGTTCAAAGCTTGCAAAGACTTAGGAAGAGTAGAAAGTGGAAGTGAACATGGAGTGGTAGAACAAGAAGATGGAAGACTTTGATCTTGACAAGGATCTTTGGATAGCATAAGCGCATAATTTTTCTCTTGATTTTCAATAGGCTTAACATTGGAAGTAGTAGCTTGATCTTGTTTAGGAGAAGACTTAAGACATGGTGGAATGCATGAAAAAGGGGCTGTAGGATCAAAAGAACCCTGAGGCAGATAAGATACATCGTGAAAAGGAGTGGATGACATGGAGGGTTCTTGATCTTGATCTTTCTTTATTTTATTTTCTTCATCATTTTTAGAGTCCTCTTGACATGGAGCCACTTCTAAGGACAATGAAGCATGTTGGGATTGTATGGATGACTTTGGAAGAGATGGTGGAGGACTATCTGAAGTAGGGATTATAGCATATGAAGGCTTAGGCTCTTTAGGTTTAGCATTATTGAAAGTATTTGCAGCCAGGTGAAGGTTAGCTTGAGTTTCTTTAAGAGGTAGCCCTTGAGGATAACTATAGGGAACCGCATGAAAAGTATCAGGGCTTGTGTCAGATGAAGGTTCTATGAAAGATTTGGAAGACTCAGAAGCTTTAGGAAATGTATGAGTATTGGAGGAAGTAGGGGATGGAAGGGAACCATCACAAGACAAAGGTCCAACATTAACATGATCTTGCTTGAAAAGATAATCTTTATTTTCAGCAGGAGAGTCCTTAGGAGAAGGATTCTTATAATATTGATGCTTCAAGCTAGCACGATGCATTTTATAGTCCTCAGCAGTAGTAGATGGATCACAATCAAGGTATTGTCCACAAAAGCCATCAAAGTCTCTTTCAAAATCAGAATCATATGGATCACCATCACGATCTATCCAATGTGATGGCCCATTTGTAGTAAGTAGGAACACACAATGAGGAGGACTCTTAGGAATAGAGGTGTCATAGGTATCATTACATTGTCTATCATCATAGTCATCATAGTCTCCAAAGCTTGATGTGTCACTCTCTATGGAAGAGGTATCATAAGGGTTGTCACATTGCTCACATTTTGTCTGAGGGCATGGTGACATGTACAAGTCTTTATCAAATGGAAAAGAGCATAGAGTTTTTATGGAGAACTCTTTAGGTTCCTTTTCTTTCTCAAGTTTGTTAAGCTCAACTTGCATAGCTTGCAGCTGCTTCATCATAATGGTGATTAAAATTTCTTCCTCATGTGTACTGATTCTTTGAGACATGTATACTGATTTTCAATGGCTACTGCTCTGTTCTTAACATAATGATTTGTTCGACAGATTCTAAAAATAGGCTGAAAAAGATAAATATCTGGCAATTCTAACAATTTTTTGACAACTTTCAAAAATTTCCCAAACGACACTCTGCAGACTCGTACGACAGTGGGTATGCTATGAAATGACAGTTGCAAAACTTGTATGACAGTTGCAAGCAAGATTTTGACTCTTAGAATTTTCTGGCATCAAAACTCATACGACACTAGGTTGGTTATCATACGACAGTTGGGTATCAAGGAAACGACAGTTGAAAATCTCATACAACAGTTGGGTAGCAATGAAATGACAGTTGAAAATCTCATACGATAGTTGCAAGATTGACTTTGAGAATTTGCTGGCATGGAAACTCGTACGACACTAGGTACTCAATCATACGACAGATGGGTTGTAATGAAATGACACTTGATGGAAACTCGTATGACTTTCTGACTTCCTGAGATGACTTTTGACTCCAAAAAAGGATTTTACTTCAGATTTTGCAAATTTTGAGTTTTCAGATTTGAATTGTTTGCAAATTTCAATGTCCAGATTTGAGGATTGTAATAGATTTGTTCATTTTCAGTAACAAGATAGATAAAAAAGCATGCAAAATAGCAAGCAAGTGATTTCAAGCATGTCTGAAAATAATGAACAAGGGCAAAAGCAACCTTTCGCATGAACAATCAAGTGACTTATTCATTCTAATCCTCAGAAGCACTAATTGTGTATGTTCCAAAAATGTTTTGCAATAATGCACATATACCCTATAAAATGAAAATTTGGCCTCGCTAGGGTTTTTAGTAATGGTTTGGCTCTACAACTTTTATGATCCAAAGGGGTGAACTCCAATCCCGGTGCACCAGGGTTTTGACACAGTCTAAGAACTTAATCTTCAGGAGCTGCTAGGGAGATCTGACAACCCAACAATGAACCATACCCGTGGAGATTTCTTCCACAAGGACATTTATATAGCGGTTGTCACTACCATGGCGAAAATGGCTATTACCGCTTGAGGTTCCATCAACACAGTTTTCTCTATGAAGGGATTGCCCGCTACAGTTAACCCTCTCTAAAGGTGACTCACAATAGTATACCACAAGGGGACTTGGCTCCAGATCTAAGGTTTTTGACACCTTTTCACTTTTAACCCAAACAAAGCAAGCAGATTAATCCGACACACTAAGACAGTTTTGCTTCACCAAGGTCTATGATGCCAACTCCACGTGATCTATCAACCTCTCTAGGGAGAGAATGTATCAATCAATAAGAGAAGGTGCACTAACCAATTTTGATTCACCAAAGCTCATGATGTCAACCCCACGTGATCTATCAACCTCTCCTAGGAGAGAATGTATCGATCAATAAGAGAAGACACACTAACCAAGTTGAATGTGAAACGCACTAAGTATCCTCCCCACCTACAAGGGATCCCTCATTGAGAAGGGTTTCGTTAGGAACCCACTCTCTCAAGATCCACAAATAGTGTTCATGGGGCCTAATTACTATGTGAGCACAGATGTATGTTTCCAAAAGAAAATCTACCAAAAGTATCCAAAAAGAAGAAAGAGGAACACTTAACGCTTAAAGAAAATATGAGATGAGTCCACAAGGTGGAACACTTAACACCTCACACAAGCTAAAAATGAGTCCCCAACTTAGAAAACAAGTGAGTTCCTAAAAGCACAAAAGGGTTGCCAAGTGGAACACTTAACGCTTCTGTCCTGTTGACCCCTCCCCTTTATGGCGCTGAGATTGCAACCACGGGGTGGAAATGAGGGGCCGGTAGATTAGCGAGTCCAATAACCCAAGATAGAAATCAAGATCAATCACAAGTATTCTAAAACTACTTAATGAATCTTTAAGGGGTCACAACCTAGTATCAATTATGCAAGTGTGTAAAAATAGATCAAAAGCATGAAAAGATGCACACAAACTTGACACATAAGAGATTTATTTTAAGTCCAAATTGAAATGTCATTAGATGAAGAAGAATACCTGGGATCCTTGCAACACGCTTAGTAGATTTTACCTGATTTTTAGCAATTTTTGTTGAGCTTTACTATGCAAGCAAGCTACGAACTCTCTAACAAGCTAACAAGCAAACAAGATATGCAAGGTATATTCAACTTATGAAAACCCTAGGGTTAGATCTAAAAATCAATTGTTAGGAGCAATAATAACCAGAAATTAATCCAAATGAAAACTCATATCATGCATTGAATCATATGAAAAATAAGTGTATACCCATCACAAAATTTTAATTTTTTTGCACTGCATTTGACCTAGTCAACAAGATCTAATTTTTTTGATATGATTTTGGCCACAAAAATAGAAATTCAGAATAGAGACCCCTACTAAAAAATAAAGAGCTTTCCAAAAATACAAAATTTTTAGAAAAATCTCTTCATTTGTGCTCTAGAGACCCGTTTTATCAAAATAGACTAGTTTTTGTAAATTGACTATTTGAGCTATTATATCATATCCAAATTTAAAATACAAAGAATGGACCCCCTATAGAATTTAAAGAGCTTTCCGAAAATATAAAAATGTCTAAAAAATATAGTGATTTGCATCAAATATTAATTTTTTTCAGAATTTCAAGAAAAACATTATTAAAAATTCAAAACATCTCAGAAAATTCTAAATTGTTTACTGTAGCTTTCCTGATATGTCACCAACCTGCCAAAAAAATTTTAGACCAAAACTCCAAGCCTTTTGAGAGATCAAATTAAATCTTTGAAACTTTAGGGTTTTAGCTCCCAAAAAAAATCAAAACCAGCATGCAAAGGTGGGTTGCCCCACGGTGGGCACCAGAAATGTGTGTGTAAAAAATTGTACCTGATCTATAGACACAACACTTTAGTAAAACATAAGAGGTTAGCTATAATCAAATCATGCAAAATTAAAATCTAATCTAACCAAGCGATTTACTGCCTTCTAGTAGGTGCGAGATTAATGTTCTCAGATTGTTATTGAGATCAGTGACCTAGACAACACCTAAATGAAGGATTTGAATACAATTGATCTAGATATGAAATATGAATGCAATTAATCTATATTTTTTGGATTTTCTATGCAATGATATGAAAACTTGATATGAAATCTATGCTAATATGGAAAATTGATATGCTATGAATTGATCTAACAATGATATAAAAAAAAGAATCTAAATGAATGTAAAAAAAAAAAAAATTGATCTCACAATAGCCTTGATTCACAATAAGCTTTGATTCTCCAAATTTCAATTTTTCAAAATAGTTGTGCAATTCGTAGATGACTTTGGCAAAGTAAGCTTGCAAAATTATGAGATGCTTTGAGATGAGCTAAAGCCTTAATTTTATAGAAATCTAGGGCTTTGGAGGTGCATGAGAAAAATTCATAAATCACTCAAATAACTCAGCTTGATTTTTGAGTTATTTTTAAATAACAGATAATTAAGTCACAAAAATCATGCAAAAGCTAAGTTTTAACTCGAATTAGAAGTTTAGATCAACTTTAAAACTCAAAAAAATGTTGAGTTTCAAAAAGCTAACAACTTGCATTGATTTTCCAATTTTGAGTTTAACTGGTCCTTGAATGTGCACATGGATAATTATGATTTAATAAATAAATAAAGTGATTTATTCTCAACTTAACTACTTTTTGAAATAAAATAATTAATTTATGGGTTAATTAACTATTTTACCAAACTTTTATTAAAAATTATATTATTAAATAATGACAACATGCTTTAATTAATTAAATAAGAATTTAATCAATTATTCATAGAAATTTTGATTTATTGTCAAAATTAAATAATACAATTAATAATAGAGAGAATTAAATTTAATTAAACAATTAAGTGGCAAGATATTAAATCTAATTAATTAAATATGAAAATATTCAATTAATCAAACTTAGGATAAATGTGATTTATCGCCAAATAATTATAAAATTAAAGATAATTATGATGATTAGGAATATTACTAGGAATATTCCCCGATGCAAAATTTAAGATAATCAATTCTGATTCGATGATGTTTAGATGTGCCTTAGGTTAGGACTTTGATGTCGATTTCGTTCGAATTGTAAATGTAGGAGGTTAATGAACTTATAGCCCATTTTTGGGGTATTACACATATATGTATGTATTTTTGTCACTAATGCCAAAGAGGGAGAATATTAGTTATATGTTGTCATTATTGTCACACATTCAATCAGTAAAGGAATAAAACAGGCTAGTTAGTCAACATGCCAAGAATAGATGCTGACTAGACAACAAGGAAAAATATCATAATAACCAAACATAGTCTTGACCGACCACTCATACCAAGATAGATGATTACCGAGCACCGAGAACAATTTTAATCGAGGATTCATAAATACAAAGCATCAATAATTTACCAAGTGATGAATACAGTGTATACCAAGAAAAATAGGAATGACATAGAAGTTTGTAATGGCATAGAATATAAGGTAAACAGTTTACATTGAGCTAGAAAATGGTTTACAAGATCAAGGTGAAAATTAAATATGGATGTAATCATTTAATGTTTGATGATCCCTATGTAATGATGTTTTAGGTTATTCATTTGGATCATAGATATTAGGTTTTCTAGATGTTTCCATAACCCTAATTAGGTCAAAATATTTTGTTACAAGAACTGTCAACATGTCATTTTGACATGAAACACACATGAAGTAGTCGCATATACAGACATTTGAATATCAGACAGGGTTGTGAAGTTAAAGAATTGACAAAGCATTCAAGGACTGAATAAATAATTAGATCATAAGGCTACCAAACATAATTCAAAGAAGAAATCTATCATAGCAAGGTGATAATAGCTAAGTACTTATCAGATCTAAAATCAGGGAAAGTTAGTTTCTATATACAAATCAATTTCATTGTTACTTTCTAAAAATTATGACATCTAACTTAAATCTCTTAACAAAGTAGACCTAACAATCTTTATGTAAATCTCTTAACCAAGTGCACACACAATTGTGTTGCTAAAATCCTTTAACTAGGTAGATCCTCATAGATCTTTATTGTTACTCCTAATAGGGTAAGATCATTAGAAGTGATCAAACATTGTATCCTTAATTGAAAAACTTTAAAACTATAGTTAGTGATGCATTTTGGGTGTCATCCCCACCACATTTTTAACCTTTTAACAAGGGTTTCTACAATACCAAAATCATAGTTTTATGTGTACAAAGTTTCATGATTTCTTATTTGATTAGATTAGAAGTATTTTCATTTCAGTAATGTTATTAAATGTATGGAGACAGTAAATACTACAGTCAGTTAATAAAGGAACTTATCTTAAAGTTTCAAGGGAAAAATTTTTGTAGGGCTAATGATTCACCCATCCCCTCTTAGTAACTCACCTTTCCATAATCCCAACAGACTTTTCCCAAGGGTTCTTCATGTGAATACCCCTTTGCGTTAAGCCTTTGGATCCCTTCGTATGAAGGGGATCTTCATCCAAAGACCCCAAACTTGAAGGTTTCGTCATGAGAAAAAAAACTATGAAAAAATGGTCTTTCAAGGTGCGAAACAAAGAAAAAACAAGACGATCTTCTAAAACAAAAAATGTTAGATGATGCTACTTGGAGGAATCTTTCTAATGACTATAATTTTAATAAATATTCAGTTCATTGTCACTTTCAAATTTTACTTTAATCAAATATAGGTTGTTTGGTTATTCAACAACCTGTCTCTTTGATGCTTTAGGAAATATATTAACTTATAAAAAAAAATATGAAAAATATGTAGGAAAAGGTATTTGTGTTACTTTTCTAACAAAAAAAGAAAAAATGAATTTCAATATATACAGATCAAGTTAGAGCAATCCAAAAGAAGCTATGTCTAAATTATAGTTACTCTCACTTTAGAACTTAATAAAGTATGAGATATTGAACCAAAATGAATGAAAGTAATTCCATCCATTAGATATTGAAGTTAAAAATATGACCTCAAAATAATTACATTGTTATCATTTTTGAAATAAAAGTTATGCTTATCCAAGTGATAGTCACTCCTTAAAACTATTGATTTTTCACACAAACCACTTTTAGAAGGAGAAAGAAAAATGGATTCAAATCAATTTTATTTTAAAATATATATATATATATAGATATATATATATATATATATATATATATATATATATATATATATATATATATATATATATATATATATATATATATATATAGAGAGAGAGAGAGAGAGAGAGAAACTAGAAAGAAAATGATAAAAGACTCTAGTTTACATCATCTTCAAATTCCTAATAGTTTTGAAGAAATAGGTGTTTGAAAGTAAAGTTTTTTTTAGAATGTTGATCTTGTTAGGAATAAGGTGTCTCAACCTTGGATAATTCCTATTCTTATTATTTGTTTTGTAAATGTATTTTTTGCAAATAATGAAATTAAGTGTGAGTGTACATGTCTAGTTGGCATGTTGATGTGTCACTCCACTTGATGTGTCGGCATCTTGTGCGTAAGGAGATCATGACTAAAATGGTCATGATGGATTCCTATGACACGTAAGAACTATTTAAGGAATGTTCTATGATAGGTGTAAGAGCATCTTATGACTTGGGCCTATTTGGGTGCTCAAGAAGAAGTGGTTGGTGTGTGTAAGAGAATATACCAAAAATAGGTTGGTATGACAGATTCTCTTACACTTCTCTTGTGAGCGTTATTTTTGGCAGATTATATGACAAGATATCATAGTCTATTCTAGGGATGGATGCCTATTCTTGGGATTGCATGTAATAGCTATGTACATGTGGCTTTGTGCATGGGTCTTGGTGGTTGGATGCCAAACTCTTTTTTTGGGTATTTGTTGGGTCCTAAGAAGTCTATATATATGATGCTGCTTCTATGGGAGATATATAAGTTTTACTAGTCTCTCATCTTCTGAAAGAACTTGCATTACAAGTGTGTTGTAGTCTTTGTGTTGAAGATAATACATTGTGCAGGTTTTGGAGGGGTGGGGTTGTTTTACCGAAAGGTTTTTCCCCACCGGCATATCTTTGTGTTTATGTGTTTCAATATTCTCTATCTATTTTTTGTATGCATGGTATATGGCTACAATATCTTTGTTAAAGTAGTTAAAATACTTGAAATTGTAAAGATTTCAAAAGAATTTGCACAATACTTTCTTGTAGAGATTAGTGTAGGAAGCTGTTTCTGCACCTAAGTTTCCTTACAAGTGGTATCAAAGCCTAATCAACTTTTGATCCTAGTTGTTAGGTAGGGTTTTTGAGCTAATCTCAAGTTGAGTGGGATTTTTGTGTAGAGCATTCTGAATCTTATTTGCAGATTGAGATGGTGAGTTCCTCATACATTAGAATGGAGGTGGAGAAATTTAATGGCACTAATTTCAAGTTGTGGAAACTCAAGATGGAAGACATGCTTGAAGACCATGATCTATGGGAGGCTACTTCACTTGATGTGAAACCTGCAATGATATCTCAAGGGGATTTGGAGATCAAGGATCGAAAGGCTAAGGGTCTGATTAGACTCTATCTAGTAGATGTTGTTCTTCTAAATGTTCTTGATGAGACTACTACAAATTCTTTGTGGCAACGACTTGGGTCTATGTATCAGGCCAAATCTCTAGTGAATAAGTTGTTCCTGAGAAATAAGTTGTATTCTTTAAGAATGGAGGAAGGAGGATCCATAACTGATCATCTCAACACATTCAATTTGTTGGTTGAACAGTTGGCATCATCTGGTGCCAAGATCAAGGAGGAGGATCATTGTATGACCCTACTTTGTTCCTTGCCAAATTTGTGGGACCATCTTGTGATGGCTCTCAAAAGTACTATAGTCACATTCTGTATGGATGATGTGGTGTCTTCACTGCTATCTGAGGAGATGCAAAGAAAGACTTCAGATTCATCTAAGGAAGCCCCTATTGTTCACAGGAGATCCAATGACAAAGGAAAGAAAAATGATAACAAGTCAAAGAAGGGTAGATCCAAATCCTATGGGAGTTATAAGACTCCTGGAAAGTCCAAGGTGAAATGTTGGAACTATGATAAAACTAGGCACTTTCGGAGGGATTGCAAAGAACTGAAGAAGAAGAAGAAAGGCTTAGATTCAGCTTCTAAAAAATCTCAAGAAGATGGAGATGCTTTTATGGCAACTTTGGTAGCCCATGCATCTGATGATGTGTCGTTAGTTGACTCAGGTGCTTCTTTTCACATGACCTCTCATCAGAACTGGTTCTCAAAATATTAAGAGTTCGATGGTGGAAAGGTGTACTTGGGTGATGATTCTCACCTAAAGATAGTTGGACACGGAAGGGTCACTATCAGATTTCTTGATGGATGAGTAAAGGGAATCAACGAAGTTATGCACATTCTGGGTTTGGCACGAAACCTATTATCTATAAGTATGCTGAAAGATGTAGGTGTGCAACTTGTCTTTTTGAAAGATGGATGCAAGATGATGAGAGGTTCTATGGTGCTCGCTAGAGGTACTAGGAGAGGTACTTTGTTTTAGCTTAAAGCATGCATTGCTCAGTGCAATAGTTCTTTTGTTTCAAAGAAGAGAGTGGCTATCACTTCATCCCCACCATCTGAACAAGCAGTAAAGAAGACTGTGGCAATGGGTTCCGATGGTAGTGCAGTAAGTGTACCTAAGGGTGCAAACACTTTGGAAGGCAAGCTTCCTGCAGAAAAGACGATGTTGTGGCATATGAGATTTGGCCACATTGGTGAGAAGGGTCTTAGGACCCTAAAGAATAAAAACCTCATTGAGGGGTTAAATGATTGCAATCTCAAGTTCAACTTTTGCAAATATTGTGTCTAATGTAAACAAAATTATGTTCAGTTTTACTCTAGTTCTCACAAATCTTCTGATGTTTTGGATCTTATTCATTCTGATGTATTTGGTCCTGTAAAAGTTCCTTCAATCTCCAAGTCTATATTTTTTGTATCTTTCATAGATGATTATAGTAGAAGGACTTGGATCTATTTCTTTAAAAGTAAGACACAAGTCTTTAGTCGGTTCAAGGAATTTAAAGCCCTTGTAGAGAATCAGACTAGTAAGAAGATTAAGTGTGTGAGAACTGATAATGGTGGTGAGTTTTGCTCAGCAAAGTTTGAATAGTTCTGTAAAGAATGAGGTATCAAGAGGAATAAGACAAATCCTTATACCCCATAGCAAAATGGAGTTGTAGAGAGAATGAACAGGACACTGATGGAGAAGGCTAGGAGTATGCTTAGTGGAGCTAGTTTAGAACAAAGGTTTTGGACCGAAGTTGTGGCCACTACTTGCTATCTGGTTAACAGATCTCCTACATCAGCTCTTGTTAGTAAGACACCCATGGAGGTGCAGTCTGGTAAGAAGCCTTCAATTAGACATCTTCATGTTTTTGGTTGTGGAGCTTATGCACATGTTCCAAAGGAGAAAAGATCTAAGTTGGAAAATAAAGCTGTCAAACATATTTTCATCGGATACAGTGTTGGTATGAAAGGATACAAGCTTTGGGATCCTATGACTAGTAAGGTGTTGTATAGTAGAAATGTTATTTTCAGAGAGCTAACATCTTCTCCTATTGTGCTACAACTAGATGAAAAAGAAAAGGAAAAAGATGTTGTTCAGTTGCCTCCTACCCTTGAGAAGATTGAACAGAGGGACCATGTTGGGTCTAATGATGACGAGAGCTCTAGCATCTCTGATAGTTCGAAAGAAGAGGAAGAACAACCTCAACCTCAGCCCTTGATGAGATCCATGAGAGAAAGAAAGCAACCAGAAAGGTTTGGTTATTCTATGTTAGATTCTAGTTGTGCTTTTGCTCTGATTACTAACACTGATGAGCCTAGATCTGTGAAAGAGGCTTTGGGCATGGAAGATGCAGGTTCCTGGATTGAGGCTATGGATGATGAGATGGCTTCATTGGAGAAAAAAAAAACTTAGGACCTTGTACCTTTGCCTAAAGGGAGAAAATTTGTTGGCTATAAATGGGTGTTCAAGAATAAATTCTATGCAGATGGTAGTGTTGAAAGGTACAAAGCTAGATTGGTTGCAAAGGGGTATTCACAGGTAGAGGGAATAGATTATGGTGAAATATTCTCTCCTGTTGCAAAGTTGACATCCATTAGATTTTTGTTATCTCTTGTTGCATCATATGATTTAGAGATAGAATAGATGGATGTGAAGACAACTTTCCTTCATGGTGATTTGGAGGAAGAGATTTATCTGTCACAGCCTAAGCACTACATTGTTAAAGGTAAAGAATCCTTAGTTTGCAGATTAAAGAAATCCCTATACGGTTTGAAGCAATCTCCTAGGATGTGGTACCTTAAGTTTGATGTCTTTGTGTTGTCAATTGGATTTGTAAGATCAAAATCAGATCATTGTGTTTATTTTAGAGTTGAAAATGATCGCCTTCTTATTGTTGCATTATATGTTGATGATATGTTGCTATTTGGGAAGGGTAAGGGTATGATTTCTGATTTAAAATCTCAGTTGTCAACATAGTTTGAGATGAAAGATCTTGGGGTAGCTAGGTACATCTTGGGTATGGAAATCAGTAGAGATATGTCTAACAAAAAACTTTGGTTGAGTTAGAGTAAGTATGTGAAGTCTATGTTGGACAGGTTCAGCATGGCAGATTGTAGACCACTTTATGTTCTTGTTTCTATGGAAACAAAGTTATCTATAGATTATTGTCCAAAATCTCCTAGTGAGGTGGAGAACATGAGTAGAGTACCTTATGCTAGTGCAGTTGGAAATCTTATGTATGGTATGGATTGTACTAGACTAGACATTTCCCAAGCAATGGGAGTCCTGAGTCAGTTTATGGCTAACCCTGGATAGGTACACTGGGATGTAGTTAAGTGAGTATTCAGATATTTGAGGGGTACATCAGATTACTCCATATGTTATCATGGTAACTCTTTTGGATCTTCGCATTTAGCTTGTATTCATGGGTTTGTGGATTCAGATTGGGTAGGTGATATTGATAGCAGGAGATCCACCAGTGCTTATGTGTTCACTATGTTTGGTGGTGCCATTAGTTGGATGAGTAAGCGACAACCTATGGTTGCTTTGTCCACTACAGAAGCTGAGTACATGGTTGCTACTCATGCTTGTAAGGAACCCATTTGGCTTAGGAGATTGTGTTCTGATGTTGGTGTTGATGTAGAACAAATTACTATTTGGTGTGACAGTCATAGTGCTATTTACCTTGCAAAAAATCCAACTTTCCATGCCAGAACGAAGCACATTGATGTGCAGTTTCACTTTGTGAGAGATATGGTGGAAGATGGAAAGGTAAATTTGGAGAAGGTAGATACTGTGAAGAATGTTGCAGATGCATTAATGAAACCAGTGGGCACTAAGAAGTTCAGATGGTGTTCGGAGTCTATGGGCCTTTTGGCCTATAGCGGTTAAAGTTCCTATTATGTTCCTATTGCTCTTAAAAGGTGTTCAACAAGTGGGAGAATGTTAGGAATAAGGTGTCTCAACCTTGGATAATTCCTATTCTTATTATTTATTTTGTAAATGTATTTTTTGCAAATAATGAAATTAAGTGTGAGTGTACATGTCTAGTTGGCATGTTGATATGTCACTCCACTTGATGTGTTGGCATCTTGTGCGTAAGGAGATCATGACTGAAATGGTCATGACAGATTCCTATGACATGTAAGAACTATTTAAGGAATGTGCGATGATAGGTGTAAGAGCATCTTATGACTTGGACCTATTTGGGTGCTCAAGAAGAAGTGGTTAGTGTGTGTAAGAGAATATGCCAAAAATAGGTTGGTATGACAAATTCTCTTACACTTCTCTTGTGAGTGTTATTTTTGGTAGATTCTATGACAAGTTGTCATAGTCTATTCTAGGGATGGATGCCTATTCTTGGGATTGCATGTAACAACTGTGTACATGTGGCTTTGTGCATGGGTCTTGGTGGTTGGACGCCAAACTCCTTTTTTGGGTATTTGTTGGGTCCTGAGGAGTCTATATATATGATGCTGCCTCTATGGGAGATATATAAGTTTTACTAGTCTCTCATCTCCTAAAAGAACTTGCATTGCAAGTGTTTTGTAGTCTTTGTGTTGAAGATAATACATTGTGTAGGTTTTAGAGGGGTGGAGTTGTTTTATCGAAAGGTTTTTCCCCACCGGCATATCTTTGTGTTTATGTGTTTCAATCTTCTCTATCTATTTTATGTATGCATGGTATATGGCTGCAATATCTTTGTTAAAGTAGTTAACAAATCTGAAATTGTAAGGATTTCAAAATAATTTGCACAATACTTTCCTTTAGAGATTTTTGTAGGAAGTTATTTATGCACCTGACTTTCCTTATAGATCTTGGTGTCAAAGTTAGCCAAACACACTATTGTGGGACCATTATAATATACACATACACATACACATACACATATACATAACATATACATGTGCATATGTGTGTGAAGATATAGAGATAGTATTATAGAAAAGAACAAGGTTTATGTGCATGGAATGTGCAGGCAGTGGTGCAAACAATTAGATATATGTAGAGTGGAAGACTGTTGTGGAGGTTCTTAACCAAATCTACTATAAGTGTTTGTTTTAAGATCATAAATTAACTAGAGATGAATTCATGCATATGTAGATGTAACCTTCTCAGTTCATTTTTCTTTTGGCAGTGAGCCATTAAAATTTTTTGTTGTAGTACTGGTCGTGTGCCTTTCTTGGCGGTGAACACAACTATAATGAGCAAATTGGTAGTGATCCACCAATTGAAAAAAAATTTCTTAACCAATATTTTTATTTATGAGAATTAGCTTCTCCATGGTTTTTTTAGTCTTGGGTTTTTCATGTAAAAATATGTTGTTCATTATATATGGCTCATGAGTATGATTGTACATATTTATATCTAATTTGGCTAAGTCATTAAAGATTTAAGTTATCAGATCTCGATCTAGAAAATTTCTAAAAAATATATTCTACAATTGATTCATCTCCCCCGCACTTACTTCTCTGGGACATTCATCACACAGTTGATTACATGGTCTAGATGAGGGGGTATTTCTACATTTAATTATATTTTTTTTCACCTTATTAAATTTTCTCTAATTAAAAATCATCATCTCATTCATTACCATGCTCTTTTTATTGGTGTCTTGATGTGTCTGTTCATCCTTAATGATGTGTGCTATTATATGACTATCTCATTTATTGTGGATTATTGACATACTTATTTTTTATTAAATTTTTTAAGTGGCAATAATGAAAAGATATATGATTGGTGATTTTATCAAAGTATCTTGATCACTTTATGAATTATGGTTATAATATGAAAAATATCAAGACTAAATGTTCCAAATATGAAGATTTTAACCTTACATAATCAATACTAGTGCCACTCAATAAGCACAAAGATTATGAATCATAATACAAAACTAATCAGATTAAAATCATCAATTTGAATAATTTCAAAACCTAATCATCAATAAAAAGGGATCAAGAAAAGAGAGTATGAAACAAAGCCAACTTATTTAAGGAGTGCATAAATAATTTTAAAGTACATCTCTATGATAAACACACAAATATTATTTATGATATTTAGAAATTTTACTTTGATAAATAATTGAAATCCCCCTTACCAAATGCTCTATTGATAATATAATAATGGTGAAAAAATAGCTATTTATTGGATTTAAAATAATTTTAGACCTCAAGATAATATAGACAATTGATCCAATAAATATACAATGTTCTTCCCTCCATGTATACTTCTTCTACAAACATGTAAAGGATCTCTTGATTAAAATTATTTATAGCATCATTCAATGGGACATTAGGACCTTAAAATACTATCATTTTACAAGAATTTTAAGAACTAGACTCCAATAAATTCCTAGTCAAGGAGGTTAGATTAAAAAATAATTAAAATCTAAAAAGTGACATTTTAATTGACCATTATTTATATATACGACATAGAAACTAATCAAAAACATTAAATTGCTAAATTATTGATACAATAACAATTATTACTGCAATACTTTACCTCAAACACTTAAATAATGTGTGGTTTCCTTAATCATTTACTTAGTTCTAAGAAGCAATTAGGACTAAGAATGATGGAGAACCAACACAAGATAGTCCAAAGGGTTAGATGAACTCAACTACAATCTTCATTGAAGAGAATTGAAAATAGTAGATGAACCATGGAGTTCCAAAAAATGATGATACCAAATAAGGAGATTGAATAAATTTAGAATGCATTATTGACATGTTAGGAATAGGAACACTGGGGGGGGGGTGAATCAGTGCTCACTATATTTAATATTTTTCCTTTACTCTTGAAACTTAACTTGAATGCTTAAGTACTGAATTGAAAATCAACATAAACAAGATACATAAACACAACACATAACACTAATATGGTTATGGGGAAACCCAAATAGGTAAAAACCCCAATGGGAATTTTGAAACCCACTACGAACTGCACTAGTGTCTTGTCATCCTTGTTAGAAGATCTGCAACCCTGTTAGGAGTTGTTCTTTACAATGTTGTTAGTACAGTGAGATTTTCAAGGGTCGGACCTTGTGAGGAGTCTTTTACAATAACCCTATTAGGGGTGGGGCCACACTATCCTAGAGCTCACTACTCAAGTGATGAAGGCTACAACCTTCTAATCTCAGATACACAATATATATGCTAGATGAACTAGTGTTGTGACACTACTTGTCTGATTAGTTCCTTTGATGTGTTGATTCTTTGACCTCTTGTAAAGATCTAATACATTCTTACTACTCTCCGCACACTTATGCTCTGCTTATCTTATCTCTCTTTTTAACTTCCATACTTTATTAAAAAGGTGCATCTAATATTTATATGTGCTTAACAAAACAATTAACTTGGTCAACCTATAACCAATTACATACAATGCTTCCAAGTGAATTGGCTTGAGCATTTTTACAAACAAACATAATTACATGTCTATAACTTAATTACAATAGGTGCATAGCCTTTACAAAACAATAATATCATTGCTAATCAAATTACTAATAGTTGGTTGCATACTCTGTTATGTTCTAGCATTCATTTTCCATGCTACTTCAACTATTTGTATCTTCACCATACTATATCTTCTGATCATGTGCTCTTAGACTTAGCATGAATACACTCTTACCAACTTATCTTCTAAGGCACATACTTAACCAAATTTTGATCTTCCGATAATGTGTGCTGGCTCCAAAATACTATATGACTTTGTTGCCATAATGACAATACTAAATCTAGTCATATACAATAGTTTAGTCAACTTTCCAACAATCTCCCCCTTTGTCATTAATGGAAACGAAGGAATATGGCAAAGTTACTAACTGTACCCTTATACAAAAACTCTTTAACATACTCTAACTTATATCTCCCTTATATTATTTACTATGCATCTTCTTTACATATATATAAGACTCCATATTTATACAATACTCCCCCTTTGACATTAATGACAAAGGTGCTCCAAAAATGTATCTACAAGTACTTACAAAGAAAGTACATCTGAATAAGAAATCTGTAGGTTCTGGATCTCTTGTTTCCAAAATGCAATTAGTGCATTAACAATCTATAAGTGGGCACATAAGGCATATTGTAGCTTCTCCATCTTCTCCAAGTCAATACTTGGACCTTGATCATATGTCACCATAGTGGCATCGATCTCCTTGATGTTCTAATTTAGTATATCTAGAGAGGGCGCAAGAGCATTCCTGAGCTGTATCTGCCTTGCTCTTATCTTAGACATCTCTTTCTCAGCCTTTTCTATCTTGTCCATCTACCCCTGGTATACATTGTTGCACATGTTCACATTAGTGGAGGGGTCTTCTACTAATTTCCTTACTTTGTCAATCATTGCTTCTACATCTTGGATTCTCTTGTAGTGATCAGTAGTTAGCTTATCTTGATTCATACAATCTACAATGATCTTCTTTCCCTTTGAAGAAAACTCCTTCAAAGATGCGTGACTGACCTTTAATGAACTTAGGTCAAGTGAAAAGTTACTAACCAATTCACTCAATCTCTTTTTCATGTATTTCTCGTCTGCTACTTGAGATGTAGATTCTTCCAAGCTAGAGAAGTTAGTCTTGAAGGTTGTAAGGATGATGCTAACATCATCAACTGTATGGACCTTAGACACTTTCTTATCTGAAGGTAATAGGTTGTTCAAAATGTTGACTGATTCAACAAACAAAGGGTTCCTCATTACCTCTTTCTCTTTTTCTTTTTCCATAGCTAAGACACTGATCTTGATCAGGTCTTCTTCTCCCCAAGAGTCCAAACTAGTGGTGTCTAGTTTCAAACTTGACAACAATGATGTTGAGGGTAAGGGAGTGATAGGAGTGTTGTCTATCACTTCTTGCTTTACTCTAATTTTCATTTCAATAGATGGATCATCTGTTGGCTCACTTCTTTTCACCTCTTCTTCTCCTTTCTCTTCTTCTACCTTTTCTTCCTCTTTTTCTGTCTCCTTCTCTTCATCTTCACCTGTTAGATCTTTTATTAGTACTTCTTGTAGCTTGGGTGAATTTTCATCGCATAGAGTTTCAATGTCCTATGTTCTCACAAAGGCTTCCTTGAACTTATCCAAGTCAATGTCTGTGGCCACCATTGCAATTTCTACATTATCAATAATGATAGTGTTGTCTTTTTGTGTCTCAGTCATGGGTGCAGACTTTACTACCTTTGTAGGTGTTATCAGTGTGGGCACTAGATCTTGAGGACCTATAACTTGTACATTTGTGGTCTCTAACTCCTTAGCTTTCTTTGAGGGTACTTGAGTTGTGGGCGCAGTAGGTGGATACATGTGCCTATTTAGAAAAACTTTCTCAAAGGCTTTCTTTGTCTCTTTGGCTGTCAACTAAAAGTTCTTGTCCATTATGTGTAGTGTTCTTAGCTTTGTTCTCAGATGTGGTTTTACCAGATCTAACAATAGAGTTTTCTCCTCTAAGGAACACACTAGTAGGCTTTCATCTAGAATCTTTTCCCTTATTCTAAGGTCTTCTTCAATAGCATGTTTCTTCAAGGATTCCAAGATATTCCAAACACTGTCCAGGATGACTGTCCTAAGTTCCAAGAATATCTTCTTGAACTTAATCATATGTTTTATGATCATGCCATGAATCTCTGATTTATCAATTTCACTGTATATCTCATAAAACTTTCCTATCTGATCTAATATGCCTTCATCAATAATCCTTGTTCTCAAGACTTGAAGACTAGGTCTGAAACCTACCTCTAGAGGTGCTTGAGCATTTTTCTTACTTTTGGTTGCCCGCAAGGATGGGTGACTTGTGCTAGTTTCCTTCTTCCTCTTGGCCACTTCCTTATACTCAAGAGGTGATGTTAGATCAATTGTCACTTTTGGCACATGAGAGATAACATTTTTTTTGCCCTGTTTATCCTTTAGATCATCTATCTTTTCAATCTTGATCTTCTTCAACTTAGGATCATCTTCATTAGCTTCTATTGTAGATGTGCTCTCAATCTCTAAAGAAATCTTTACTTCTCTTGCTTTGTCAAGTTCTGCCTAAGTTACTCCATGAATTCTGAGTATCTCAGAAGTAATCTTTGATGCTTTCCTTTTTGTTGTTGCACTATTAAGAACTGCATCAACTTCTCTTATCTTCTCTTCATAAGTCCCCCATCTAGGTTCATTAGGATCCTTAGGTGCTGATAGTAGCACTTTTGCATAGGCTTCCAAGATTGCTTCCTTAACTTCATACCCAAGTGGATGGATCCACTTTTTTCTTGGCTCAACTGCTTCCATACAAGTTATATCAATTTCTACCATAAAGCAATTGTTGTCCTTGTATTCCTCAACAATACTCTCTGGTATCTTGTACCCCATCTACATTTTAATCCTGAATGTCTTTAATTCCAAAACCATGTAGTCTTTCAATGTACTCTCAGTAGATGTCTTAAGAGATATTTGTGTCATTGTAGGTAAACTCTTGTCTAGATCCAAATCTGAGATCTTTCCAAGTATGTAGAAGTACATGTAGATAATCAAAGACCCAAACCTGAATATTTTGGTCAAATCATGCTTGATGGCTCTAATATTATCTATCAATTGTGCGCGCAAGATCTCACACAAATTGAACTCACCATTTTCTCTCACAATTCTGATTGCTACAAGAATAGTGACCGCGGACACACTATTCACCCTGTTGGTATGCTGAAACCTATAACCTAATATCATAGACATCATTTTGATGTCTTTCTCCTCTATAGGCTCAATTATCATTTTGCACCTATCACTTCTTGACTTACATGCTTGTTCAACTAGTTTTCTTACATCCTTACCCACTGGAAGAACAATGTTTGTCCTTGAAATGACTATCATTTCATGAATGAGATCTCTTGTGATTCTCACTGGTACTTCACCTATCTAGAATAGGTCATCATGAATCCTGCTAAGCAATATCTTTATCTATTCAGACTCATAAAACTCATATGTCGTAGCATATTCAACTATGGGATGGTTTTCCAGTTGTGCGAACTCATCTAGGAAGGTTTTGTTTGGCTTTATCATAGTTTCAATGTGCAATCTTATCCTATCAAGTCCTACTGGTTCCTTCTTACAATAAATGTATGCATGGATGTCTTCAACGTGCATTACACCCATAGGGGTTTTGGAGAATGCACCTTCTAATTCATCTAGGGTAGACTTAAAGGGATGCCTCTTGAAAACATATTTTTTCCTCTTTGCAACATCAAACACAACAGGTGTATCCATAACTTACTTGTTTATCACTTTAAATAGGTTTCCAAGAAATTTTGAATCGTCATGACGGATTAGGGCTTCGCAATTGATCAAACACACTCTTTCACTGGTGAATCAAGATTCAATACTTCACAATCAAATGCTAGGACTTTGGTGATCTCCTATCACTCTAGTTCAAATGCAATGAGTGATCTGCAATTCTCTATGTACTTTAAAGTGAAAATTTTTCCATTAATGGTTGCCATGTAAACTAGACTTTTACTGAGAATTTTAAAATTTCATTTTGTAGTCAATCAAGTAGTGTTTTCTTGCACATAGCATCACATAATCTCCATAAGGTTAAATCCAAAGGCACATACTCTAAGGGTGAGTATACTAGCTGTGTAGGGGTCTAGAGCTAAATTATCTCCCCCTATGACCCTGAGGGTCATTCATCTAGATGTAGAGGGTGCATCCATTGTGGATGCATCCAATACATACTCATAAACCTTATCCTTCTTTGCCTCTAACCAAATCAAGCTCGCATCTTCTAATGCTTTCACAAACTTGACTTCTCCTTCGGTATCTAATATTGATTCTTCTGGCTTTTTAGGGCTTTCCTGACTTTTTGTTCTTGATCTATAAAACTTTGAGATGTGTCCAGCCTTGTTACATGAGTGACAAATAACTGGAGGCCTTAAATTCCTGGGTGCATTGATATGGATTACCATTTTACACTGTCTAGCTGAGTGACCATTATAATTACATATCTGACATGTAATACTCTGAGAACTTCTTGCATTTGTTTGATTCTGATTTCTTTGATTATGTTGAGTCTTGTTCTTCTGACTTGTTCTACAATTCATAGCTTTATGACCAAATTTATTGCATGAATAACAGTAACCATTGAAAGGTTTTACCTCTTTACAGTTCCTTTCTATATGTCCATGCCTGTTAAATGCATAACAAGTTCGGTCTACTGGCTTGCACTCATCTTTAGATGGTTCAGTAATGTCTTTAGTCTAATTTTCAGTCTTCTTAGCATCTATGGTGTCTTCTGGTACTTTCATTCTTGCTTGCATGTTATCAATTTGATTTTGTGCTTTTGAATCCAATGTCGCTAGTATCTCCTTTAAGCTTCTGAGCATATAACTGAGATTCAATTAGATCCTTCCTTGTGTGTAATTTATTAATATGATTATTTGCTTCAATCAATTCAGATTCTATCTTTTCTTTGTTGTTTCTTAGCTCCAATATTTCCATGTTTTCTTGCCTCAATTCTTCATTTAGTTGAAGGTTCTCTTTGATCTGTTCATCATAAACTTCTTGATTTTTACTTATCTTTTCATCCAACTCTTCAATCTGATCTTCTAAAGATGTGTTCTCCTCATTCAGCTTCTTAACCTTTTTTCCCAAATCATTGTTTGTACAATCCTTCAAATCTTGTCTCAATTTCTTGATGAATACTTGTGTGCTACTGACTTTCAATTTTAGTTCTCCAACTTCTTTTTGAGATCTGTCAAGGTCTTCAAGAGCTACCATAAGATTCTTCTTCAGATTTTTTGCTTCTTCTAAACCTATTAATCCCCTCAAGTGGTTAAACTTCTCTTTAGAGGACTAGAGCTCTAATACCAATTGTTAGGAATGGGAACACTAAGAGTGGGGGGGGTGGGGGGGGGGGGGTGAATTAGTGTTCACTATATTTAATCTTTTTCCTTTACTCTTGAAACTTAACTTGAATGCTTAAGTACTGAATTGAACATCAACATAAACAAGATACATAAACACAACACATAACATCAATATGGTTACAGGGATACCCAAATAGGTAAAAACCTCGGTGGGAATTGACACCCACTAAGAACTGCACTAGTGTCTTGTGATCCTTGTTAGAAGATCTACAACCTTGTTAGGAGTTATTCTTTACAATGCTTTTGGTACAGTGACCTTGTCAAGGGTAAGCCCCTGTTAGGAGTCTTTTACAATAACCTTGTTAGGGATGGGGACACACTATCCTAGAGCTCATTGCTCAAGTGGTGAAGGCTACAACCTTATGATCTTAGATACACACTATATCTATTGGATGAACTAGTGTTGTGACACTGCTTGTCTAATTGGTTCCTTTGATGCGTTGATGCTTTGACCTCTTGCAAAGATCTAATATATTCTTACTACTAGATTCGCACACTTCTTCTCTGCTTATCTTATCTCTCTTTTTAACTTCCATACTTTATTACAAAGGCACATCTAATATTTATATGTGCTTAATAAAACAATTAACTAGGTTGGCCTATAACCGATTACATACAATGCTTCCAAGTGAATTGGCTCAAGCATGTTTACAAATAAATATAATTACATGTCTACATTTTAATTACAATAGGCACATAGCCTTTACAAAATAGTAATATCATCACTAATCAAATTACCAACAGTCGGCTGCATACTCTGTTATGTTTTGGCATTCACTATATGTGCTACTTCAACTATCTGTATCTTCTCCATATTGTATCTTCTGATCGTGCGCTCTTAGACTTAGTACATGAATACACTCTTACCAACTTATCTTCTAGGGTGCATACCATAACTCTGTTGTGCACATGTGCATTGATGCTTTGATCTACTAGTGCTCTATTAACTGTCTGATCTTCTATACTTAACCAAATTGTGATCTTCTGATAATGTGCACCAACTCCAAAATACTATATGACTTTGTTGCCATAATGACAACACTAAATCTAGTCATATACAACAGTGTAGTCAACTTGCCAACATGACATTTATAAATCTAAGATGATAATGAAGGCTAAATGGTCATTAATTTTGCAAATGTGGATATCTTCTCTCTTGGTCTCTCATATCAACTTGTCACACTCTCCATTTGATATTTTCTCTCAACGTAAGAGGGGTAGAAAACACATGAATAACATGTAGAAAAAAATACTCATAAATTTACAATAAACATTAACCATTACAAAATATTAAATAAGCAAAAATATAGTAGCACAATATTTCAGTAATAACATTATTTTATTAAATTTTATAATTAAAAACTCAAAAATATTACAATATACATATCATTGGGTTGAAGGAAAGAAAAAACTTTTATATGCTCCATCAAAATTTATTTTCTGCATGTTAATGATAAAAACTATTATCATATGAAGTCATTAATTTTGTACCATATCTCGAACATCATGTTTTAAAAACTATTAAAAATAATCTTAAGGCTCTTTTTTCTCCATGCTAATTTTGTATATCAATGGAGTGGAAACTAGTCCAAGCACCACCTTATAGAAATTGACTTAATACTTATATAATCCATGCTACACTAATTAGTGAACTTGAATACTATTCACATATTTTGGCAAAGTCGGCTAGTGACTTTTTTCCATTGAGTCGTTTGGCCATGTAATAGTGAGCATATTCTTGATGTTTGAATTTATTGTATAGGTTGGGGTGTTCTTCGTTCACAAGACTACTTGCAAGTGCCACTTCTTCAGCTAAGCCAGGTTGGTAAAACGTTGCAATAGATAATCTTGTTTTCTCCTTATTTGTCATTGCTTGATGTTCTATACTCTTGTACCTTCCATTTGTCATTACCTATTATGCAATTGAAAGTCACATTTTAGGTTTAATAAGTTAAGTATATCAAAGACAACTTAATGAATCACCAAAATTGCACAACATTTGCCTCTATTAGGTCACCAATGTTTATCACAAGCGCATAAGAAATAGTTTGAATAGGAATCCATTCATTATTCTTGCGAACATGAAGACCTTCAATTTGATCATCTTGAAGCAAAAGTGTTATGGCACTTCCATCTGAATGAGGGCTTTATCCCAACACTAAATCAGACCTAGGACAAGGTGAATACAAATTCATTCTCATAGTCATCATTGCATCTTCTCCAAACTTATCTTTGAAATAATCACTCTTTAATTTCAAGTTTTCAGCAAATAGACTGAAGATAATCAGAGCCACCTTTTCCACATGAGTAGCGTACCTCTCCAATGTATTTCTGCAATTCCATATTAAAAATGCATTTGGTAGTGATTATAAAAAGTAAAAATAGAGTGAAAATCTAAAAATTGAAATAGCTCTATAAAAGTAATAATAAAGAACCTGTAGTCTGATGGTGTTGTTGGCCACAGAGCTAAGTTGACAAGTTTCTTAGGCATAAGTGCCAAAGCCATCAAGTCACCCCAGTCCAACTTCTGATTTTCATCAACCACAAACATATTACCATAGCCTTGAGGATCTCCTGCATGCGAAGCATACTTTTGCTTCTCTTCAAAGGAGAGACTAAATAATTGATTAGCCACTCCTCTCATACGATCTATCAAAGGATGTAGAATTCCATGGTTCACAACCTGAGTATCACTGCGCCATCAGCACAACCCCAAACCCAAATACCAAAAATCTATGTAGGTTCTAACTATTTATTCTGAAAGAAGTTATATGATACCTGAAAGAAGCCCCACTCTACGCAGGCCTTAGAAAGAACGCTCATCTCCTTCTGTCTTTCATGGTTATCAGAAGGCAGGAGTAGCTTTTCCATGTCGACTACAGGAACTGTCAAGAGAGACGAAAGTGGTGTTGAAGATGGCCTTTCATCTTCTGATCTGATGTATCTCTCGGGAATGTCATTAGGGTTTTTTAGCGCAAGCTCCTGCACACTTTCCACGGCAACAAAATCGCTACCCCAGTTTGGAGTAGTGAAAGATTCATCGGCATTGGTTGCAGAGGAAGCCATTTCTATATGCTAATTTGCTCCCTACCAAAGGAAACTGATAAGAATTTTCTTGTAGGCAATGAAGACCAAGTATAAATTGATAGGAAGGACATTCCTGCTATTGATATATGGGCATACGTTTTATTTAGTTATAGTGAATAAATAGGTTTGAATGCGACGACCAGACCACGACTACATTTTGACATCTCAACTATTAAGGTTTGAATCCAACGCCCACAAGTTAGATTGTCATATCTTGAACGAATTCCCTGCTTTTAGTAAATCTATTCTTTCATCTTACCACAGTATTTTTGGAAAATGAAATCATTGTCTAAATAAGGTAGACATTTGAAGTGCAAGTTAAGTTAGACATGCATGCCATGTCATGTTGACCTCTTGACTTGACTATGTATTTTTATATGCAGGGTGAGTTTAAGTATATAATTAGCTATCATAATAACTATTTAATGGGCATGTTCATAATTTTCGTTATTTTTAGTATAAAATTGGCACAATTCAATGTGTTTTCATTCAATTTTTTACATTTTTACAGCATTGTGGAGGTAGATTACAAAGATTAAACAAGTGAAAATTGTGTGAAAACTTGTTGTGGTATAGGAAAATATGTTTTTGTATCAAGATACGTATTGAGGTGGTGTTTTGTGTGAAGAATAGAAACATCTGCATGTTCATCGGTAGTTATAATGTGTGCACTGTGTAAATCAACATGAAAATTAAAAGAATCCTAAATATTAATAATAAAATTTAATGAAGTCTAGTAAAGAATGAGTTGGAACATATCTTTGTTTAGAATGTCAAGCAATAAAAGGTTGTGGCCATGTTTAGACAATATTCTTCCCATTTTCAAAAGGAGACATGTGCATCATCTTACATGTGGGCATACCTTGAGTAGATAAGGATGGAGTGATGTATAGATTTTCCATATGCATCTTAATCTCAATCCCACACTCTTTAAACCCAAATTTTTTTTAGAGTCTATTCTAATCTCAAATCCATATTTGAGCTTGTTTAAATATCCCAAGATTTGAGTGGTTAACAACCTTAAAGGAGCCAACCAATTGGTTTTTTCTCACTTTTGTAATGTTTGTTGATTTCTGAAATTTGAATTTACAATCATTTCAAAACCAAGATTCCATTTAGGCTATAATTTATCTCATGTTCAAGTTTGATATTTCATACATTTCTTAGAGACTTTAACTATCTGTGAGGTCTAGAGAGGCTATAAGATAGACCCAAACCATCTTGGAAAAAGTTTATATTTGTCCATTTGAGAGGCTAAAAACCATTAATTAATAGACTAAAGTAAGCCCAAACTCATTTTTTAGTCTTGTGGTGAGACAGTTGACATGTGCTATCTTCAAAAATAGTAAATTCAATCATGAATGCCCAAGTCTAATTGATCACTCTAGCTTGATGATGTCAAGTTCAATCTTAGGAGTTGGATTTACAAATTGCCCTATATATTATCTGATTGTCCTCCAAACAAATCTTATGTATCAGTGTAAAATATGAAAGCAATAACAAATTGAAGACTATGAAGTTTTGACATAATCTAATTTGAGAGAATGTCCACAATGATTTTCCAAATAAAATGGCTAGTTTTCCAATTAACCCACTTCCCTGTTTGAGAGATTCTAAGATTTCTATTTTGCTCCACCAATCTTGAAAACTATTAAATTGAGTTTTTTATTACCTTGAAATGTATTTAATATTCCAAATTTGTCTTGTAATGATATCTTTGTCATCCTAATAAAGCTTCATGATAAAAGGTTAAATTAGTCAAAATTATGAGGTTATTTTTCAATTGCATTCTTTTTAGTTAAATTATAACCTTTTTGGAAGACAGGATTATTAAATATCTAGCCTTTAACCTTATTTTTCTTTCTTTCAAATAAAATCTCCTAATCATTTGTGAAATGATACAGTTCTTAGGGTTTTAGTTGCAAAACGTGTGAGCACAAGCAAATTGTTTCTCTTTCCACGTGATAGCAGCTACAAGGCTCTGAGTGGTTTGACAGTATTCGTTAAAGGGGTTTCATCTCATGGAATGTAATGTTGCAAGGATTGCACAGAATAGATTTGTTGAAAAGAATTAGCAAACTTTCATATGAATGCAATTGCAAAAGGGGACTTCAATTTTAACTTACACAGAGACGTGCAAATTGGAATCCTTTGCGCGCTCAAATGACAAGTTTTTTTGGAATTTCAAGTTGTGAAATGACTCCTAAAAGCTCATCCAAAGGCGAGTTGAATGTTATCAATATTTTTCTTTGTTGGGAAATCCTCCGCAAGTGTTAAACAGAGACGAGCTAATCCTGGTCAGCATAAGCTCTCAGGTTACAATCGTTGGTAAACACCGATAAAGGAGTTATAAAGATTACCAAGTCAGCTTCAAATGACAATAATGATAGGAAATGTGGATCATCGAGGTTTCTTAATGGCTCAATAATATAGGTTGTGATTCCGATGGAGATATGGGGAAAAGATTTACGTGTTAGAAACTTCTTATGGGCAACAACTAATCGCGGGTTATGGACATCTTAATGGAATCAAAATTTTCAGCAAATGATGTAATTTCAAGTGTCTATGTTGTGGGAGATCACAGGATGGAATGCAATCATTGTAGGCTAAACATATTATAGGTTTGTTGAAAATGAGGTCGTAGCAATTTTGAAGAAAATGCAAAATATAGGATTGGACAGTTAAAACCTTATTTAAAAATGTATTTTAATAAAACAAAAAGTTGAAAATGTAAAATAACTCAACTCTTCGACTTCCTCAACCTCTAGGAAAAGTGGTCTTCAAATTATGTACACCCTTTTCAAATCACGTTTTGTTGCTACAGGTCGTGGGTGAGAGTAAAAATAGTGAAGCATGGTTTCAGATTTCAAATTTATGTTTTCTTTCATGGATATATGATGTATGCCATATATGGCGTGCGCCATATGCCTTGGAATGTTGAGCCACATGGCTCGACCTTCCAAGCCATATAGCACATGTCATATTTGGCATGCTTCATATATGGCATACACATTTTTCTTTTGGGGGGACTAAAAAGATAAGTAGAATCTTTTTGGTCCTCCTTCTTTGTGTACTTACCCTTGAAGAAGAATGAAAAATGTTGGGTTGAGGTATAAATCCTCTAGCATTTTTTGTTACTTGTGTAGCATGATCTATAGGAACTTTTATACCTTGTTAGTTAATCCCAAGACCTTATACACTATAACCTTGTTGAGAAGTAATGTCATAGCCCACATTGTAATTATCCTTTAGTTGAGAAGGAGAAGGAATTTCATCTTGAGGTTTGTGGAAATGCATAGTATAAGGAGGAACACTATGAGAATTGGTCTCTTTAGGGAGATTAGGAATCCTTCTATGATTCTCATCATCTTTAGGTTGTGAAGAAGAGGAAATTTTATCAAGATCTTGATATTTTATCAATGTTATCTTAGGGGTTAAGTCATCAAGAAATTATTAAAGATTTGGATGATTGAAAATTATTTAATAAAAATAAGTTCTAAGAGATTGTAAAAAGGTACACTAACTTGCCTCTTTAAGTATTATGATTAAGGTAGGTTTAGGAGGAGAGCATCTAAGATTTTTTGATGTGTGATTAGTAGGATTAGGATCTATATCCTCAGTAGTTAAAAATATCTTAGGAGAGGGATTTAGGTTGTTTGTGACAATGTCATTATTTTCAACAAAGATACTTATGTAATTAACCTAATCCATACATTTTGGTAACAACCTTATAAGAAAATTACATGAAATATGGATAAAAGTCTTGGAAAATAATTTATAAGAATGAAGAACATTGGAAATTATCATAATGCCATATGAAAGAATACCATGAAGGGATGCAAATATCATGAAATGCAAACAAGTGGTGTCTAATCCATGAGAATGATACATAGAAATAAGAAGAAATGTAATAACATCAGTAACAACATACCAGTTTAATTTAGTAAACTCAATGATAAAAAAGTGAAATCTACCCAAATCATCTCTAATAATTTAAATTAGAGTCTATAAAATTTAATGAGTATGGTTCACTAAAATGTAGCCTAAGAAATAGGTAGTATGAGGGATGGAATGTTATTTTATTGGTCACATTTGGAAGAAATATTACCCACTAGGATCAAGGAATTCCAAGTTCTGAGTATGTGCAATGATGCTTCACTTATGTAGAAGATGATGGATATGAAAAGTGGAAAATAGAATTGGACGGGCAAGAATAGGGAAAAATAGTGAAGGAAATTGACTTTTAGCAAACAAGAATTGACAGAAATTAGATAGATAGATTTTTCAACTAGAAACAAAACCTAGAGATAGTTGTTGACCTGTAATTTCATTTCCATGAAAATTTAGAGGGGCCAAGTCATTTTGGGTGACTCTATCCTGGTGTTTTTTCCTATTTTGAGACTCAGATTGTAGGTAAACTCCTCGACTATCTAGATCTAGTCACACAATTGGCACCACAAGTTCTTGCACACAAAAAAAGAGAGAAATTATTATGTAAGTAGGGGTTTTCCTTAGTCAAACCTTGGTTGAAGAATCAACCTTAAAATTGAAATGAAATGTTCTTGAAAGGAAAGTATTTTGATGTAAAGTAGAAGTTGGATCTGAAACATAAAGGGTCTTCTACCTTGTTTTTTTCAATGCTTCTTTGAATGTGATCACAAGTGTTGATGCAATATCTTGATTCCACATAATAAATTAAAAGGAAATCATGAAATACATGCTTTGTATAATAAATGTTGTATTTTTCCACAATTCTTAATGGATGGAAAGGAGAATGACTTGAATACTTGATTGATTGGATATTTTAATACTTGTGGATGGATGATTATGTCTTGATCATTTTTCCTAGTGATGATATCTTGTACTTGACCTTCAATGAGAGATGGAACCTTTCTTCCATGGATGATATTAACTTGGAAATATCTTTAAATGCTTGAGATGCAAAATTGTAGAAGAGATCTTGAACAATTATGATATCCCCATCAAATGTGAAGAGGTAGGTTTCTTATATACTTCTCTCAGGAATATTTGAGGCTCAAAACAACTGAAGCAGGATGACAAGAATGTTGGAATTAGGAAAGATGGGATACTGAGAGGGGAGGGGTGAATCAGTTTCCTCAAAAAATTTCATTGTAAACCTTCAGATCTGAACTAGTAAACAATGTAACCTTCCAAAATAACTTGCATGAAATGTATATATCATTCATTCATTTAACTTGCAGAAGTAAATAACATGAAATCAACAATAAGACATTCCCATAACACAAGTATTTTGGTAACGCAGAAACCCTTGTTAGAAGGTAAAAACTGGAGCGGGGATGACACCCACAAATTCTTAACTACTACAGATAGAAAAGGTTTACCTATTAGGGCTACAAGTTTTGATCACTTCTGGTGATCTTACCCTATTAGGAGTAACATGTTAGATCAGCTAGATCTACCTAGCAATAGGATTTTAGCAACACTACTTGAGTGTGCACTCGGTTAAGAGATTTACAAAAGATTGTGAAGTCTACTCTGTTAAGAGATTTAACCAAAACTCTATTACAATTGTCAGAAAGCAATAGGCAATTATCTTCTAAATGAAAACTTGATTGTCTGATACAGATCAATAAAATATTGATAAAATATCACCTTTACTATGATGAATCTCTGCTCTGAACTACTCGGTAAACCTGTTCTGATTCTGCTTAATCTGATAAACTTCTAAATTCTATTTTGCTCTCTCTGTCAACTGATAATCTTGAAGGTTGGCTAGAACTTCAAGTGCTTCTCCGTTCATACATCAGCTCACATCACAAATGATGCAAACATACAATTATAAAGCATATTGCTTTGTGCTGCTTACAAAATTAGGTTTACAAATGTTAGACAAAACCCTAAGATCTATGGTGTACAAAAATGACCTAGATCAAACTATTACATACAATCTTCATTACATTTAATGAGAATCTCAACAATAAATTATTCTTGATCTTGGTAAAACATTTTCTGATCTGTTGTAACCATTTGCATAGAAGAATGTGTCATTCCTGATTACTATGTCATTTCCTATTATCCTCAATAAACACTGTATAAACTGCTTGGTGTTCATTTTGATGCTCAGTGTTTACTGTCACTTGGTATCAGTGTCTGATGCTCAGTAAACTGACTAGTGCACGGTGTATACACTTTAACCGACTGGCATTTTTTGCTTGTAGTTACCGATTGGCTTATTTATAAGTAATCGACCAATGTCTTTGATAACCTTTGATACTAATGACAACCTTTAATGCTCAATAGAGATAACAATCTCACCCTTTGGCATTAGTATCAAAACTTGAATGTATATAGAACTTATGTTTCAAAAAAAACTTATATCTCCACCATATACATATACTTATCAAAACATTTCTATATACTCCCCCTCAGTGCATGCTTTCGGTAATGTGTAGTATACAAGGTAAAAGTTTCATATTTGGCATATACATTGATTTCTCCCTTTTTGATATTAATGCCAAATGCAAAAACTATATACTTACAACTTGTCAAAAATGTGCTGATGGGTTTTCTTCAGTGACTCCAAGAGGTTTTCCCATTCCTCTTTCAAGTTGGTGAGAGCAATGTGCTCAGTACCGACTTGTTCATGCATGTCAAAGATGTTCTCCAACATAGAAATCTCTGGTGTTGCAACAAGTTGTTCCGCTTTGACAATATGTTTCTCAAAAAATTTCAGGTATGGAAGGAGTTCTGTTTGCCACTCAGTAACCTAATCAGTGATTCGCTCTTCTTGTTTCTTGAGATCTTCTATCAACCCCCTGAGTTCTTAAACTCTGAGTATATGCTTTGAGAAATCTTGTGGCTCCATTGTAGCTACATGTGCACTGAGTGTGATTTCATTTTCAAAACCTTTTATCTTTTCACTGATCTCAATAGTGAATGTTCCGACAGTGCATAGCTTCAACAAGATTTGACATATGGAATGTGTAATAGACTGAATCTCAGTTATTACCTCTAAAAATTTTACCTTGTTAATTGCCACTTCTTGGCTGATTCTCTCGGTGAGTTTATCTTGAATCCTTGACTCTGCCCTTTCTTAAATTTGCTTGTCAACATCAATATCTGGGGCATTGATCTTCTTAGTAAGTAAAGCAAGTTGATCTATAATAGGGGTATCTTCATCAATGTTCACTTCAGGTACTACCTATTGTAAGATGTCCCTAACATCTGTTAAAATTTCTTTGTGCTTAGTCTCTTGCTTTAACTTTTCTTGTGCATAATTCCCCATATTTTCTCAATTCCTCAGGGCTAAGGGTCCTTGGGTCACATTCTGGTATTATAATCACTTCATCTAGAGTGACCAACCCTTTTCCTTTACCCTTCTTCTTTTTCTTCTCAGGCTCTTTTGCTATAACAACAATAGCCTTTGCATCTGTTTCCCTTGGTGTATCCTATCCTGTAGACACATTATCATCCTTTCTCTTCTCATTAGTAACCTGTGTGTCGGTAGACTGAGTTGGAGCCTCTGAAGTTGTGTCTGGTGGAGTTGCCTCTGTATCTTTTGGCTCTTCCTTATTCTCTGTTTCTGATTTATTGGCCTCTGTCTCTTCAAGCTTGTTTGTCTTTGCAGGAGGTTCTTTTCTTGGTTCCCCAATTGTATCTTGTGGTTGCTTAGGGATAGAGCCTTTGGGTTGTTCCTTTGATAAAATTTCAACAACTTCAGCTAAGACTAGAAGCTCACCCGGTAAAGATGTGACTACAAACTCAATAAGTGGTGCCTCATCTTGTCCATGTGCAGGTTCAACATTCGCATCCTCATCATTATCCTTGTCATTAGGATTACCATTGGTGATGTCCTCAATGAGTACATCATTGTCATTTTTGTTTTGAATCTAGATCTCTACAAGATCTGGTGCATCTTGTGAACTATCATGAATCTCTTGCACAACTATAGTATCAATTACCTCGATAACTAATATATTTGCATCCTGCTTCTTTTGTGCATTATCATCTCCAATAAAAATTCCTTTTCCTTTGGACTTGTGTCTCTTCTTAGACAAATTCTGAAAATCAATTTTCTCTGTTTGTTCCTTCACAACAAGAATGGATGTCCAGATAAGTTGACCTGATTTGTCAAGATCTGCAGGGTTCTCATCCAGTACTTGCATAGCTTGGTTTTTTATTGGAAATCTTTTCACTGATGATTCCATAAGTTCTTTTATCTCCTCCATAGATAAAGTTGGTGCTAACAAAGCTAGGAGTTGTTCTCTCATCTTCTTCTCAGTTTCCAGTGCATAAGACCATTTCTAGTTTATTCTATCTTCTAGTGCAACTGGGAGTTGTGAAGTAAACTCTATCGGAACTCTTTTGAAATGTATCATCATCTAGATGATAGAATCCTCTATTTTATTTTGATCTTCATTTGACATTTTGTCAAATCTTTTAAGTTTCGGGTCTGAGATGTCTCCATTCTCCAATATGTCCTCAATGACATCATCAATTGAATGTTTCTTGTTACTGAAAATCTTGAATTGTCCTTGATTTTTTTCTTCCTCTTCATCCTCTAAATCTTCCTTGCCTCTTATCAATTTTCTTCTCTTTCTCTTTGGAGGCTCAGCTACAACAGTCTGACCTCTTTTAGCATATGTTTTTGTTGGTGTAGCTGCCTTTGGTTTTACTATCTTTTCAGCTCCCTTCTTCTATGGTGGTGATTTTTTAGTGGATGACCTTGTTTGTGCACCTATCTACACTGGTAACTACCTCTTCATTGGAGCTTTAGTAGGAGGAACCGGTGTAACTTCTTGTTCTTCTTCAGATTTGGTCTCCTCACTGTCATAAGGTTTTTCAGCCAACATCAACTGACCTTCAGTTGCTAGTTCAACCAATGACTCCTCAGATGAGTCTGCATCCTTCTCAAATTTCTCAAATAAAAACTTTTTCATCTTCTTAGACTTCCTTGTCATTTTACTAATGACCAAACCTGTCTTGATTCTAGACTTAGCTTCTTCGTAGGTTCCAAACCTAGTGGCCTTGGGGTCTTTTGGTAATGCTAGCAGTGTCTGTATTAATTTCAATCTGAAATCATGTTCCATTTCATAGCCCATAGGTGCTAGCCATTTGATTCTCGGTTCAACTTCTTTTATCATAGTATGGTCAGTGTTACTAGAAAACAAATGTCCATCTCAAATTTCTCGACCAACAAACTCGGTATTCTGCTCCTCTTGTTCATTTTAACTTGAAATTCTTCAAAATATTTATTCAAAGTACACTCAGCATTGTCTCCTAGACCTTTCATGATATCAAATATTTGCAAAGTAATCGGTTTCTCATCTACCCATTTAGTGTGACCAATAGAGGGAAAGAATTTATGTAGATAGAAAAATAGACATACAAGTAGTGAACCAAATTTATAGGTGTTGGTCTTCTGTGACATGATGGTTTTCATATTTTCTTCCACCTGTCTCAGTAGTAGCTCGGAGAGGTCTATCTCATGACCCTTCTTTATCAATTTGTAAGCCATATCTACTACACTACATAGTACACTATTTGACCTACTCGACTGAAAGATTTTGTAACCAATAACATGTGCTGCGAACTTCACTTCAGGATCCACAATGGATGAAATATTTAATGCTCTACCATCCCATGTTGCACCAGTATTCTTCTCAACTTCATCTCATGTAGTACTACAAAATGCTTTGACCTTGTCAGTAGTCAGGTACCCAATAACCCTGCTAATCATCCTCTTAGTTACTTGGATCAGTTTATTCAACCAAAATGTACCTTCATGATATCTGCTCAACACAACACTAATCCATTCATTTTTTAAATTCTTCGAGAAACTTAGGGCATTTGTGAGTCCAAGTGTTTCAATAATTTTGTGCTCTAATTTTAGTTTCATTTCCCCATCACATAGTGCCTGAAATGTGACATACAAATTGAAATCTCCAATTTCACCAATTTTACAGCATGAATATACGATATTACGTCTTCCATCAACAAAACCCTAGGTGGGATGCTAGAAAAAGCTCCTACTGAATCCATTTTGCTTGTAACTTTCGGGCGTAACTTATAGTGGGGTTCTTTGTAACTTGTTGACACAATCAAATTAACTTCTTCTTCCAAAACCTTAGAAGAACTTGCAGTAGATACCATTTCTACAAACTAGGTTTTCGGCAAGTTATGAGAAATATACTCGGTAGGGTTTCAACTTACTTGAAATGTATCGAAAACTCTGCACTTGATTCAATCTGAAAATACTTGAATTAGCTTGAAAGATCCTTGCTCGAACACACTTTGTGAAATCTTATCTCTCTAATATTCGCAATGTGAAAAATGAACTCTTGCATCTGTGTATTTATAGAATTTTTGATATTCCCTCTCAAAGCTTTATGCAATAAATGTATGATGTACTTTCTGGTTTATGACAACTGTCATCTTGGTGACAACGGTAGACTTTTATCCACTCAGTTAAAACTAGATTTCCTTTCTTGGTTCATACTAATATTCAATTAACCTTGAATAGTGATTATTGATAGGTAACCAATGCTTGGTCTTACTTTTACCAACTATACAACTTTGTTAGCTCAAAACATATAAACCACAATGCATCTCCTTTCATGCAGATTTGGTATGTGATCATCATATATAAGGAACGTATGTAAAATGTGATCATTTTGAAATGCCAGTCCCATACATACCTATTTCACCTTAGGTGGAGGAACCGATGTTGCCCAATCTAGTGGAGGAGGTTTCATCGACAGCATTACTTGACTCAGCATTCTCATTAGATGCCTTTCTCCACATAGTGTTCCTTATCTTCATGACATCTGCAATAGTGTTTCCACTCTCAAATACATGATTTTCCTCTGGTGCTCGGTCTCTGCAGTCCTTACTTAAATGACCAACTTTATGGCAATGCAGACATGCCATTCCAGTTCTTGTCCAGCTTCTTGATTGTCTAGCCCATCGTTTCCTATTACAGTTTTCTGCAATGTTCCCATATCTACCACATGCAATACAGTTAGCCCATGTGTTATAATCCCAAACATAAGAGTTACCTTGTCTCTTCGGTTCATAAGGCATGTGTTGTGTTTTTTGCTTAGGAGTCCATACTTGTTTCATCTTAGCCTTACACTCTCGTGTAGTGTGTCCATGTTTATTACAAGTATAGCATAACTTCTCAATAGTAGTATTGTTAGCATTATTATTCAGTTTAGCTCTACATTCATAAGCTTGATGACCATACTTTCCATAGTAGTAACAATATCCATTGAATTTACGAGTGACATGAGGTTTACCTTGTGCTCTGCTTCTGCAAACATTAGATGTGTGTCCCAGTTTGCCACAGTAATAACATGTCAGCCTTTTAGGTCTTTGATTTTGATTGTTTTTTACCTATTTAGCTTGTTGTGATGATTCTCCTTCACCGATATAGCCTAGACTAGCTTTACTCCCAAATCTTCTTTGATTAATCAAAAAGTCATCAATCTTCTTAAAACTATCCTTAGCCAATTTCTTCATTTCATTGTGTTGCTGTTGAGTTTTCACTTCATTTCTCAGCTTCTCATTCTCCTCTCTGAGTCTTGCAACTTCTTCATGTTTTCTTGATAATTCTCCATTCACTCGGTTGACTTCTTGATTCACAACCATCATCTGATTGGATGTTTGAAAATGGTGATCGGTGAGTCTCTGTATTTCACTTTCTTCTTCTTGAAGTTGTTTAGTTATTTTTCTTTGGTCATCAATAGCTGGATTTCTTTCTTGTTCAGCTTGTCTAGCATTGTTCATTATCTCTACCATTCTCACCATCTGAGATTCCTAACCGATTTGCAGTGCTTTCACTTGTTCGGTTAAATGAAAATTCTTTTCAGACAGATCATAGATCATGCTTTCAGATCCATCAGAAATACTTCCAAAACTACATCCAATATGATCAAATAAGTCATCAATCGCTTCTTCATGATAACTAACTTCATTTTGCAAAATAGCTAGGTTCTTCCTTTCAACTAGCATTTTCTTCAGTTCATCCTTAGCTTGCTTATACTGTTCCACAAACATCTGCATCTAAATCTTCTACTTCTCAATAGACTTATCTAGCTTATACCTCTCCATGACTTAGATCTTTACCCTTCAGTGGTTAAACTATTCAATAAGAGAACTGTGCTCTCATACCAATTGTTGGAATTAGGAGAGATAGGATACTAAGAGGGGAGGGGTAAATCAGTGTCCTCAAAAACTTTCACTTGTAAACCTTTAGATCTAAACTAGTAAACAATGTAACCTTCCAAAATAGCTTGCATGAAATGTATATATCATTCATTCATTTAACTTGTAGAAGTAAATAACATGAAATCAATAATAAGACATTCCCATAACACAAGTATTTTGGTAACGCAGAAACCCTTGTTAGAAGGTAAAAACTGCGGTGGGGATGACACCCACAAATTCTTAACTACTACAGATAGAAAAGGTTTTCCCGTTAGGGCTACAAGTTTTTATCACTTTTGGTGATCTTACCATGTTAGAAGTAACATGTTAGGTCAGCTACATTTACCTAGTGATAGGATTTTAGCAACACTACTTGAGTGTGCACTCGGTTAAGATATTTACAAAAGACTGTCAAGTCTACTCTGTTAAGAGATTTAACCAAAACTCTATTACAATTGTCAGAAAGCAACAGGCAATTATCTACTAAATGACAACTTGATTGTCTGATACAGCTCAATAAAATACTGATAAAATATCACCTTTACTGTGATGAATCTTTTCTCTGAACTACTCGGTAAGCCTGTTCTGATTCTACTTAATCTGATAAACTTTTGAATTCTGTTCTGCTCTCTCTGTCAATTGATAATCTTGAAGGTTGGCTAGAACTTCAAGTGCTTCTTCGTTCATACATCAGTTCACATTACAAATGATGCAAACATACAATTATAAAGCATATTGCTTTGTGCCGCTTACAAAATTAGGTTTACAAATGTTAGACAAAACCCTAAGATCTATGGTGTAAAAAATGACCTAGATCAAACTATTACATATGATCTTCATTATATTTAATGAGAATCTCAACAATAAATTATTCTCGATCTTGGTAAAACATTTTTTGATCTGTTGTAACCATTTGCATAGAAGAATGTGTCATTCCTGATTACTATGTTATTTCCTGTGATCGTCAGTAAACACTGTATAAACTGCTCGGTGTTCATTATGATGCTCGATGTTTACTATCGCTCGGTATCAGTGTCTAATGCTCAGTAAACTGACTGGTGCTTGGTGTATACACTTAAACTGACTGGCATGTTTTGCTTGTAGTTACCGATTGTCTTATTTATAAGTAACTGACCAATGTCTTTGATAACCTTTGATACTAATGACAACCTTTAATGCTCAATAGAGATAACAAAGAATTCATATTTTCCACTTAACCATTTATATATGTGTGTGTGAATTTTGTACCTAGCTGTAGACACAACACTTCAGTAAAACATTAAAGATTAGCAAAAATCAAAATCATGCAGTGAAATGGAAACTAATCTAACCAAGCGATTTACTGCCTTCTAGTAGGTGCGAGTATGATATTCTCATATTGGACCGAGATCAGTGACCTTGACAACACCTAAACGAAAGATTTGAATGCAAAATCTAGATATAGAATGAATGCAAATTAATCTATATGTTTGGATTTTCTATGTAATAAGATGAAATAAACTAATATGAATCTATTCTAGATGAAAACTAATATGATATGCAATTGATCTAACAATCATATGCTAAATGATATGAATGCTCAAAAATAATGAAAATCTCACAACAGCTTTGATTCGCAAAGATTGATTCTTCAATCACCAATTTGCTAGTGTGAGGATGCAATTCGTGGATCTATGAAAGTAGACCTTTGTGAAGAGCTGAAGCCTTAATTTATAGAAATCCAGGGATTTGGAGGTGTATGAGAACAGCCATAAATCACTCTTGATAAACTCAGGTTGATTTTTGAGTCAACAACAGATTAACTCACAAAATCATGCAAAAATAGCTTTTTAACTTAAATCAGAAGTTGAGACTGGCTTTCAACTCAAAAGAGAGTTGAGTTTATTTTTAAAACAACTTGAATTGATTTTCTGATTTAAAGTTTTAACTATTTTTTTAATGTGCATAATTAATTATGAATTAATTAAATAAATAAAGTGATTTATCCTCAACTTAACTGATTTTTTAAAAATAAAACAACTGATTTATGGGTTAATCAATTATTAAATCAAACTTTTATTCAAAAACTATATCATTAAATTTGACAATTGACTTTAATTAATTAAATATGAATTTAATCAATTAGTCATAGGATATTTGATTTATTGTCAGAATTAAATAATATAATTTAGGAATAAATATAATTAAATCTAATTAAATAATTAAGTGGCAGTATTAAATCTAATTAATTAAATATTTATAATATTCAATTAATCAAACTTTAGGATAAATAGGATTTATCACCAAATAATTATTAAATTAAAGATAATTAGGATAAATAGAAATATTCAAGGTATATTCCCTGATGTAAAATTTAGGATAATCAATTAAGATTCGATAATGTACCAATGTGTCTTAGGTTAGGACTTTGATGTCGATTTCGTTTGATTTGTAGATGTAGGAGGTTAATGGACCTATAGCCCATTTTGGGGGTATTACATTTTGCCCCTCTTTGAATTACTGTGCAAAGCGTAGTGGTTCAAAGACAGTCTGTGTATGATGTTGAAACTGATTGAAATTGATATGAGACAGAAACTGATTGAAAGATTTGAAAATATTAGGTCCTGAATGACCAAAGATAATGTTAACTATAACAACAATGAACCGATGGTCACGAAGAACTGTCAAAACACCTGATTCTGATCCTGATGATTGCGAAGAAGTGAGTGACTGATTCTAGACCCGATTGTTAATAAGAATCACATTGGTATCACATCTGAACCCTTCAGTTACGAAGAACCAAGGAAATAACACTACTGAACTGATAGTTGTGAAAAGCTGATATAGTTTACAAGATTAAGAGAATACCAGATTGATATGGATCTCGATGAATCTGATATGCCCCAAGCAATGATTGATTTGCCCAAAGTGATGAGGACTTTTGATGATTCAGCAACTAGACATGGTTGTTGTCTTGATTACTAAGGAAAAATATGATTTCAGATTTAGGTTTACAGACTTGAATGATGTGCAATACCATGCCCCCTTTGGGATGAAAATTGAAATCTGACAAGAAAAGTCAGCATTTAATTTATTTGAGAAGTGGTTATATACATTCGAGAATGCTTTCTTCATCGTTTAGAGGTCCTGAAGACCAAGTTTGACTAGTTTAAACCATGAGTTAACCATAGTTGACCAAGTTGAAATTTTGATAGTTTGATATAAGAAAATTAGTTAAGTTGAAGTCTAGATTTCTTTAATGACTGAAGGTCGAATTTGCAAGCAATAGAACGTCCTGGGTCCGAAAAAATTTAAATCATGATTTTGACATAGTAAACGATCTCAGATTTTAATTTTGATCCCAACCTCCACCACCTCCACCAGACGGAGAGGATCAGGCCGACAGCTGATCTATCCTGGGATTCTGTTGTTTTTATTGATATTGATACTGTTCTGATTACTGATAGCTCATTGAGCCCATTCTTTTGTATACTGTGCCAGTAGTGCACCCCTGACTATTTCAAGTTTTATGATATATGAGATCGAGATTTTGGTTATGACTTCCTTTGTACTTGTCATTTTTTTTTATTTATGATGATATCATGTGATGCTTATGCTATGAGTAGTGTAGAATGTATATATGTAATGCAATGATTTCTTTCCTATGTATGGATGTTATGCAAATGTGTTTGATTATGAAAAGATGTATGTATGATTTATGCTTATGCACATGGATGTATTGTAATGCAATAGATGGTTATGATATGAAATGTAAATGCAATGATACACAGGATATGTTTTGTAGGAATTGATGAAGACAAGTACTCAGTCCTATGTCAAAAGGATGTTTAACCCAGGAGGATAACTACTTGTGATTTCATGAAGAGACCTTCAAGTTAGGTTTCAGCTCTTGTTAGATTGGAAGAGGTGATTGAAGAATCATTTAAGCATTGAAGTTTATGTAGCCATTTGTTAGATCATGCAAAATGCAAAGAACTTGTAAAATGAAATGCAACCTAAGACCTAGGACCTAGTCACTGATCGTGTGTCGGTCGATTTCATCATTGAATTTTTAGGTACCCAGATAAATCAATACAATGCCCACTAGTAATGAAACCATAGACATGAATATCAATTTATATATGCAAGAATCAATACAATGCCCACTGGTTATGAAACCATGGATATATGAATATTGATTTTGTTTTCAAAATGTCGGATTAGATATAATCACCAAGGCATAAATGCCAGGATGACTTGAATATCATGTCCATTTTGATATAGCAATTTGTATAAGCATCAAAACATAAATGTTGTGATGACTAGAATACGCCTTGCGTTACAAACACATCAAACAGTCAAGAGATCATTTGAAATCTAGTGTGAATTACCCGTAGTGACCCTTTATCATTCACATCCTTAGGTAAGATCATGTTTCATAGTAGGAGAAAGAACTCACTCAAAAAGATAATAGTTAGATCAAACTTCCTTGAATTTTATTGGTATCAATGGTTGAGGTACGCATGGCCATCTAATTCAAGATAGAGGCTCTTACAGTCGGACACCATTTCAATCCAAAATTTCCAAGGTTAGATTTTCACATACAAGCAGATAACAAAGAAAAGATTATGCCCCCAGTCATCACCCTCTAAATCCTATAAAGGACATCATCGAAGAGCTCGAAGGGACACAATATGCAAAAATCTCAATGCAAATCAATAAGCATACAAGGAGATAAAAGTCTGAAGCACAAATTGTTTTCATTTTGTGTTGATGTTTGATTGTGTTGTTGTAGATGCAAAATCCTTTCTGGAGAGGAGACAAACAGACTGACTTGGATAAAGCTTCAAAGGACTCTGACTGGATAGGATGCGTCTAAGATGTACTGGAGGCCATAGGATATGACTTTGATTGCCCCCAAGTGTTAAGCATTGATAGGATACAGACACTTGCGCCGATTGGTGTACAAACCGACTTATTGGAAATTGGAAATGCAGAAACAAACAGGGAGATATGCACAAACTAAAGCAAGACTGAAAGCTGGGAAAGACCAAGATTGCATTGATAGATGGAGCATTTTGAACAAGTGGGGACCGTTTACTGGGTTTTCACCATCTTGGTAGAGATTCTATTTTTGCTACCAAGGCGCCTATTTTCAGGTTTTCACCAAGGCACTTTTTCTTTTTCTCTTTTTTTTTCTATTTTCCATTTTTCCAATTTTTTTGATATTTTTTTATTTTTTCATTTTTTTTGTATTTTTGTTATTTTTGACTTTTTTTGTGAATCATCAAGGCGCCCATTACTAGGTTTTCACCAAGATCACTTTTTTCAGGACTTTTTACAATTTTTATAATTTTTTTCAGGACATTTTACCATAGACTAAATGCCTTAGGCATAGAATTTCTTCAGATGGAGAATGTTAATTGGTTCTCAGAGCTGTTCTCCTTCAGTCATTAAGAGTTGATAGGCTCCAGAGCCAAAAGTAGCAGTGATAACAAAGGGACCCAGCCATTTGGGTTCAAACTTCCCCTTGCATTCTCGATGTGATTGATTTTTAGGATTCTCTCTCAAGACTAGATTGCCAACCTGAAATTCTCTGTGTCTAACTTTCTTATTGTAGCCTCTAGACATTCTCTTCTGATATACTCTGAGGTGATCATATGTTTCTTGTCTGCACTCATCTAGTAGTTCAAGTTCTTGCAACCTAGACACTCTGTAGTCATCATCAGTTACTAGACCATGCATTCTGATTCTTAGTGATGGGATTTCAACCTCAATAGGTAGTACCGCTTCAGACCCATAAACTAAAGTGAAAGGTGTAGCCCTAGTAGGTGTTTTGATACTTGTTATGTAGGCCCAAAGAGCTAGATTGATCATGAGATGTCAGTCTCTTCCTATTTTATTAACTATACGATGAAATATTTTTAATAGATTCTTGTTAGAAGCCTCTGCTTGTCCATTCCCTTGAGGATAGTAGATAGATGACCAATGTTGTGTAATCTTGAATTTGGCACATAAATCATCTAGATCTTTGTTCTTGAATTACCCACTATTATCTGTGATTATGGAATGAGGAATCCCATATCTGCATATCATATAGTTCAAGATGAACATAGATATTTGCTTCCCAATTACTTTGTTTAAGGGAACTGCTTCTACCCATTTTGTGAAATAGTCTGTAGCTATTATGATATGGGTATGTCCATTAGAAGAATGAGGATGTATGGATCCTATAAGATCAAATGCCCATTGGTGAAAAGGCCATTGTGTAGTAAAGGGAATTAGATCTTTCCCTGGAGCATGAATTAAGTTACCATGTACTTGGAACTTTTGACAGTTCTTAGCAAACTTGATTGCATCTTTTTCTATTTTTGGCCAATGGTACCTAGCCCTAATAAGCTTTTGAGCTAGTGTTAATTCATTCAAGTGTGACCCACAAATACCCTCATGGACTTCCTCGAGTGCACGTTGAGACTTTTCCTGTTCTAAACATCTAAGTAGCGTACCATCTAGACCTCATTTGTACAGAACATGACCAATGATGACATATCAGGATGAATTTTAGATTAGGTATCTCTTCTCATGGCGGTTAAAGGTATCAGGAATGATTTGGTCTTGGAGATAGGAGAATAGGTTTTTGTATCAGGATGAATCATGACCAACAACAGTGCAAATCACGCGGGTTTCAAGGGAATCATATGCAAGATAAGATAATGCTTCCACCAGGAACTCGTAGCATAGCTCATGTTCAGGCTGCTATAATAGAGTAGATAGCATTGCCATTGCATCAGCAGCCTTATTCTCTATTCTAGGTATTTTCTCAAATGTGATAGATATGAAATATTTCTTTAGATCATCTACCATTCTTTTGTATGGAATGAGCTTTTCATTTTTAGTTTGGTACACATCATTGACTTGATGGATAACAAGTTGGGAGTCTCCATGAATGTGTATCTCTGTCACTCTCCACTCAATTTCTATTTTCATGCCATTAAGAAGGGCTTCATATTTTGCAATATTGTTTGTGCAAGGGAAATTTAATCAGAATGCTTTAGGTATGGAGTATCCTTGAGGAGTTATAAATAATATACCTGCTCCTGATCTGTTCTGTGTATAGGAGCCATCAAAGAACAATTGTCATTCTCTAGAAGAAAGAGTCATGATAAAGGAATCTAGAAATTCCATTTGCATTGGTTTATCATCAATCATAGGTGCATCTACCAATTGATCAGCAATAACTTGGCCTTTGATAGATTTTCTTTCCACATATTCAATGTCAAATTCACTTAAGAGCATGACCCATTTAGCCAATCTACTCGTGAGGGCAGCCTTGCTTAGTAGGTATTTTAGTGGATCAATCTTAGCTACCAAATGTGTGGTGTATGCCAACATATAATGTCTCAGTTTCTGTGATGCAAAGATCATAGCTAGACAAGCTTTCTCAATCATAGAATAATTATTTTCGTATGCCACCAATGTCCTACTGATATAGTATATAGCTCTTTCCTTTTTGTTCTCATCATGTTGTGCTAGTAATGCCCCCAGTGATGTATCTGTTGCGGAGACATATAAGATCAAAGGCTTCCCTTGAATAGGAGGCATCAAGATGGGAGGATTTGATAGATAATTCTTGATATGGTTAAAGTTGTTCTCACATTCTTCATTCCACACAAATGTCACACCTTTATGTAATGTTTTTGTAAAAGGCTGTGATATGTCTACTAGCTGAGATATGAAGTGTCTGATAGATTGAACTCTCCCTTAGAATGTCCTCATTTGACTAATGTTCTTCAGGGGTTGCATCTCCATTATAGCCTTTACTTTTGCTGGATCAACTTCAATGCCCTTCTTTGAAACTATGTATCCTAAGAGTTTTCTAAAAAGGAGATATACTGTGGAGATGTAATATGACCAACCATAGCCTAGAATCTGTCTAAATCAAGGTTATCAGGAACATTGGATCCAAGCAGAGCTTTGTCTAGAATGGCTCTATGAGCTAGAGATATCTGAAGCAACTCAAACATTGAGATTTTTGCATTAGTATGCTGGAGTTGTTGAATGATATTGTATGACGTAGGCCTCATGTCTTTAGGATTTGAATATTTAGATGTTTCCCTCTGTTTAGAAGCGGAAGATAGATTGAAAGGCACCTTAGGGATATTTGATTGATCTGGGATTTGTCCGTGCAGGTGTGTCTGAGCTTGTGATCGAGTAAATGCGTTAGCTGATTGATTTTCTCTATCTCTCCTTACAATTGTGATGACATTGCAATGTTTAGATAGGCTTGGTTCAACCATATTGATAACAGCATTGTTTCCAGAATAGGCATAATTGACCTTAGCACCCACATTAGGCTGAGAAGATGAATCTCCTTGACTATGTTTTGGAAATGGTTCTGTGAATGTTGTGTGATCATTATTGCTCTTAGGATTATCAATCATGATTTCTCCACTATCAATCTTATCTTGAACAGTATGCTTCAAGCGCAAGCAGTTATTAGTTTTATGACCTTTACCACGATGGAAATCACAGAATTCATTCTCTCTCCACCATTTCGGCTTAGGGTCAGGATCAGATTCTTAGATCTCAAGAAAAGAGATGATGTTATTAGCCAATAGAGTTCTCATAGCTGATTCCAAAGATTCTCCAAGAGGAGTGAACTTTCATTTATTATCAGTGGACCAAGATTTGTATTCTGGCTTCTTTTGAGATGATTCGGGCACCTTTTGTTATGAAGCTTTGATGGCTTGGGTACCAATAGTTAGATTGAAAGTAGGTGCCATAGATGGGTCATGGAGATTATCAACAACGCCATCTGTGATGACACCCTTATTCTTTTTCCAATTTTTGTTCTTATCCTTAGAACTAGATTCATACTTGTCCTTTTGAAGTGTGATGTCTCCTTTTTTCACAAGTACTTTTTCAATTTTGATTGCATTGTCTACCATCTTATCAAAAGATGTATGATTTTGCATTTGTAAAGAGTAGTTGATTTCTGGAACAAGATTGTTGATGAAGATTTCTAGCTTCTCAGTTTCTGGAATAGGCCTAGCATATAGAGAGAATTTCTTTCTCCATCTTTTGAGAAATGTCAAGAATGGTTCTCCTAGATATTGTTTGAGATTGCAGATGTCAATCATGGTGACTGGATGCTGGATATTGTAGGAGTATTGTTGATAGAACAATTTGATCAACTTTTCAAAGGTTTTGATTGTAGGAGGCATCCTAGAGAACCAATGAATGGCTGACCCTCCCAGAGATCGAGGGAAAAGATGCATCAGATAGGTTGGTTCATGCATGAACTCCATAGATTGAGTATAGAATTCTCTGCCATGATCTTGAGGATCAGAGTTTCCATCATACTTATCATATTTCGGCATTTCCACCCTCTTAGGGAATGGTGGCATATACAAGTCTTTATTGAATGGAAAAGGACATAGAGCCTCCATGGAGAACTCCTTAGGTTCCTTTTCTTTTTCCATTTTGTTAAGTTTGACTTGCATGGCATGCATTTGTTTCATCATAGCCATAAGACTCAAATTGATTAAACAAAAGGTTGAATCGGACTCAAGAGGCCACTTTTAGGAAAATTATTAGATTCATTCTAGTTTCTGCTATGTTCCTAACATAGTTATTTTCTTGACAGACTCTAGAAATAGGCTGTAAAAGCTGGGTCTCTAACAGTTTTTAACACTTTCTGACAATTTTTCAGACTTTTATCAAACGACTTTCTACAGGCTCGTACGATAGTGGGTATGCTATGAAACAACAATAGACAAGCTCGTATGACATTTGTAAAACTCACATGACAATTGATAGCAGGATTTTTTATTTTTGTTATTGACTAGTGGCAAAACTCGTACGACACTATACAAGCTATCATATGACAATCTGGGGGTTCTGAAATGAAAATAGCCAAAATTCATATGACTTTCTGACTTTATGGGATGACTTTTGACTCCAGAAAGGTGTTTGACATCAGATTTTGCAATTTTTAGGTTTTCAATTTCAAATTGTTCACACAAATATCTATCCAAATTTGAAGATTGTACTGAATTAATTCATTCTTAGTAACCAGATAGATAAATAGGCACGCAAAATAGCAAGCAAGTGATTTCAAGCATGTCTGAAAATAATGAACAGGGGAAAAAGCAACCCTGCGCATGAACAACCAAGTGACTAGATGTACTAATCCCTAGGAGTGCTAATAGTGTATATTCCAAAAAGTTTTGCAATAACGCACATATTCCTAGAAAATGAAAATTTGGCCTCACTAGGGTTTGTAGTAATGGTCTGACTCTGCAACTTTTGTGATCTCAAGAGGGTGAACTCCAATCCAGGCACACCAAGGTTTTGACACAATCTGAGAAATTAATCAATCAGGAGCTGCTAGGGAGATCTGACAGCCCAACAAGAGACCACACCTATGAAGATTTCCTCCACAAGGACATTTATATAGCAGCTGCTGCTACCACGGTGAAAATGGCTATTACCGCTTGAGGTTCCATCCACGTGGTTGACCCAATTAAGGGAATGTCCAATATGGTTAACCCTCTCTAAAGGTGACTCACAAAAGATACCACTTGGAGACTGGTTCCAGATTCAAGGATTTGAGTTTCTAATACTACCCAAAAAGGGAGTAGAGCATAGTCCTCTAGCCTTTTCACTTTTAACCAAAACAAAGAAGACAGATTAATCTGACATGCTAAGGCCAAGATTATCAGACAAAGATCTATGATGTCAACCACTTATGATCTATCAACCTCTCTAGAGAGAGAATGTATCAATCAGAAGTTGAAGACGCACAAATCTAGTAGAACATGAGACGCTCTTAGTACCTTCCCTACCTTCAAGGGTTCTCTCATTGAGAAGAGCTTCACTGGAAACCCACTCTCTCAACAACCACAAATAGTGTTCATAGGGCCTATTTACTATGTGTAACAGATATGCATAAAGCAAATCTACGTTCATTTTTATACCCCAACATGAAATCTGTGATATGAAAGCAATAAAGGTCACACAAGCTTGACATGTGAGAGTTCATTTTAGTCCAAATCGAAGTGTTATCAGCCAAGAAGATTACCTAAATTCCTTGCAATGTGCTTAGTATATTTTTACTTATTTTTTAGCAATTCTCACACTTTTTCCAATCAAAACCAGAAAATACCAATCAAAAATAGAAGAATTCAATTGTTAAGGTTAGCTGTTAGTCCAAATCTAGAAAACTACCTAAAAATATGAAACGACAATTGAATCTGGAGTCAAAACTCATACAACAGTGGGTTACCTGCCAGACAACAGTCTAGAAACTCATACGACACTGGGTACCTGTTCATACGACAATAGGGCTTCCAAATGACAATGTGTACTCTCTGATACGAGCCTCAAAGTTTGAACCTGTCATACGACCCTGGGTACCTCCCGAAATGACTTTCTGACAAAAGTCATATGAAAATGTACGGACAGAAAATAAAAATCATAGTTTTGATCAGAAAATGACAAGAAATAGATATAAATTGATAGAATTGGAATGGAAACCCATTTCAGGGCCCCACAGTGGGTGCAAGAAATGTGTGTGTGAATTTTGTACCTAGCTGTAGACACAACACTTCAATAAAACATTAGAGGTTAGCAAAAATCAAAATCATGTAGTGAAATGGAAACTAATCTAACCAGGTGATTTACTGCCTTCTAGTAGGTGCGAGTATGATATTCTCATATTGGACCGAGATCAGTGACCTTGACGACACCTAAATGAAGGATTTGAATGCAGAATCTAGATATAGAATTAATGCAAATTAATCTATATTTTTGGATTTTCTATGTAATAAGATGAAATAAACTGATATGAATCTATTCTAGATGAAAATTGATATGATATGCAATTGATCTAACAATGATATGCTAAATGATATGATTCACAAAGATTGAATCTTCGATCACCAATTCGCCAGCATGAGGATGTAATTCGTGGATCTATGAAAGTAGACCTTTGTGAAGAGCTGAAGCCTTAATTTATAGAAATCTAGGGCTTTGGAGGTGTATGAGAAAAGCCATAAATCACTCTTGATAAACTCAGGTTGATGTTTGAGTCAATAACAAATTAACTCACAAAATCATGCAAAAATAGCTTTTTAACTTAAATCAGAAGTTGAGATCAGCATTCAACTAAAAAGACAGTTGAGTTTATTTTTAAAACAACTTGAATTGATTTTTTGATTTAAATTTTTAACTACTTTTTGAATGTGCACAATTAATTATGAATTAATTTAATAAATAAAGTGATTTATCCTCAACTTAATTGATTTTTAAAAAATAAAACAGTTGATTTATGGGTTAATCAATTATTAAATCAAACTTTTATTCAAAAACTATATCATTAAATTTGACAATTGACTTTAATTAATTAAATAGGAATTTAATCAATTAGTCATAGGATATTTGATTTATTGTCAGAATTAAATAATATAATTTAGGAATAAATAGAATTAAATCTAATTAAATAATTAAGTGGTAGTATTAAATCTAATTAAGTAAATATTCAGAATATTCAATTAATCAAACTTTAGGATAAATAGGATTTATCACCAAATAATTATTAAATTAAAGATAATTAGGATACATAGGAAGAATTTAGGATAATCAATTAAGATTCGATAATGTGTTGATGTGCCTTAGGTTAGGACTTTGATGTCGATTTCATTCGATTTGTAGATGTAGGAGGTTAATGGACCTATAGCCCATTTTTGGGGTATTACAATATGTATCCCCAATTTGAATTTCAAGGAAAATATGGGGGACCATGTTGGTTTTGGTGACTTGGTCCCAACAAAAGGCCTCCAAATTTAGTCTAAAAGTCTCAAATGGAGTCAGGATGCCAAAATGATAAGTAGAATCAAGGTTGAAGTACCAAAAATTAATGATGGATCCCATACGTTCTAAAATAGGACTATGCTAAATGAAAATTACATAGTGATGTTATTTTAGGATGGTACATTACCATTGTCTTTCTACATAATCTCCCCATATATTCAAATCTTTACATCAATCAATCACACTCCATTCTTTTAATGTCATCTTGTGTACATGTGTTTAGAAATCTAAGAGAAATTAGTATTAAATACAAGATACTTGAAGGATAGGAGAATAATGTATTCAAGCATCTCATGAGTGTGATGGTATATTAAGTTTATTTTATGTGTTTTACATTCATTGGGAAGAGCTCTAGATTGATATGTTATTGAATTTAATTTGTAGACATTAGACTAGTAGTTGTGTTAGAATAGGTTTAGAGAGATCTATCGATATATTTTCTAGCATTCAATCCATAGATACTCTAAGAAAATTTTGAGAAGATAATATACTTTAAGGATCATTGTAAAATGAATAATTAGGTGGATTGAATAGAAAAAGATACAAAAAAAGTCAAGCATCTTGACTTAGCATGACACATTTTTACTTTTTTTTAGTATTTAGTTAATTTAATAAATATCTTTCAATTTTGTTTCTTATTCTCTTAATATATTTGGTTATGATTTCTACTTCCTACTCAAGTCACATAGATGATTTAACCTGATGCAACGAGTAAGATGTAAGGATTGATTATTGAGAATTAGACCTTATAATTATGGAAACACTCTTGATTTTGAATTTCATCTTTGTAACTTAGGATGGGTTCTCTACTAATAAGTCTAGGCATCTACATGCTAAATGGTGCCCATGATTGGGTAAAGAAAGAATAGGAAATGAAAAGACAATCACAAAGATTATTTTTGACATAGAGAGTATAGAGGGAAAGAACATTTATGGAATTTATTTTGATCTTGATAATGATCATAGAGTTAAAAATATAAGTTATCTTGTAAATGTATAAGTTATCTTTATTTATTCAAATGTCAAATTTTAATATAGAAAATCCTAGGATATCGTTGTCAACAAAAATGGTTCATATATGACTACATACAATCACTGTGATATATAATATGAATAATAAAGGTATAATGTGTTTTAAAAAATTGTATATAGAAAAATGTTTAGGATATAAATTATTTTCTTTTGAAAAAATAGAATCGTACTAATAATTAATCAATCGTAATCATGGGTAAGAATCGAACATAGAAAATAAAAGTTAAAAACAAAATTACATAAAAGTAAACTAATGGTCAAATCAATAAAATAAAATATAAAGGGAAAGATATATAGATACATAAAAAAGGAAGAGATATAAAAGGATGGAGTAATCATGAAATCAATAGTTAAATCACAAAAGGAAAGTGGTTGATAGTAGGTACAGATTACATACTAAATTAAATTTGTATAGTTCTATAATAGAATATATAATACTCACCAAGTTAATTTTAATCTATTTATAAAAATAAATTCATAAATTAGTGTTAATTTCTTGTAACTTTTGTCATCATCCTTTTTAAGAAAGAATGTATATATATTTTTCTTAATTTTTCATGTGAAATTACTTAAATAAAACTTTCAGTACCGCTTAGGAGTATTAGTTGGTTCATTATGACCATGAATTATCCCAAGGTATACATTAGAGTATACCTCTAGAGAATGGAATCATAGTAGAGTTCAACCATTCATTTACTTAATAGTTATTATAATTAGATGTTGAGCTTCATAGGTTGAGTTCAAAATTTTTAATATTGTGTTGGTTGTGTATAGTTGATTACATGGTGTAGATGATGAGGTATTTCTACATACAATTATAATTTTCCTCACCTTCTAATTTATGTAAATAAAAACCATCATCTCATTCATTACAATGGTCTTTTTTAGTAGTGTTTACACATGTCCTTTCATCCTCAATGATAGACAATTATATGAATGCCTCATTTTCTATGGATTATTAACATATTTATTTATATTAATCGAGAGGGTACTTAGGAAAGTTTTTGTGTTTTGGGTAAGTATGATTAACTGTAATATTGTCAAAATATGGCTATCTCAAAGTCATAACTTTCTTAGGTGGTTTTTTATTTTATTTCATGAGACATATTTGGCTATTTGGGAGCCATGAACAATAGTTAAGATGTAAATCTCTTTTATAATAAATATAATATATAAGGCTCTACCTTTTTGCCAAGAAAAAAAATATTTTTAGTCAAATTTTTAAGTGAAAATAATGAAAAGATATATGATTGGTGAGTTTATCAAAGTATCTTGATCACTTTATGAATTATGGCTACAATATAAAAATCTTCAAGCTTAAATGTTCTAAATATACAGATTTTAACCTTATATAATCAATGTTAGGGACACTCATTAAGCACAAATATTATTAGCCATAATACAAAATTTATCAATTTAATTAATTTCAAATCCTAATCATCAATAAAATTGGATTAATAAAGTAAAGTGTGAAACCCAACCAACTTATATGGTTGTATAAATAATTTCTAAGTGCATCTATATGATAAACACACAAATAATTTTTAGGATATTTATAAATTTAACTTTGATAAATAATTAAAATCTCCCTTAACAAATCTTCTATCGATAATATAATAATGGTCAAAACAATTAGCTATTTATTGGATTTAAAATAATTTTAAACCCTAAAAAAATAGACATTTAATCAAATGAATGTACAATGCTCTTCCCTCCATGTATACTTATTCCAAAAACTTGTACAAAGAATCTCTTAATTACAACTATTAGTATTGTTAGTAAGCATATTTGTCTTCGCTAAAATGCCTTCACAACTAACTCTTAGATGCCCAGATTTAGAAGACAAACTGAACTAATAGTTGGAAAGGCTATCATGAGATTGATAGCTTTCCTTTGATTGTGAGGTACAGCTCCCTCTTCAATGATATTCAATAAATTAAATAACTAGTTATGTCTTTTTCCAGAAGACATAAAGGCTTTCTAACATTCACCCATCACTATGGGATGAATGTGATTATAAGATTACAAATTAGTGATGAGAGAAAAACCAGAAAATAGCCACATGACTATCTACTAAGTCTTTCACATTACAGAGAAAATTAAGGGAATTGCATGACATGTTCTGCAAATTACAAGTTTTTCAACCAACTAATTTACAAGCATGCACATACTTGATAGAATACTACAAGACTATATCCCAGAATAAGAAAGAAACAACCATATGATTGATTTCAATTAGAAAAATAAATGTCCAGACCTCAAGATCTGACATGCAAATACTCTTCTTTATTTCAAGAAAACATAACAAAAATAACTATAGAATCATTTTGTCCCTTCCAGTACAATCAAGTTGCAAAAAAAAAAAAAAATTGATTCCTTCTTCTCTTTGTTACAATAAGCATACATAAATTATTCCCCTTTTCACGTAGCCACAGGACTCCTCTTAGAAAAGAAGAACCCTTTGCCAATGAAAATCCCTGAATAAATAACCTGGATCTCAATCACTAATTCTTGAGGAGTAATCTTTAATAACTTTTTAATTTCTCACTTCTTGTGTTTATAATGTATAATTCATCATCGATGAATTAAAACATTAACAATAAGATACTCAATATACTTTATTGGGATTTCTTTTGGGATTAATTAAATATTTTTTCTCATGTAATATCCTTCAATATAATGTGTCTCGTAATAAATTATCTAAGTGTCACTTCCACTATATTTTCCCGTCAAAACAAGAAGCTACTGGTCTTTTTTGATAGATCCATTTTACTTTTTCACTTCTTGTGTTTATAATGTATAATTCATCATCGATGAATTAAAACATTAACACTAAGATACTCAATATAGTTTATTGAGATTTCTTTTGTAATTAATTAAATATTTTTTCTCATTTAATATCCTTCAATATAATGTGTCTCATAATAAATTATCTAAGTGTCACTTCCACTATATTTTCCCATCATAACAAGAAGCTACTAGTCTTTTTTGATAGATCCATACACAGTCAATTATAATTTTTTACCCCAACTATATTTATTTAATCACTCCAATGAAGTTTTATTAAAGTTTATTTTGGAAAATATATCCAACATTTAGGAAGATCCAATGGTTGAGCTGAGATTTATTGGCCCCGTACCGAGACTGATTTTTCTGTCAAAAAAACAAATCAGGAAATATGTTTATTTCTACAGACCTGTATTTTTTTATTTGTATCTTGCAAACCTGATACAATTTTAGAAATCCCTCCATTGAGGATTTAGAAAATTAGATTGTGCACAACATATCCAAAGATGAGAAAAATCCAACAGTGGAGTTAAACGTTATAGCCCCTACACTAAGACCCATTTTTCTATCAGGAAATTCATGATTTCAAACTACTGAACCCTCTGAATTGTAAAATATTTCACACCATACCTCCAACTTGAACTTGAACTTGAACTTTCTAAGGTTCATGTTTCAAGTTCGACTTTCACATTTTACCAACTAAAAGATCGACAACATAAAGACTACGACCTTCTTGCGACCTCCGACAGAACTTGAACTTGAACTTGAACTTAAGAAGGTTCAAATTCAACTTCAACGAAGACTTTTACCCAGACAAAATAATTAGCTGCGAGAGCAAAGAATAATACAAGTGTAACAAGTATCATCATGCAATGGGACATTAGGACCTTAAAATGCTATCATTTTAAAAGAATCCAATTCTAATAAATTCCTAGTCAAGCATCTGAGGCCCTAGAATAATCAAAATCTCAAAAATGACATTTTAATTGAAACATTATTTATATATGAAACCTAGCAACTAATTAAAAACATTAAATTACTAAATTATTGATGCAATAAAGATAATTACCACATTACTTTACCTCAAATAATAACATAATATCTGGTGTTCTTAATCACATGCTTAGTTTTAAGAAGCAATAAGGACTAAGCATGATGGAAAACCAACACAACATAATCCAAAGGGTTAGATGAACTCAACTACAATTCTTCATTAAAGAAAATTGAAAATAATAGACAAACCATGGAATGCCAAAAATGATTGCACCAAGTAAGGAGGATGAATAAATTTATGATGCATTATCGACATTCATAAATTCAAGATGATAATGAAGACTAAATGGTCATTAATTTTGCAAGTGTGGATTTCTTCTCTTGGTCACTCATATCAACTTGTCACACTCTCTCCATTTGACATTTTCCATCAATGTAAGAGTAGTAGAAAATACATCAATTACATGTGGAAAAAAAATATTGATGAATTTGTAATAAACACTACACCACCACAAAAGATTAAATTAGCAATAATATAGCAGCACAATATTTTGGTAATGTCATTATTTAATTGTAGTATAATCTACAAAATGTTAAAATATATATCATTGGGTTGAAGAAAAGAAATAACTTTTATATAGTCCATCAAAATTTATTTTCTTCACATTCATGATAAAATTTATTATCATAAAAAGTTACTAATTCTATATCATATCTCCAACATCATGTTTTGAAAACTATAAACAACAATCTCAAGACATATTTTTTCCCTCCTAATTTTGCATATCAATTGAATGGAAACTAGTCCAAGCACCACATTATGGAAATTGACTTATTACTTATATAAACCATGCTAGACACTAATTTGTGAACTCGAATACTACTCACAAATTTTGGCAAAGTCAGCTATTGACTTTTTTCCATTGAGTTGTTTGGCCATGTAATAGTGAATATATTCTTGATGTTTGAATTTATTGTATAGGGTGGGGTGCTCTTCGTTCACAAGGTGACTTGCAGGAGCCACTTCTTCAACTAAGCCAGGGTGGTAAAATGTTGCAATAGATAATCTTGTTTTCTCCTTATTTGTCATTGCTCGATGTTCTATACTCTTGTACATTCCATTTGTCATTACCTATTATGCAATTGAATGTCACATTTTAGATTGAATAAGTTAAGTATATCAAAGACAACTTAATGAATCACCAAATTTGCACATCATTTACCTCTATTAGGTCACCAATGTTTATGACAAGCGCATAAGGAATAGGTTGAATAGGAATCCATTCATTGTTCTTGCGAACATGAAGACCTTCAATTTGATCATCTTGAAGCAAAAGCGTTATAGCACTTCCATCTGAATGAGGACTTAATCCCAAAACTAAATCAGGCCTAGGACAAGGTGGATACAAATTCATTCTTACAGTCATCATTGCATCTTCTCCAAACTTGTCTTTGAAATAATCACTCTTTAACTGCAAGTTTTCAGCAAATAGACTCAAGATAATCTGAGCCACCCTTTCCACATGAGTGGCGTACCTCTCCAATGTATTTCTGCAATTCCATATAAAAAACGCATTTGGTAGTGATTAAAAAAATTAAAAATAGAATGCAAATCTAAAAATTGAAATAGCTCTATAAAAGTAATAATAAAGAACCTGTAGTCTAATGGCGTTGTTGGCCACAGAGCTAAGTTGACAAGTTTCTTAGGCATAAGTGCCAAAGCCATCAAGTCACCCCAGTCCAACTTCTGATTTTCATCAACCACAAACATATTACCATAACCTTGAGGATCTCCTGCATGCGGAGCGTACTTTTGCTTCTCTTCAAAGGAGAGACTAAAGAATTCATTAGCCACTCCTCTAATGTGATCTATTAAAGAATGTGGAATTCCATGGTTCACAGCCTGAGAATCACTGCACCATCAGCACAACCCCAAACCCAAATACAAAAAACCTATGTAGGTTCTAACTATTTATTCTGAAAAGAAATTATATGATACCTGAAAGAAGCCCCACTCTACGCAGGCCTTAGAAAGAATGCCCATCTCCTTCTGTCTTTCATGGTTATCAGAAGGCAGGAGTAGCTTTTCCATGTCAACTACAGGAACTGTCAAGAGAGACGAAAGTGGTGTTGAAGACGGCCTTTCATCTTCTGATCTGATGTATCTCTCGGGAATGTCATTAGGTTTTTTTAACGCAAGCTCCTGCACACTTTCCACAGCAACAAAATCGCTACCCCAGTTTGGACTAGTGAAAGATTCACCGGCATTGGTTGCAGAGGAAGCCATTTCTATATGCTAATTTGCTCCCGACCAAATGAAACTGATAAGAATTATCTTGTAGGCAATGAAGACCAAGTATAAATGGAATGGGAGGACACTCGTGTGATTAATATAGTGGGCATGATATGCTCTAATTAGGTAAGTGAATAAATAGGTTTGAGTGCAACGACCCGACCATGACTGCATTGTCACATCTCAACTGAAAAGGTTTGAATACGTTGCCCGCGAGTTGGATTGTCACATTTTGAGCAAACTAATTTAAGCAAATGTAATTATTTATCTTACCACAATATTTTTGGTAAATGAAGTTATTGTAAAATTAAGGTAGAGATTTGAATTGCAAGCTAAGTTTGAAGTGTACATGCCATGTCATATTGTCTTCTTGACTTGACTAGATATGCTTTTATGTGGAGGGTGAGTTTGAATATATAAGTAGCAATCACACTCACTATTTAACAAGCATGTTCATGGGCAGTTACAATGAATAAGTTTCATAAATAGATATGAAGTTTGAGAAAAGAACATAAATATTATTGAAATTTAGCGAAGTTTAGCTGTAAATGAGTTGGAGCGCATTTCTGTTTGAAATGTCAAGCAACAAAAGGTTGTGGTTATGTCAAGACAATCATCTGCCTTCTTTTTATGGAAGACGCGCATTGCCTTACATGTGGGCATACCTTGAGTAGTTAAGGTTGGAGAGATGCATAGATTTGCCACATGTATCTTAATTTCAATCCTACACTCTTCGAACCAAAATTACTTTTAAGAAATTATTTTAAGTCTATATTTATATTTGCACTTGTTTAATTATCTTAAAATTTGAGTGGTTAATAATATTAAAGGAGCCATTCAATCAGTTTTTCCTCACTTTGTCATGTTGGATGATTTCCAAAGTTCACATTTACAATCATTTCAAAAAGTACATTTAGGTTATAATTTGTTCTTATATTTAAGTTTGATGTTTCATATGTTTCTTATAGATTTTTGTAACCTTTATTTTTTTGTTGGAAAGGCTATTGGATAGATCAAAAAGCATCTTGGAAAAAGTTTAGATTTTTCCATTTGAGAGGCTAAAACCATAAATTCATAGACCATAGTAAGCCCAAACTCATTTTTTTGGTTTTGTGGTGAGTCGGTTGATATGTGTCTCATCTTCACAACCAGTGAATTCAATCATGAACACCCAAGTCTAATTGGTGATTATAGCATGATGATGTTGAATTTTATCGTAGGTGCCAGATTTGCAAATCACCCTATATATTATTCCCATTGTGCTCCAAACTAACATTATCTATCAATGTAAAATACGAAAACAATAAAAAATTGAAAACTATCAAGTCTTGAAAGAATCTAAATTGAGAGAATTATTGTGATGCTTTTCAAAATGAATTGCTAATTTTCTAATTAATCCATTCCCCTATTTGGGCGACTTTAAAATTTTTGCTTTCCCCCACCAAATCTTAGAAACTGTTAAATTGAGATTTTTATTAACTTGAAATGTATTTATTTTTTGGGGGTTTTCTAATAATGGTATCATTGTTCTCCTAACAAAACTTAATGGTAAAAGGTTAAATTAGTCAAAAGTTATCAGGGTTATTTTCTATCGCATATGTTGAAGTTAAAAAAGGAGCTTCATTTGTGCACCTTAACTCAAATCATAACTATTTTAGAAGGTATGATTAGAAAATGTCTAATCGTTTCAAATGAACAAATCATAACCCTATTTTTAGATTATTTTTTTTAAAAAGACAAATCTAATTGTTTATAAAAAAAAATATAGTTCTTAGAGTTTTAGTTGCAAAATGTATAAGAACATATAATTTTTTTCTTTTTGCAAGTGATAACATAAACAAGGTGTGTGAGTGGTTCAAAAATATTCCTCAAAAGAAACAATCTCATAGAATGTAATGTTGGAAGGGTTGCACAAAATGGACTTGTCAAAATTTTGGATTAATGCAATTGCAAAAGGAAACTTTAATCTTAAATGGCACAGATATGTGTGAAAATTGAAATCTTTTCAAACTTCAAAATTTTAAAACCCTGATTTATAGGGTACACTATTTTACTCTTCAACCTCATTTGTGGGCTCGAACGACAATTTTTTAGGAATTGCAAGTTGTGAAATGGTTGCTAAGACCTCATCCAAAGGAAAATCAAATCTATATTATGAACATTTCAATCTTTAATGGAAAACCCTCTCTAAGTGTCAAACAAATACAAATTAGTATTGATCAACAAAAGCTCTCATGTTGTAATTGGTGCTAAAACCCCAATAAAGTGGTTATAAAGATTGCCAACTCAACTTCAATGACAATAACTAGCATACTTATATTTAGAAAAAATTATGTAAAATATGTTGAGAGATATTAAATTAAAAATTATTGTTGATTTATTTTAAGCACAATTATCTATACATTAAACAACAATTAGAAAGGTACACATTACACATATGAAAATGCTAATGCTAAATATAAATCCCATTACCAAATTTTTCAATATAGAGATTAGTCTAGAATTATCTTAGAAAATAAAATTAGATACTAATCAATCAATAAAGATAAAAAATGGAAAAATTTCTTTTATGTGTGGCTGCAAGATTTCTCTAATTGCCTAATCTTAAAAATATAGAAAGATAAAAACAAGTAAAATATAACCTGAAATAAACATATTTAAAAATGATAAGAAATATAAAAACTCATACTTAATAATATCAAATTATAATGGAAGAAGTGACTTTATTTAATTTTATTTAAATATTTTAACAAAATTTAATTTAATTGATTAAAATATTAGATTCTTTTCATAAATATCTTTCTTATATTTTTTAAGTGTGTAATCTTTAAATAAACATATTTAAAATAACACAAAAGTAATGAAAAAGAGTAAAACTAGCATACCTACATTTTAAAATATATAAGTAAAATAACCTAAGAGATATCATATATTATTGAATGCTTATTTCACAAAGATTTCAATTGAGTGATCTCATTTGTCATGGATTTGTCATCATTGTAAGATAGATATCAGTGCTTCAACCATGGGCATATCAAAATTTATGGCTATTATTTCTACTCAAAAGATGGTATGGGATATTCAATCTTGAAAAGGTTTAGTCAAGTAAATGTTAAAAGTATTAGTGAATTTATTTTAAAATAAATTTATGGTTAATTATTTATTTGTTAAAAATATAGTATGATAGATATAACTTGATAGAAAATATAAAAATAAGTGTCTTAATTTGCAAGGTTTGTAGGTCGATGCCATTAAATCATTTTTAATTTTCATTATAATAGGTAAGTGGATAACACAAGACAAGAGGCCCAATGTTGTACAAAATTATGTCATTTTTTAATATTTATATATTTCTTGTTATGAAGAACACTTTTCTAAAATAGAGACAAAAAACTCACACAAAAAATCAAGTTTTAGAATCACACTAAGAACCAATGAAATACGAAGAATAACAAGCTAGAATTCAACATTACATATCTATATAAATTATTTTACTTAAATATCTACAATAAAAACCTAGACTTTAATCAATTAAACCTAACCTTTTAAATAAATTTATTTAAGAACTAAATTTCTTTATAAACAATCTTCCCACAACTAAACCTCTACAAAAATAATAGAGATATGAATAATTTATTTAGAAAATCGCATATGTGAACAAACATTAATATCATCCTATCAATTTTGGAAGCTTCATAGTGATATAAATAGATCATGAGACTTTGGATGGAGGGAAAATTTATTTTTCTTTTTTTACATCTTTTCTTATCTTTGATAAGAAGTAATAAAACAATTTAAGATCTTTTATTAAATTTAAGTGTATAGAGAGCATTTAAAAATATTTTAGAATCTCTAGGAGCATTTTAGAAACATGGTCTTATGAATTTATAGTAATGAAAAAGTTTTAAACTTTAAATTCAAAAAAAATTAAAAATGCAGTTTTTATAATTTTCTTTAACATTTAATGTTAAAAATTTAAATAATTATACTTTTAGTATATTCAATGTTACAAAATTTGTTCATACACAATATATGATAAAAGTAAAAAAATAAAAAATAAAAAAAATATTATTTATATACAAATCATAAATATAAACTTTAAAAAGGCTCCTATTGTTTAAAAAATGATGAAAGGTGCTCCTCTTAATACAACAAACACATAACAGAAACAAAGAAATAACAACAATATGCAAGAACAAAAAATGGGCTTCTTATTATCTCCACAAATGTGGAATTACAAACTTTCAGAATTACAATATGCAAAGCCACATGGGCATTCCCTTACAATATTTTGTAGGACAAAGCCTCAAATCAATACCCAGATCTACTACCCAGAACTTTCCCGAACTGCCTAAGACAACACCACAGCTTTCCTTATATAGGCAATTTTTGACCGCCTAGGAAGGTTCCAGAATTTTAGCCAACAAGACCGACCAAACTTAGAATTATTTTATTTTACAATTTATTACATCAAAGTCGGCTCAAAATAACTTTTGAAACCCAAACAGAAATTCTAAAGGAAAATCATTCTCTGCCATTTCAAGTGACCCAAATTTTCAACCTCATTCGGGCCCTCTAAAGCCTTCAAAACTGAGTTCAAAGTTTTTGTACCCTGTTGCCAATACTGAAAATCTTCAATATCTACAAAGCTAGACTTGATCTGTCAATGAAACTTTACTAGTAGGCTGATATGACCAAAATGAACCTCCATGGAAGAAATCAGAACATTCCGAGATCGAATGACCAACTTACTAAAAAAATAGCAAGTTTCCATAAATAGCAGCTCTGCACAAGATAGCCCTTATTGAATACAAAAATGGAAATATTTTTGGGTGATGCAAGATTGCTCTTACACTCAGGATGCTCCTGCATCAAAAAAGATTAAAACTTATTATAAAATGAGAGATTTTTTAATCACATGGTTAAAAAAATAGTGTACATAATAATCTAAGATTAGTAAAAAAATTATGGTTTTAATTACACCAGAGGTGTTTCAGTCATATGATTTCATATGGCCACATGATTCAAAAAACTATGTACATAATAACCTAATATTAGTGAAATTCATGGTCCTAATTAGACCAAAGGCATTTTTCAATCACATAGATTCACATGATTTAGAAATGTGTGTACTGTTAGAAATAGGGAATACTGAGAAGGGGGGGGTGAATCAGTGTTCTAAAAACTTTTACTTTTACCCAATTATGGATATAATAGATTATCTTAACACATGCATAACATAAGAAGCTAAACAACATGCATAGCAATAAAACTAAAGAACTCATAACACATTATTTGTTCTCGAGGAAACCCTAGCCAAGGGAAAACCCCGGTGGGGATGGTGCCCACAAAGATTCACTAATCAAAAGTATCATGTTAAGGATGTTTACCCTGTTAGGAGTCTATTACATTCATATAGTGTCTCAATCCTGATTAAGGGACTATAGGCCTTGTTAGAAGCCTCAACCCTATTAGGAGTTGGTAGTACAAAATGTGATTACCAGATGAGCCCACTGCCCAAACAAGTAATGTACAATATACACTGATTACAAAAGAAGGTTAAGGTACATAACCTTATACTACTTGCATCAATATTTTTTCACTTCTCTTTCACTATCGCTATTACATACATTCATTCCTTTCATATCCTTCTTACAATTTATAATTACATTTATACAAGTTACTAGGATTAATAACTTTCCAGTCGGCTGTCATATTACAAATAACTTTATCCAAGGGTTAACATCTAGGATGTCATCCCTTTATATTGTTAAGTCATTATTTTGATAAACAAAATAATCCCTTAACTCTTTATCAATTTTGTCTTCATATTTTATCCTATCGACTTGACACTATCTTTAGTAAAACTATCATAACTTAGATTCCGTACATGTCATGCTAACTTGTGCTCTGAGATAGGTCTTCAATAGTCATCATAGAGTCTATGTTCAAGTGTGCAAGCACTGAACTTACTCCAATCAACATCGCAAACAAAAACTATCTCCAGGTTCATTGGTAAAAACATTGTCTCATACTTAGACAATTTTGCATTGCGCTTTGTCATAGTAGCTCTCTGACCTATGTGATCTTCATGTAGATCATATGTTGCCATAATGACAACATCTATGTAACCAACTCAGCCAAATTTCAAACATGTACATAATAACACTATATTGATAAAAATTCATTACATTAGAGGCATTTTATTTTTTTTGTTGAAGGTTCAGAGAACCTCTTCGACTTTCACCCTAGGCACAATCACGACCTCATTCCTTATGGTGTCGGAGCCATGCACTCAACAAGACTTGATCCTTGGTGGGCTTATTTAGAACTATTTAACTTCACTAGTAGAGAAAGGGCCCATTGACACTAGAGGCATTTTTTAGTCACATGATTTTAAAAAATATTAGTAAAATTTATGATTCTAGATGTATCAGAACTGTTATGTTTGAATGGTCTTGAATCTTGTTGATATTATAGTCATATAGTCATTGGCATTCCATTATTGATGAAGAGATTGGAATTTTGTCGATACTTGATTATGTTACAAATGTTTGGTGTGTGTCCACTTCAATTTCTTGCATTCCTTATATTACCAAGAAATGAATAAAGATATTGCAAATAATTGGGATTGGATTTCGTGTAACAAGTGATAATGATGATGGTAATTATTTTGTACACTAGAGTATCTATAGCTCATTTCTTTATATGATCACCCCTTCTAGCCTTGGAAGCCACTGTGCTAGGTTTTATCTTTAATGTTGACCACCTATTCACTTTTGTTATCATCTACACATCACATGTTAAACAAATAGCATAATGGTAGGTGAACAGGTAGGATGTTTAAGAGAATTAGGTCAAGATTTATCATTCTAGAGGTGCTTGTTGCATAGGGAGAAATTGATAAAAATAGGCATAAAGATAATTTTTGAAGTAATTTATATATGCAAGAATTCATGGACACATAGAAGTCAAACCAAGATTGCACTCATCTTTTACATAGAACTAGTTGGATCTCCATATTCCTTGAAAGATTCATACATACATTCCATGACAAATTCCTGAGTTTATTATTGTTGGAGATTTCATGCATATATGTGTTTTTGATTAAGTAAAACAAGTTTTATAGGGACCCTGAAACCCACATCAAATTAAAGTCTTGAGAAAGTCATATAAACCAAGCAAAGTAAAGCAAAACAGAGTAGCAAGGACAGGCCGCCACTAGGCCGAACATGAAAAAAACATATATGTGTTAACACTAATGTTTTGTCATAGATATCAACATATTTCTTTATTCTCTAGTTTGTTTAATGAAAAGTTTTGAATCGGTATGGACAGTACATTGAAGATTAGATGTTACAAAGTTGTAGAAGTTTTGTAGAATTTTTTTGCTTGATCTTTTTCAAGTTGCAGAGGTTCATACTGAGATTTGAGGAAGTTATGAATGATTTACTCGAAGATAGTTTTCTGGTTGTTCTGGAGGTGACAGTGTTGTAATTTTTGGTTCAGTCAAGATTGGTTATGTAATAGTTTTTGTTTCTACCATGGTGGTGAGCTTAGGACATGGATGTGTGTCATCATCTTAGATGGTTTGTGATTTGGAAGTTTGGAAGATATTTTTCTTAAGCGACAGAGGTTGGTGTTTAGTGCTCTTGATGAACAGTGTAGAGATATTTGTGAATTCTGAGATAGAGAAGTTTATTTTCTTGTTGTGATATTTTATGTTTCTTTCTGATATTTCTAGATCATGTCCAATTTATTTTATTGGATTGCATTGGATTATGTGATCGAGTTTAGTGATTTTCCTATGGCGTGGGTGTTTTCTTGGCTGACTTGATGGATAGCATATTGCAAATATTTTTGGAGTGATCTATGGATCACAACATGTTCGTGGATGAAGAATTGGGTTTTAGTTGTGTCTTTGTTGATATGTCTTGGATCACATCAAGGATTGTGTATTACTCTTTGTAAATAGTTTATAATTGGGTCCCTAGCTTACCGTGTAATATATTGATGTAATGTAATTAAAGATGTAATCTTTGTTATGGCGAAGGTGGAAGAGAATATGGAGAGATGTGTGTGAGAAATATATATCTTTGGATGTGCAAAGAGGTATGAGTGGAATCTGAAATTAAGTCAGAATAGATATGTACTTCATTGGAGATATATTCGCTTATCAAAGATGCTATCAGTCAGTTCATAAATCAATGGATTGTTGTCTATAGTGGATTGTAGTCCATTTGGGGTTGTAGCCGTTGTTTTGATTTAGGTTATTTCTCAAGGGTTGTTGCCTTTAGTTGTATTTCAAAAGTGAGCTCTAGGTAGTGAGCCTAAATTCATGTGCATTCCCCTATTATATCTTTAATAGGGTTATATGTACTATTACATCATCTAGTGGGTTTTATCCCCACCATGTTTTTCTCCTTAACTGATTTTCCACAAAAAAAAAATTGGTGTTATGTGTTCTTATGATTGTGCTTCAATTCTTTAATGTTCACATCATAAGTTAAGTATTGATAAGTTTTGATTTTATCAGAATTATTTTTAAAACAATTGATTCACCCCCCTCCCCCTCCCTCTCAATGGTGAGTGTTACCTTATTTATAATAATTCTAGTATCAAAGCAAGATACTTTTGAAGCTTAACCACTTGACGTGATCTAGGATGGCATCTTTAAAGAAGGATAGTCTAAGATTTGATGGAAACAACTATGCTATATGGAAGGGTAGAATGATTACACTCTTGAGATGCATTGGACAAGAGTATTGGATAGTTACAAAGAAAGATTACCAACCTCCTACAGATTTGGCCATTTCTAGTGCTGATGAGAAGACATAATTTGCATATAACATGAGAGCCAAGGAAGCCTTATTGAGGGCCTTATTAGATGTTGAATACATAAATGTCATGGAGTTGGATACCGCACATGAGATTTGGCTAAAATTGGAAGAAATGCATGAGGGAGACTCTCTTGTAAAGAAAGAAAAGATGTAAATCACCAAAGGGAAGCATAAGCCTTGAGGATGCATGAAGATGAAAATATTCAAGCGTATGTTCAGAAGGTGACTGAACTTGTTTGTCGAATCAAAAGTGTTGGTGGAAAAATGGATGAAGATGAGATTGTTTCTAAAATTCTGAGATCTCTGCCTCCTTATAACAACAAATTTTCTACAATTGAGGAAATTAGGACCGTTTCTAAAGTGACCAAGGATTCATTGGTTGATAAGTTATCTACTTTTGAAATAACTAGATTCCGTGAAAATATTTCTAAGTATGAATTTGCATTTAAAGATACCATTTATAAGGATAAGACGAAGTATGAGTCTGGAGAAATTTCACCTAAATTTGGATATAGATATCCTAAGGAATGGGAAGAGATTGAAGAAGAGGAAAGAAAGATGGAAGAGATAGAAGCCCTAATTACAAAAAAAGTACCCAAGGGTGCAGGTAAGTATGAAGGGAAGCTACCTTTATAAATTTTCTTGCAATAAGATTTGTCATTTTTCTTCTAGATGTCCTAAGAGATTACCGAAGTATAAGCCCAGAAAGTTTCATCCCAAGTGTAACAAGAAATGTTATCTAGCTACTATTGATGGTGTGATTGGTGATGAATTTGAAAAGAGTGAAGATGAGATTTTCTTTATTTCTATTAGATATGAGAATCCTAACTTCTTGAATGAGGAAAAATCCCTAGCCACACATGTTGAAATAAAAGATGAATGGATAATAGACAATGGTTTCTCACATCATATAACTAGAGATAAGAATAAATTTATAAAATTGGAAAGATATGATGGTGGAGTTGTCACATTTGGTGACAATACTCCTTATTTTATTAGAGGAAGAGGTTCAATTACACTAGATGGTAATAATAATATTGATGATATTCTATATGTTGACGCTTTACGCTTTGAAGCATAATATTTTGAATGTTGGATAGGAACCTAAGGATGATCCAAAAGGTGATAAATCGTGACTGTATCTTCTTCTATTCTCGTCATATCTTTTGAATGTGAAATGCCTCACTACTTTGATGCCGCGTGACTAAAGAAGTGGGAAGTTGTGGACTTGGCCATTCCTGAGTTTCATTCGGTAGATGAATTATTTCAGAGATTGGAAAAACAAATAAGACAAAGGTAACTTCTAGGTCGGCAGTGGATTTTTGTCGAGAAATATGTCCCTAGAAGTCACATAGGTATTCTAGAAAAAAGATATAAATGAAGCTATTGTGGCAGATTTCAATATTACTATAGTGGACGTCAGTCCCTCAACTTATGATCAGGATGATATTCACAATTTCCAAATTTTCGCTGCTAGACAATTACAAAGAAAGAAAAAGGGAAAAAAGACGAGAAAATTGAAACAACAATTGCAAACTTTGACCTAATACCTCAAGTATATCGTAGACACATCTTCTTTTCCCATATATGCAATTCATTCTTCCACGGATCGTATTGATGGAGTAAATGTTGATGCAGGAAACACAGAAAGTATCAACAAATATCAATCATATGGAAAGGTGATATAAAAATGGGTTGAGTAGTTCAAAATGGGTGTATTAAATTTCATCAGGAGAGCCTTGGAAATTTACGATGAAGTAGAGGTCAGGAAAGAGGCGGTTGGAAAATAGTTGAGAAGTAGTAGGAAAGAAGAATCAGATTGGAAAGGGATCGTGAAGGATCTTAATGAAATGATGAGGATAGATCTTGATATCCTATTTCCCGAGATCTTTAGAACTTTAGAAGACAATCAATTTGCCACTTAGTTCCAAATTTGGAATGAAAATTCATAATCATCAAGCAGATCTAAAAAGAATAGGAAAAACTCTTTGCTGCTCATGAACAAGTAAAGATCAAAATTTAGAAAGATTTCCTTGCAGTCAATCCAAATTCATCATTGAAAGATGAAATTTATACAACAGGAAGAATATTGAAAAACTGATTGATAGGGTATTGGAACAACGAAGAACTTGAAAGGCATCGCAATGGATCCAGATCAATGTGGTAGCCATATTCTCAATTTTTGTCATGCATTGATTGGCATTTTAAATCGAGGCAATGTGAAGGCTACGAAGGAACTACGTCATTATTGCCAAGAATGAATTCGTTGCCTCAACTATGAAGTTATACAGGACTTCTAAGGAAAAGATGGAATGGATTGCAATAAGGCAAAAGAAATAGCTCAATAACCAAAGTGTCCAACTAATTTTGTATGTTTTAAGTTGGACTTTATGTAAGTGACTTTTGTCAGTGCCTTTTTATAAAAAGGTTAGAAAGTGAATTTTCATTTTGAAAAAGTTGAATGAATTGTTTCATTTTTTGTAGAATCTTGCAGGAAAGTAATTATCAAGCTAGTTACTTAGGTAGTTATTAGCTTGTTACTTGGGTGGGTAGTTATGAAAGTGGTTATTTATTAATAGAGTTTTTTCATTGTAAAAATGGTTCTGATTTTTACAAAAAAGTTGTACAAGGAAATTGAAATGATATTGTCTAGTGAAATAATATAAAGAAATTTGTTATGTGGATTTAATTTGTTCTTTATCTATCATTGCTAATTTGTCATATGTTTTGTTAATGGTGAGCTTCTCTATGTTGAGTATCATTTGTGGAAAAGATTATTAACATTCTTAAAATCATTTTCTATAAACACATTAGTCGCTTGGTAACTTAATTCAAGTATGTCAAAGTTCATAGGTTTATTTAAATTTCTTTGTTGAGTTAGCATCATTATTTACCTTAAGTACTTTTTGATAAAAGGTACCTTAAAAATCCAAAATTGTTGATCATACGAGGAAGTTTCTCTTCTCAAATGCAAAGGAAGATTGCAATCAAGTATAGAAATCTCTCTAACAGCTGGCATGTTTTTGTAATGTTGTGAAATAGGCTTCACTAGTTTATATATGTAAACTAGGGAAACTAGGTCTATTTCCATGTCAAGTACATTAAGGAGAGTGGATTCACTTGGACCAGCCTCAAATCTAAAGGAAAAGGATTGTGCACAAGGTGAATCTAGTCATTCCTTATTTGATTTAAAAATGATTAATGCAAAGATGTGAGGATTCAGAGCTAGAAGGTGCAAAATTGCCAATGAAAAGCATAAACAGATAGTCATAGAATAGATAATCACAAAACCAACCCAGATCTAGAAAGGGGGTGTAGAGAGGAACTTCTCAGATAACTTTGAACTAAAACAAGGAGGTCTATGTAATTTTCAGTATCCTTGATCTACAAGTTGAGTTTCTATGCCTAACACTGAATTTGAGACCCTAGAACCTTGTATATACTTCCTAATAAATTTAAAATGCTTATGGGAGGCCATTGGCACTACAATTTCCCCTGACCAAATACTAGGGCACCCCAAGTGTCTCTAACTAAAACTATGGAACCTCAGACATCCTAGACTATGTTTTTGGTGCTAAAACTTTGGGTGAAGGTAAGTCTCTATCTTCTAACCACTTTTTCATCTTCTATCTCTATCAAAACCCTATAAATAGACTTGAATCTACACACAAGAGGACAAAAACAATGTTTCAAGCTATACATAGGTTTTCCTTAGTCAAACCCTATGTTGGGGCTCAACCATAATGTAATGATGAATTGGAATAGAAATTTGAATTAAATTATTTGTATAAAAATGCTAAACTGAAATAGTTATAGTCCCAATTGATGATGCAATATTCTTAGGATAAGTCCTCCATGTGTTAATGTAATAATAAATTATTATGAAATCATAATTGAAGATGCCTTGATGTAATTTGTCACTCCTTGAAGTAGATCTTCTCTTGAAGAAAAAAGATGTCTTGTCTTGATGAGATATTGTTATGATGTCTTCAGATGTAGAAATCAATTGAGAGGGATGCCTAATATAAGGATCTCAAAGTGGAAGCACCTTTTGACCAACATAGAAAAATAATATTTTGATTAGCGGTAGTTTTAGAAAGGATGAAACTAACATAATTATCCTCCTAACATTTTGACCAAAAAGAGAAGGTCAAGGTCGCCTTGAGTGAATTAGACCTAAATAAAGTAGCCCAAATTTTTAGGTATGCTAGATTATAGAGTCTATAGGTCTGAAATGTATGTTTATGGAAAAATATGAAGTTTAGATGTGAGAAACATGTCTTGAACTTAGGAATTATAATATAAATTAAAATAAAGAGCGCACCTATAATTAAGGGTTGAAATAATAAATTTTTGATGTATTAAATAAGAATATGACTCATTATATGAATTTAAATCAATAAAGATCTGCTAACACATATAGATCAATAGGAAATACTAAAATGAGTGCTAGGAGGATATAAAATTGGACACTCTGATTAAAGGTTTATAATTTATGATGCTACAATTTTTCACTTTCCACTAGGTGAGTTAAAGAAAACTTCTAACTTACATATACATTTAATAACATATTTTTGGAACCTCCACTAGGGACTTTGAATTCAAAAATAGTTCATAATAATGCCACCATTTATTGTACTTGGTATCATCCTCCATCAGTGAATATGATTGTGTATCATAACAATGATATCACATTTGTCCAACTTAATCTTAACTAAATACAAAAAAAACAAGAAAACATTATTTATGACCTAAATAGTTCAACTTTGAGGTGTATGAGTTGTGAAGAACATCATTAACAAAATCAAGTCCTAGAGGAACAAGAAGAGTTTGGATAATTATATAGAAGATTTCATCTAAGATAGAAATTGGAACTTACGGAAAGAATTATAATATTTACAAGGTTTTATATTGAATAGAATCAGATTTTACAAATACGAGGAAATCAACCTACAAGACCTCCTTAGAATAATCTTCCACGATAAGAACACTAGCCAATTAAAGATAGATTAGAGGAGATAAAAGAAAGGTATTCTTGACATTGATTTTGAGATCCTTCAAAGGATCAATTTATCAACATAATTTTCTTCTTCAAAAATACAAGTTATCTTGACTAGTGGTTCCTCAATATCCTAGTTTTCAAATATTGTCCAATAACATGAGATATTGCTAACTTTAGCTATAAACATTCATCCTCATATACACAAGTAATGGCTCAACTAGTTTTGTAGGAAGTAGCTATGGTGTCCCTAGCATTGGGGAACTAGTTACATGACTTGTCTCCTATGTCCAAAAAGGTCTTGCCAAAATTTTATGGTGATAGAAAAATCTCTACAAATGAGAATATTAATGCTTTATTTTCAACATGCATAATTCTTAGAATCATTCATGATCATAACAGATCCATTTAACTATTTTTTAAAGTTTTGACTAATACAACTACTATATGGTTATATCATTTTCAATATAGTTCTATTAATGCTTGGGCAGTCATGTGACAAAATTTTGAAGATAGGTTCAAGAATGTTGAGGATGGACACATGATTATTGCATAATAAACTCAAATGAAAAAAGAGATGCATTAACCTAGCAATAATTTATGGCTCATTTTAACAAGATTATTAATAGAAGTGCATTTGACAAGAGGCCCACAATGGAGATTTAAAAATGTTACTTCATCAACTTCCAAACTATTGATATGAGTTTCTGGTTGAGAAGAGTCCAAGTATCCACTCTTGTTACAACCCAAGATATGACTCTAGAATTTGAAGAGTTATTGAGAGTTAGAAAGTATAATAAGGAACTATAAGAAGGAAAGGGAAATAAGTAAATCCCATTACTATGGATCCTATGGTGTAAGACCTAGAAAATAATTTTATTCAATTAAAGAAAAAAGTTCTACCATAAAATTATCAACCTTTATATCAAGATGTCCCAAGGAGGAATTATGTACCATATCAATAAAATAGACAAACAAAAATTCTTCCTCCTATACAAATATTAGTCATTAAACATCCATCTCAAGTAATCATAAAATAGCTTGTGTGTGAATTTTGATTGACAAAAGATCACGATGTAACCTCATAGCCTAAGATGACTAGATACATGCAAATGAATCATAAAAGTGAGAGGATGGAAGAATGTATAGCTCTAGAGGATTATAATATATAGCTATATAAGGATATAGTTTGGTGAACTATTCTTGCAAGATATTCACAAGAAACAAGCACCAAAAGAAAGAAGACAAGGCTACATGTTTAATATGGAATCCCCTCCAAAAGTGTGAAAAATATACCTAAACCCATCCTTCATAGAAGGAATAATCAAGAAGACTTGATTCATCATGTAAAGTTGAACAAGATATAAATCCTATTAATTCTTCTCCTTCTCTTTCTAAGGATTCATTTTTATTTTATAAACTATTACAAGAAAAAAAAAATACAAATTCCCAATTGGAGTGTCTAAAAACAAATCCTCGTCAATTGGAGAATTTTTCCAATGAGTTAAAGGGGATTATAAGATATATTTTTTAATTATCCACCGAGATTTAAATGAATCTTTGGATTATGATGACCCAAAATAATCTACCATAGATGATATTCCCTCTATTGGAACTACTTTAACTAGTAAGCTTGATCCCTTTTATATATCTCTATATACAGCTAGGAGCAAGTTAAGTAATATAATTAATTCAAGAGATTAAGATATTATCATCCCTTGTAAAGTGGCTCATGCTTTCTTTAAATAAACCTTCTTGAAAAGTTATCTCTATGGTTCAAAGAAAGTCCCATTTGTTGGACAAATTAAATATTCCTATGTTTCCTTAGATACATATCCATGGAATAAAATTAATATTAATATCCTAGTAGTTGATATTTCATCTATTTATGGTAATGTTGTTGAGTTGAAGCTTTTGATAGAATTTTTCCAATAAAATTCAATTTGATGCGTCTCATGAATTGCTACTTCTAGGTGATAAGAAAGTTCAACTAATCCTTAGCCTAAAGTCATATATAGTGTGTTGAAATCAAATCATCCAACATTCAAAATTTTATATCTAGAGACCAATCCATGTATCTATACTCTCATGTCAAAAGTAAAAGATGTGCTTCAACTACATTCTCCTAATAAATATTTGGAGCTTTGGATAATATAATTTGATGGAAGTTCCTCATCTTTTGGTTTCCTCTCATATCCCCTATAGGAGAAAATTTTCCTAAAGCATAGTTAGCTTTCTAAACTACCTAGAAAACAACTATATGCAAAGTCCCCCTTCTTGATATAAAATTGATGATTTCTATAAAGGAATTAGGAATCAGATTCAAGTTATTACCAAGACTTAATTGGGGTGTATCAAGGAATAAGTTCCAGATTGAAAAAAGGATACTCAAGAATTATCAAAACAAATTTTGGGATGATATAGAACACTTTCATGCTTTCTCAATACAAGTGATCCAAAGGGAGAAAAACTCTATAGAAGATTGGGGTTTCCTCAATGCCATACATAGTTCTAAGAAGAAATGGGAACAAAACATGATGAACAACCAACACAAGATAATCTAAAGGGTTACATGATATAACTCGAGTCTTAATTAAATAAAAATGGAAATCATAAATCACCATGGAGAACAAAAGGATTTAATAAATATACAATGCAGGTGTGGCATTGATGAATTTAAATGCTTATGCATGCTAAATGATCATTGATTTTACATGTGTCGGCCTCTTCTCTCCTTATATTGCAAATCAACTTGTGACCATTTTTCCATTAAAATTCTCTGTCAATAAATTAAGGAGGAGAAATTACATAAATAACAAGCAAAAAACCCTATCAATTAATAATAACTATTACATCATCACATGATATTAAATCAACACCATGTTTTAGAAAGATCACTATTTCAATGTGATGTAGTTAAAAAATACTAAAATGCATTATAGTATGTAGATAATTGGAGGTTACGAAACATATTATTTATAGATAAAAAATTAATAGAAATAAAGAACTTGTGTGCACTTTACTAGCATGTATTTTCTTAAATTCATGATAAAATTGATTGTCATTTATTGTCAATGATTTTGCATCATCTTTCCAATATTTTATAAATATAAACTTATAAAGAACTATCTGAAAACTTATTTTTTCTTCACTAATTTTATATATCAATAGAATGGCAACCTAGTCCAAGTGACATAACATTCAAATTAGCTTATTACTCATATGATGCATACTGCACCAACTAGTGAGCTTGAATACTATTCTTGCATTTTGGCGAAGTCAGCTAGTGACTTTTTTCCATTGAGTTGCTTATTCATGTAATATTGAATATATTCTAGATGTTTGAATTTCTTGTATAGGGTGGGGTGTTCTTCATCCACAAGGGTATTTGCAGGGGCCACTTCTTCATCTAAGCCTGGTTGGTAAAACATAGCAATAGATAATCTTGTCCTTTCCTTGTTTGTCACTGCTCGATGTTCTATACTCTTGCATCTCCCATTTGTCATTACCTATAAAGAAAATGAAATATAACATATTACACTTTATAAATTCATTATATTAGAGACAACATAATAAATAGACAAACTTACACAACATTTACCTCTATTAAGTCACCAACATTTACAACAAGTGCATAAGGAATAGGTTGTATAGGAACCCATTCATTATTCTTGCGGACGTGAAGACCTTCTATTTGGTCATCTTGAAGCAAAAGTGTTATGGCACCTCCATCTGAATGAGGACTTAATCCCAACACTAGGTCCGGTCTAGGACAAGGTGGATACAAATTCATTCTCATAGTCATCATTGGCTCCTCTCCAAACTTATCTTTAAAATAATCACTCCTTAATTGCAAATTTTCAGCAAATAGACTCAAGATAATTTTAGCCACCCTTTCCACATGGGTAGTGTACTTCTCCAATGTATTTCTACAATCCCGTATCAATATTAATAATAGAATTCAAATCTAAAGCGAAATGATGTTTTCAAACTCAAATGGCTCTAGTAATAGAGTACCTGTAATCCGATGGCGTGGCTGGCCACAGAGCTAAGTTGACAAGTTTTTTAGGCATAAGTACCAAAGCCAACAGGTCGCCCCAGTCCAACTTCTGATCTTCATCAACCACAAACATATTACCATAGCCTTGTGCTTCTCCTGCTTGCGGACCATACTTTTGCTTCTCATCTAAGGAAAGACTAAAGAATTCATTAGCCACTCCTCTTATTCGATCTATCAAAGAATGTGGAATTCCATGGTTCACAACCTGAAGATCACTGCGCTATCAGAACAATTACAAACCCAAATACCAAAAATCTATGTAAGTGCTAACTATATAATCTGAAAGAATTTTATGATACCTGAAAGAAGCCCCACTCTACGCAGGCTTTAGAAAGAATGCCCATCTCCTTCTGTCTTTCTTGATTATCAGAGGGCAAGAGTAGCTTTTCCATGTCGATTACAGGAACTGTAATGAGAGAAGGAAGTGGTGTTGAAGATGGTCTCTCGTCATCTGATCTGATGTATCTCTGGGGAAGGTAATGTGGTTTCCTTCGTGCAATCTCCTGAACACTCTCTACAGTAACGAAATTATCCCAGTTTGGTTTAACGAAAAATTCAGCAGCATGGTTTGGAGAAGAAGCCATTTCTAGATGATAATTTGCCCTTCACAAAAGGAAATCGATCAGAGTTATCTTGTAGGCAATCAAGTATAAATTGAGATGGGGAGGACACTCCTGTGATTTATATAGTGGGCATATGTTCTCTTTAGTTATAATAAATAAATAGGTTTGAATACAATGCTCACAACTGTATTGCTACTTCTCAACTGAAAAAGTTTGAATATGCCGCACACGAGTTGGGCTGTCACATCTTGAACAAATTATTTTTCCAAGGGGAAAACGTAATCGTTAAAGTTACCACAGTATTTTCAGAAAATGGCATCATTGTCAAATTAAGGTAGAGATTTGGAGTGCACGTTAAGTTAGAAGACTACATGTTATGTCATATTTTCTTCTTAGCAGATATCTAATTAGCAATCTCACACACTATTCAATTGGGAATTCAAATGTAGTTGTTCACAAAATTTGAGAAAGTTTAGTTGGTAAAGAGTTGGAATGCGTCCTTGTTTGAAATGTCCGGTACTAATATGTTGTGATCATGTTTAGACAATCCTCCTCCCTCTTTCCAAAGGAGACATGTACATTGTCTTGTATGTGAGCATACCTAAGGTAGCTTAAGGTTAGAGAGATGTGCATATATTTGCCAAATGCATATTAGTTTCAATTCTACACTCTTCATGACACAAATTACTTAAATTAGAGTTTTTATTATAATTGTATATTCATATCAGATTGTGTTTAATATTTTAAGATTTGAGTGCTTTGTGATCTTGAAAGAGTCACCTAATTATTGTTTTCTCACTTCATCACATGTTTAAAGATTTCAGAAGTTTACATTTGTGATCTTTTAGAACTAAGAGTCAGTTTAGGTTTAAATTTGTTTTCATGTTCAGTTTTATCATTTCATGTTTCTTATAAACGTTGGTAACCTTTATTAAGTTTCTTCCAACTTTAGAGAGACTATTGGGTAGAATAATTAGACATAACATATCTAAAACCACAAACTCTTGATTCTCTTGCACTATTGTACACATCACCACTATACCACACATTATTTAGCTCTACTTGTGTAACTACCACCATATAATCACATTTGAGAGTATAACTTCAATAAACACAAGACCATTTATTGAGCTCTCTTTCCTAAGGTTATGAGGTTTGATAAAACAATGAGCACGAAGCAATGCATTTTTTTGGCAAGATACTTCTATAGAATCCAATTAATGAAAATCTTAGGTCCATCAAAGTTTGCAAACCCCATAAGCTTTAACTTGATATTTTAGACTTTATTTTTTTCTCAAGACAATTGTGTATGGTATGATTGTGTTTGGTAGAAACAAGAACTTGAAAATCATTATTAATTTCTCTCACTAAATGTCTAGGTCTATCAATCAAATTTTTTTTCTTAGTTTCATGTTCAGTTTAACTATATGGAGTCCTTTTAGAATTATATTCCCATTATGTTCAACAATGTTCAAGTTAGATGTTTCACATGTTTTTTGTAGACTTGGAACAACTAGGAAATATTTAAAACCACTCTCATACATTTGACATTATATAACTTGGAGGTCTTAGGAGACTACTAGATGCATCTAAAACATCTTAGTTTATATGTTATATTAAGTTGTCTTATTAGAACTTAAAACAATGAGTTTATAGATCATACTGACAAAAAAATCATGTTTAAAGAACCTACATATCCTTTCAAGAGGGCATATCACTACCTCTTCATCAATTTTCCTCATCCTACCAATGGTTGGGGCATTATGCTACAATTCCTTATCCTTTTTTATCTACTATGTTGTATTTATTCTTTGTTATAATGTCACTTCTTACAATCATGATGTCATATCAAAGAAGGGTAAAATGTGGACACCTAAACTTTTACATACTTGACCACACTTTAAATGTATTCCATTCTAGTCATTAATTAAATAAATTGAAATTATTTAATTAATTAATTTGTCTTTATTATTCATCTTTAATTAAATAAATTTATATTTATTTAAATAATTTTTTATCTCTAAAACCCTCCAAGTAAATCAATTAGTTAACAAATACTTAATTAAACTAGGCTAATTAATCTTTATTGCCATTTTTAAATATTTAATTTCACATCATCATCAATCCTTGTCCATTTAATCTATCTACAAGGATAAAAATGTAAACATGTCATCATATGACAAGTGTCCCTACCACCTAATGTTCACACATGTGTGAGCATGAAAAGGTCACATCATAGTCACTCTACCTCTTACAAATAGCATAAGGTAGTCACCCTACCTCTTACACATGTCATAAATTAGCTAATTTATTTCTATGTTGTGGCCCTTTCAAGAGTATCCCTATATATGTGTCAATGCATGTGTGAGCATACCTAGTTCTTACGCATATGACACATGTCATTCTCATGCATCCAGATTATGGCACTTGTCATAGGGCTAAGCCCTCAATCCATATGTTCACTCTCATTCAAGCTTATCCATCCATTATACATTGAATCTTGGCCATTGATTTTCTCCATCAAAAATCTACAAATTGGGGGAGTTTCTCTCATTTTTATCATCCACTTTTATGATATGATTATGTTAGGGCCAAATAATATTCTATTTCCTTAACCAAATGTTGTCTTATTTTCCATTCAATCCACTTTATTCTATCATTATGTCATCTGAATAATCTTCGAATATCCTAACTACGTTTTTTCATTTTCTATAATTGAACATCATCATCATCCTACATCATGTTACTAATGTAAGGAATCACATTTCATCCAACTACAACATCAAAAGGAGAAAATCAAGTGGAAATGAGTGCCTCTACTTCACCTCAAGAAATGAGATGAGAAAGTAAATGGCAACGTAATATTATTTTATTTCATTTTATCTATTTTGTATTGTTTATCCTTTTATTGATCTTCAATAATTTAGAGATACATTTGTACAAGAATAGCTGTTTGCATAAGACTTAAAAGAATCTTTCCCAAAGGACAAAAATCAAGTATAGTCCTAGTTTTCTTTTAAAATTTCATTAGTTACTATTATTGTTCACATGTGTTGAGAAAAAATGGTAATTTTTATATCATATAAATTAATTGAAAAGGATATCAATTATTATTTATAAATGTAAAATTGTACTATTTAAAAATCAAGTAATGGGACTATAAGAAAAATGTACTTGATATAAAAAGTTCATAATTTGAAAAAAGTTATATTAATGACTAAATATACAAACTCTATTAAATAATTTCACCTATGAATATAAGTACATATTTTTTACATACTAAATGTTGTATAGATTCAAAGATATAGAAATACACTGTGTATTAATCAATTTTTTCTACATTGTTAGGTCTCACCTCCTCCTTCCTATATTCTTGCTCTAAAATTTATTGCAATTACGAGGTACTCTTTAATGACAACATCGGAGATTAACAATGGATGTATATTATTTTTGTGTAACATAAAATGTGTTTTTAAGAAAATGTAAAAAATAAATTGAATTTTTATTTTGACTTGTATCCTTAATGTTGACTAGCTATTACTAGATTTTCTTAATATAGATACTCTAGATCAAAAAAGAAACAATGAGTTGTTAGCAAAATTAAATAATTTTGAAAAACATTTTACATACCTTAGTAGGTATTCCACATTTTGTAGGAGAGACAAAAATGATGTTTGATGATTTGTCACTTTTGGCTTTACCTCTACCACAATATGTCTCACACCTAGTTGATAGTTCCATATTTTGGATACATAGTTAGAAATAAAATATGTAGCTTTTACTACACTCAAAGATATCATTTTGATAGAGGTGCCTAGGATCTTGGTAAAGGTTTTGTGTAAGAACCTTGTGTGTGTGTTTGTGTGTGTTATCAAAACTATCTACTGTAAACTTGCACAAGAATTCCTCTTATTTAATTCTAGGAATTGATTTTACATGTAATGATCATTTATTGCAACAAGAAATAAATTAATGAAGATTTCAAAACTTTGTATATGAATATAGCTATGAGTTATTGAATTCAAATGATTCCCAACATATACACATGGCCCAAAGACCTCTAGGTGCCAAATTATGAAGTTTGAATGCTTATCAAAAACCCACACACGTGCTCCTAGAAGCTTGGTGTCATTTCCTATGACTCAAATAGCTTGCAACTAGAATGTGGTTTCCATGAAACACCCTTAAACACTAGTCTTGCAAGATTTTTTTATGTGCTAGTTGTCCCTTATTTTCTCTGCAACTAATCCAAATAAAATACTATCATAAAAACCTCCAAGTTCTCACCATTTGACACAATCATGGCCTCTAAATGAAGCCATAGATAATTGTACAATCTCATTGGATCTTTCACCAATTCAAAGAGCTCAAAAACTAGAAGATTTTATAATCCTCCAAGAAAATGATGAAACCCTTGGACAAACTTTAGAGAATTCTCAAAATAAGTAATTTCCATTAATCAACATAATCATAAATGCATAAGTGAATCGATTTTCAACCTTGTCTTTTTATATTTATCTTCCATGCACATCGATCATGTGGCTTCTCCATCACACCTCACATAACTTATAACATATCTACTTTTAATGTTAGTTGATTTTTATATTTTAATTAACTATTCCTTCCTAAGTCTGGCATCAAATTTCAAATCATATTAAATTCTTATAAAATGAAGACTTGGTGTCAGCTTAATACATTATAATAAGGCATTATAAAGTATAATTAATAAAGTGAACTTTATTAATAATTTAATAGTCATGAGTTCAAATCATTAAACTCCTCCTAATGTCAACTCTGAATCCATATATCCACAACCAAACCCAAACCCAAGGGCCCTACTAAAAGTGGTAATTAAGCATAATTGACTTACTATAAATAGTAAATCTCTAAATAATTGCTCGAGCTAGAAGTGTCAAATATCACACTGCATCATAACATATTCATGTTCTCTACTAAATATGGGGATATTGAATTTCCTAAAATAGATGCTTACTATAAATACTAGGTGTGCCAAACTGAACCAAATAAAGAGCAATCCTAAACTCTTTCATCTTCTGAAAATGGAATTAACCTCTGGTTCTACTAACTAGGACCCTCCTATAAATTGGCTCAACCTACAAGGGACGCTTATAGGCTAATAAAAACTATAAACTATGTCATATCAAAAAGGGGACATTACAATCTACCTCCCCAATATTATTTATCCCCAAACAATCTCAAAAAAAAATAATGTGCTAGTCCACTCGAATCCCAAGCGTAGAACTATGTAATTTCACTATTGATACCAACTAAATCCTCTAGAACCAACACTATAATAAATAATAGTACCTTCTAAATCAAATAAATACTAACTATTGGTATCACGGGAAGAAACATGAACTCAAAGGGAAGCAACTTAGAAGGATGAAAAATTTTACTTCACAAAAATGTGCAAGGTGAACTATCATACATATTATCTAACACATGTGCAACTAAATTGTGCATCTGAAAGAGGTCATGTATATTAGGATAAAAGGTAAAACTGTAGGCACTCCTTAGTAAGCTTTGTCTAAAATCCTAATCATGTACTAGAAGAATCCCAAACTCTTGACCAAGGCCTATCAAGAAGAACATCCTCAAACTTCTACTGCTCAACTCTGAACCCAACTTCATTGTGCCCAAATTGGTGAATCCAATAAATGGGACCCGCCCAAATTATAGTGCTAACCGTATCATTACTCAAATCCCAAAGAACACTAAAGTCACATCCACTTGTACTATAGAGATAATAACTTATGAAGATTTTTGTAACCCTACCACTCTCTCCATCTTATGCTATGATTTTTACTTCCAAAAGGAGGTAAGAATAACTAAGACAATGGGGTGAATCATTTGTGTAAACCTAATAATTTTAATTCCACTTTAGCCACTTAAATCTGAAAGATAAACAATAATACAAGATCCACAACATATAGCATAGAATACAAAAATCTTTTCTTGAGGAAACCCGGTTAAGGGAAAACCCCAATGGGAGTCAAAACCACTAGATGAATGTACTATGCTAAAATTACTTCCCAGTTAAGAGAAAATGGTGAACAAAGGATGCACTTGCAACCATAGGCTTATAGCCCAATCTGCAAGCTCACTTCCCATAACACACTACTCATAATACAATCTCATATCTGGACCTCAGTTGAGTTCACTGATCTATATTCAATTACAACAGGGTGTGTATACAATCCATTACAAGAGAACTAACAAATAGTATCTCCTATGCTAAAATAGTTCCAATGAAGTACAAACTAGAACCTTGTGTGCAAAATACAAACACACACTCTCCTCATGTTCTCCTCTCACACTTACAAAATTCTTTCTTATATATATCAATTACAAAGAATAATCAATCATTAGGTCGGCTAAGACCTATTACAATAAAAGATATAAACATTATGCTCAATCTCTAATATGATCCAAATCAAGTCTGCCAAGATAAAGATAGGACCAAAATCTTCAACAATGAACACAATTGCATGTCATCAAGATAGCATCAAGAATCACAACACATTACTCCATCAAGTTGGTTAGAACCTAAATTAATAAATACCAACATCCTACCAAAGAAGAAAATTTGATCACCTCAATCAATGTAAACCAAGAGAACGATCATCACATGATCCAAGAATACCAACAAGAAACATGAATATCATTCCAAACTTTCACATCATCTTTAATACAAAATCCAAACTCATATCTACCTCTGATCATCAAGAACACTAAAAAACTAAGCTCTGTCATAACAAAAGATAGCTTGGTGTACTCTGAATCATAAACAACACGAGCTACAAACACAATGATAAGGCACCATGTACAACCACCAGCTTTGCAACCTATGAAACATCAAATCCAAGACATACCAAACCAAATAATCATCCACTGTCACAAGAATACTATAATATTAGCAACCAACAACTAGATCATACCTCACTCAAACTATCATCAAAACTTCTACAAACCTCTTTATACCATTTATAGACACCTATGAACAATAGCTCACGGTCACAACTCAAGATCTTCAACATATCAGTTGATCAACTGAAATCCTCTTCACTAAACATACTAAACACATTGTTTGAAACAACAATTAGTATGTTGACATCAATGATAAAACATTAATATCATCACACCCATGTAGAAAACTCTAACATGCTCAACAATATTCCAACAACATCACCCTTTGGCATTGATGGTAACATGTGTAGTGAAAATTTGATCAATGCACAAAGACATTACTATATCCACCTGATCACTCTGAATATCCAACTTTACTCATACAATCTCTCCAAAGAATAATCACCTCTATTTTTCACACAATCTCTCCACCTTTGACATCAATGGAACAGGACAAAAGACATAAAAAGAACTAAAATTTACTAAAAAGGCAAAAATAGGAAAAATCTCAATACCAAACCATAATAGCCATAAGACTAGTCCCCCTAAGGAGTAGTCCCCAAAATCATCAATCAAGTGAATGATATTCTGATAAAAAATTTGGACTGACGGCATCCTCAACATCATTATTTTTTATCAGTAGGGGCTATCACCCCAAGATTCTTCCTAAGATACTCAAATGTATACTTCGACAAAGGCTTTGTAAGATATCAACAATCTACTCCATGAATTCTAGCTTTACTTCCTTTTCACTAACTTTACCCCTCAAGACATGAAACTTAATAGAAATCTGATTTTTCTTTGAATATAATATAGGATTATCTAAGATATTTACAGCACTAGAGTTATCACAGTGAATAATAATAGGTTCATCAATCTTTATCCTTATATCCTTCAATATTTACTTCATCCAAACAGCTTGATTACAGTTTATTGAAACAATTCCAATAGCATTTGATATGTCTGGTCTAGAATGAGTTAGCTATTACAATCCACCAATCGTAGATTTGTTTAATGTCTGATTAGCACAAGGGGAATCATCATCCTTAGTTAACTTACAACAAGTAACCATAGGAGTTCCTACCAGTTTTGAATCTTCCATACCAAACTTCAACAATTCTCTGACATACTTGGTTTGTGTAATAAATATTCCTTTATCCAACTGTGTAATTTTCAATCCAATAAATAATTTCATTTCACATATCATAGACATCTCAAATTATTTTTTCATTTCATGAGCAAAAACTCTACTCAACTCATCGTTACCACCAATTATGATATCATCAACAAACACTTTAGTAATCAATACATTATCATCAGTTATTCTAAAATGTAAGTTACTATCTACAGTACCCTTGCTGAAACTAATATTTGTCAAATACCTATCCAATCTAGCATACCAAGAACTAGGAGCTTTCTTTAATCCATATAGGTATTTCTACAATTTATAAACCATATCTCCTTCCTTGGTTAGCGTAAAACCATCAAGTTGCTCAATATAAATATATTCCTGTAGTTCACCATTTAAGAATACAAACTTAAAATCCATCTGATAGACTTTAAATTTTCTATGAGTTGCATATGCAAGAAGTAATCTAACAACTTCAAGTCTAGCTACAAGAGAAAATGTCTCTGTAAAATCAATACCTTCCATCTGTGAATATCCATTGCATACTAGTCTTTCTTTGTTCTGAACTATTTTACCATCTTTATTCAGCTTGTTTCTGAATACCCATTTAGTACCGATCACATTTGTATCAATAGGTCTAGGACAAAGAATCCAAGTATTTTCATTTCAATCTAATTAATTTCCTCTCACATTTATTTTATCCAACTCTCATCATTACATGCTTCTTTAACATCTTTAGGCTCAAATTCAGATAAAAAACATGTTTCATCTCTAGCAATTCTTCCTCTAGTCTAAAGACCTCTATTCTTATCACCAATAATGATATCTTTAGAATGATTAATCCTTACATACCATGAAGTTTTTTATGGAGGTTGTGTAGAATACCCTTCAGTGTTAATATCCACTTCATTTTCCTCGAGTTCTTTCTACTCTTCTAGTCCATCCTAATTCTAATTTTGCACTTCTATAATCTGATTGTCTTCTTCATTCATCTCATACCTACAAGTTCTTTATGATCTTTTTATATTCTCATCAAATCTGATATCTGCATTTTCAACAATCTTATTCAGCCTATAGTTATAATATTTATATTCTTTTCTCTTTGTAGAATACCATATAAATATTCGTTCATCACTTCTAGGATGAAACTTTCTGATAGCGATCCTAATCTCTCTTAATGTAGCATTCACTTCCAAAAAAATTAAGATATTTCATTGTAGGAATGTGACCATACCATAGTTCATAAGGAGTCTTACTAGTTCCCTACCTAATTTGTACTTTGTTTAGAGTATATTCTACAGTGCAGACTACTTCTCTCCAGTAGATTTGTGGAACTTTTCCTTCAATCATCATAGTCCTAGTTGTGTCTAGGATAGTCATATTCCTTTGTTGTATGGTTTGTAGAGTAGAAGTTCGTCTCTTCATCCAATGTTCTTCACAAAATGCATAAAACTTACCAAATGTAAATTCTACACCTCTGTCGGTCTTAGGAACTTCAACCTTCTTTTGGATTCAGTTTCCACCATTATCGTGAATATCTAAAAATTTTGAAAAGCTTCTAATTTCTCTTTCAATAATGTAACCCACATAATCCTTGAATAGTCATCAACAAATAGCATAAAACATGTATCACCATAATAGCTTTTTTTCTTAGTAGGACCACATAGAACTATATGTACCAAATCCAACAATCCATTTGAAGTATATGTTTTATTCTTAAAAGTATACTTGCCAGCTTACCCAATTGATATTCTTTGCACATATTATTAGGCTTGATCAATTTAGGAAAATCTCTTACAGCATGAGTAGTGCTAACTTTCACCATATTATCAAAGTTCACATGAAAAAAAATTATGTCATAACCAACTATCATCAATCTTAGCAATCAAACATTTATTCTGAACGGTTCTCAAATGAAATAGATTACTAGAAGTTTATGCAATAAGCATTCCTATACTTCCAATGCTCTTGCAGATTCCATCCATGAATTCTAATTTGTAACCTTTATCCAATAGATTTTCAACACTCAAAAAATTATGACATAAACCTTCAATATACAAAACAACATCAATACTTTTTTTACCATCAAGAGTAATAGATCATTTTCCTTTAATCAAACAGGGAGCATTGTTACTAGAAATCTAACAAAACCACCATCATAGTCCTCAAGCTTCACAAACTTATCCTTATCACCAATCATATGATGTGAGAATCCACTATCAATCACTCATTCATCTCTTTTAAAAACTCATGAAACCAATTTTTTTTTTTCATTGGGATTATCTTATTTAATAAAAATAAACACAATTTCTTCCTTACTAGCAACAGACTTATCATCAGTCACACCTTCTTCAGCAACATAAAAACATTTATGACCCTTAGGATGATATTTATTAGATTAATCTCTAATATACTTGTATTATTTATTCAGACATCTCGGTGCAATATGACCAATCTTATTACAATTGAATCATTTCAATGGTAACCTTCCTTAATACTTACCAGACCCCTTAGGTAGTCTTTTCACAATCAAGGCTTCAAGCTCATCAATCTTCCTTTCTTCTTCCATGATCTCTTCCCAATCATTAGCAGTGTTTGGATTTTATCTTTACAGAGATTTCTCCCTAGTCATACTTAATTACACTGGCTTTGAATGTAGTCTCAACATTCAGAAGTTCCTTACTAAGTGTAGTCATCTCATAGGCACGAAGTCTTCTTTCTAAATCTTCTCTTGAAATAGGTCTTATAGCTCTCAATTCTTCAAGAAAAATAACTTTCTCATTGTAACATATAGGAAACGATCTCATAATATCTTCTACAACTTCATTGTTTGTCAAGGTACCACCAATACATCTGATTTCACAAACTAGATCATTTACTCATTGTAAATAGACTGAGGCAATTTCACCTTCACTCATCTTCATATCTTCATATTTTTCTTTTAGTCCATGCAACTTAGCTTGCTTAACATATGTTTCACCCTCATAAATAGTTTATAATTTTATACATACCTTATGTGTAGTCCTCAAACCATAAATGTGTGAATATTCTAAATCAAACAAGCCATTGATCAAAGCTTCCCTTGCTAACATGTTTTCCTTGAATTTCTCCTTTTCATTTGCAGAATCATTTTTTTTAAGATAATTGAGAGGGGGTGAATTAGTTAAGTCCAGTTATCCTACAGTTCCAAACACTTTCTGATGTATTCAATTAATTAAAATAACTCGATAAAACTTTGTTTGTGTCTTTCTGTTCATTAACCGAATACCAGTAAATTAACTAGTGTATATACTGATCAAACTAGTAATTGCAATGTGTAAAGTAAAATAACAAATCATCACATCCATACACATATAACACTTTATTTTTAACATGGAAACCTTGTTAGGGGAAAAACCACCTTAGACCGATACTCAAAATAATTTCACTCTTTTGAAGTGAGATTGGTTAAGAGCCAACCCTGTTAAAGGTTACAATAACACACTATAAGGTGTGACCTTGTTAGAGGATTTATCACTAATAGGTCTCCATGACCAAACATTCACTATGGGGTCAACATGAAAACAATTAACATTCATTAAATGTCATAATAATAATTAAAGACTGTTAAGTCCCACTCGGTTAAGAGATTCATCTATAGCAATGGTTAGAATGCAATAGAAAATGATCTGATTCAAATACAACTTCCTTTTGCAGATTTTCAGATCTATGCTAAGATCAAAATACATCTGGCCAATATAATCTCTTCAATTTCTTTTTATTCTCCAACTTTTTTCTGCTTGGTAACGCTTGGTGTTGTCTACAAATTTACTCAGTTCTATCTTTTAACCTGTCTGACCAACTTCGTATGAATGCAATCTTCTCACGTGCATTCCAGAATTACTTATGAATCTCTTGTCTCCTTAAATAGACATAATAAATCATTTTCTTCTCATCCGTAGATTTCTCCTCTTAATCTTCACTGTTGATTTTGTCACTTCAACCTTCTTTAGAACTTGTGCCTCAAACATGTTTCATTCTCCATCATCTGATCATCCTTGAATTTTGTCATTCGTTTGATCTTCATAACAAACTTTATCTTTAACCTCAGAATCATCCATATTCATCCAACTCATCATCTTTAGTCATAAATCATATATTTCATATTATTTCTTTCTCTAGATCAATACCGTGATTTGTCGGTGACTTCTAACTCAATTAACACTGTACTCGGTATCCACTACACTTGTCTAGTGTACATTATTTTCAAATCGATGTATACTAAGTTCTTCATTTACCGACTAGATAAACTTGTACATTCTTTATCTTTAATTCATAACAGAATCATGTAATACAATCAAATCACTAACATAATATCATAGACTCGTTAATAAGTTACCCAATGAATACCATATCCATATCTTTCTCATTCATTTCTTCTTCATTTTAATATCTCATTCCTTCACCATTATTTCCTTCTCTAGATATTTGTAACTATCATGATAAGTACAGTCAAAACTAGTCGACATCAATGAAAATATAATAACTGATTTAATGTGTCACATGTACCTTTGTAGCTTGGTGATTACCTTCACATTTTGTTCTCCAAGTAATCAATCAATTGTAATCTATCAATCTCTTCCTTTCAAGTATTCAATCAGTTGTAGTATAACAATCTCTCCTTTTGGCATTGATGGCAATAATATGAAATATGTCATAGAATACCAAACATCTATCTACAACATTGTATATATGTTGTGACTCGGTAATCTCTCCCTAGCTTATACTTCTAATATGTTTAATCACTACACAACATAATTGTCTCTCCCTACATGTAATCTATCTTTAATGTTTCCTAATCATTTCTCTCCCATATCTAATTATTTCATGCAATTTCTCTCCCTTTGACAACAATGCCAAAAAGAAAATAATCATCTCTATAGTAGCCAAATCAATATCTTTGTTGTTTGGTTCAGATTCTAGTACCTTGCATGTATAGATATGCATTTTCAGCTTGTCTTCCTTCTTTCACAACCTTAGGAATCCCAAAGTGTGAACATCATGCATCAACATCATTAGATTTTCTGATAAAGTATAGGTTGATGCAACCTCATATCACCTTAGTGACTGTTAGACAAGGGATGGACCCTGTTAGCTCTTTTTCATGTAGAATCACCAATATAGCCATTAGGCTTGACTCCCAGGTTCCCAATTCTGGATTCATAAAGGGAAAAGGCTAATTGATAAGGACCAAGTCCTTCTACTTCGAGCTCCACATATCTAGGCGGGTGTACCAATCTTCAGACTCACTGCTTCACAATGAAATCCTATGGTGGATTAGGGGTTCTCGCAATGATTCACTAATGTCTTTTGCTGCAACTGATGTAGAGCTTAGAAAGCCAATCCATGATATTAACAAAAGTAAACAATCATTGCAGAAAATGGCAAATGTGATAACAAGGATAAACTCCTTCTTTTCGAGCTTTGAACTTGGGCAGGTTAACCCATGTCAGATCTACTTCTTGAAAGGATCATAACATTAGTTTATATCCTTGATACAAACATTATCTTCTCAGTCCTTTTGAACATACATGAAAAGTAAATTAGTCATTTAAATTTGATTGATGATGAAATCCTTGCAAATCAAGGATAGACCAGTGCCTTATCCTAGGGTAGAGAGTCAAATAGTGAAACATACATCTACAGAAATCCTCTAAATGAGACACAAACAAAATCCAGATGAATTGCCTGACAAGTCACCCTTTCTTAAACATTTTTAATCATCAAATTCTTGTAACAATCCTGAGCTTTCAGAAATTAACCTAAAGATTTACTCCTTTCCTTGAAAGGAACTAAAGACTAAAATCTCAAATACCTTATAAATGGTATCCTAGAACTGCCTTACAGATTCAAGACACAAAAGCCTTAGAATTAAAATAGGAAGACAATCAAAATCATGCAAGGGAATCTCATTGTATTCAGTAGAAATCAAAGTATCAGTACATTCAAAATATGACAAACATTCCTAGAAATTCAACAATGGAATTCAAGCCTCTCCATACAGTGAAATTTTCAACATCCTCCATTATAATGAGAAAAATCCAAGATATAGCAATGGAGAAAAATCTCAATCACTGACACCTATCTGTCCTCAAAATATCTGCAACTACCATGCCTTTACAAACCTTTTCCCCTCCAAATCTGCAACCTCTATCTGCAATCACTTCTCACGTTTATCTAATCCTGATTCTTGCCCTCGGAATTTGAGCTTGAACTGCTCTCATCTATCATCCTGAAACTGAAAATACTCACTACCATTGGATTCCTCGTTTTGAGATCTTTCCGAAAACATATAACACTTCATATTTTTGACAAAAAATGAATTCCCAGGACCATTTTCCATGCACAGGTCTGATCATTTAAATTTTGGATTTTATCAATAGTTTAGACTATATCATTTTTTGAATTCTTTTATAATCTGCAATATTATAATATTTTCTCATTTTACCTCAAAAATGAACCAAGACTTGCCACTTGTCAGCATCTCAATGGGTGCATAGGCTTGACCTCGGGTTAACCATTTGATTTAGAGAATTGTCGAATGTGTGCAATCTCCAATTCACAGAATGAATTCTCTAACTGCAGTTAAATCTGGCGAACTGGCGACTGACTTAATTCTCTGATTCACGGAATGTTTCAGCATTGACCGTCACCATCTCGTGACCACACGACTGCTCCATCTCCGAATCGCGGAATGAAATCTTCTAACCGCCAGTTTTCTGGTGACCACGCGAATGTACTGTCTCTGGATCACAGAATCATCTGGACTTAACCACTAGCATTTAGCGAACTAGCGACTAACTGCTAGCTCTGAATCGCAGAAACTCTGCTTGACTGCCGATTTAATCTGGTGAATTCACGAGCGCACGACACGTGTCATCCTCTACAACCTCCTCTCTAGCGCTCTGAAAAATTTATTTCTGTCTGGGAGCGGGAACAAAAATTGAGGCATCTCATGAGCGTTCACACAAGCAGGCAGAGCCTCCTCCGTTTTGATTTATTTCATTTGTAAGTGGATTTGCATTTAAACCACTTGTTTCTTGATCAATGTGGGACTATTGACTTCATAGTTTTAAAGCCTTACCTGCGCTCCACTTCAAAATAATGTGGGCCCACCGCCGCATAGAAGCCACTAGACAAGAGGGCCCGCCGAGAGTCCTTACCTTTTCACTTACAAAACAAGTTGAGTGTCAGGATATATAAATGTTTCAATATTCACAGACCCAGCACATGTGGGATAAATGGTTATAGAGGAAAACCCATTAAACTCTCCTCCAAACAAGGCATGATGTCCCAGATCTCACGCAGGCTCCCCTCCATGTTATGCACTGAGCTCCACCTGTTTATTACACAGGCGCCTTCATTTCTTAGTCTGAAACTCACCAGGTAAGCGTGAGGCACTCATTTTATTGCGTGGGGCATTCATTACATGATGCGTTGACCTTTAAACACTTATTCAAGCTGTTAAAATAGCTCCTCCATATTTGTGCAGTCTACCTATACATTGTTCATATGTTGGCTGCTTTCAATGCGTGAGTGCTTTGCTTGCTACGCAGGCCTCCTATAAACTCATGTTAGCTGCCCAGTGGGCCCGCCTACGGACCCCCTTTTGAAAACACGCCCCACAAATTATACTTCAAATTCGACAATGAAGAGCCTTAAGAACTCGTGGCCTCTTATTAATACAAGCCTCCATTCGACATGAGGCATCTCATTTTGAATGCGTTTGCCCTTTAACATATAGCGCATGATTCTTGTTCGTTAGTAGAATCACTGCCCACATTCTTCATGGTTAACACTAGCATTCTCCAATGGCTTGCGCAGGTCATTCTCTATTATTTATTGTACAGACAACATTATTAATCCCCAAACTCATGCACATTCTTAACAAAATGTGTTAATGTCTGCAAATTACGTGAAGCTCATAACAGTCCCCTTATTATTTGCGCAAATGCTATATATGTTTGCTAGCAACCCTCACTGCGGGCTCCCCAAATTGTGTAAGGCCTCCATAACACTTGCACTGATCTTTGGTTACCTTGTGCTAGCCTCCAAACTCACACACAGACAGCTCCCAATTTATTTTATTTTTCCCTTTGGTGAGCACTTAGCCACAAACAATGTCTTCCTCCCTTTGTTTCATTTTAAAACAGTGCCTTTTACAACATATAACTCCCCTATTGTTATTGCGCAAGCCACCTTCTACAGAGCGTGCCTCCTTCACTAATGTTGTCTTCCTCAACGCTTTGTTTCACTGGAGAGGAGATTACCATGTCATCTAGTTCCTTTCTTTCATCAGGCACTTATTTATTTTGTCTTGCTAGCACCTCCATGCTTGTGGCCTCATACTGAATTGTGTAGGCCTTTTTCACTAACATGCGTGTCTTCAAATCAAAACAGGCTTCCAACATCAAACCGAATGGCCTTAATGAATCCTACATTTGCACCATTGAGACCTCAAGAAGGCACAGGCATTCACAAGTCCATGTCCATTTGTGACACCATATTTGTAGTGCACAAAAAGATATGTGTGTATACAAGTTGTCACGAGCAAATGTGAATGCAACAAGTGACTTCTAGTTTTTGTAGCATGAAGACAATTGTCCAATCATGGTAACAAATAAAAAGGGATCTTAGACTTGGAATCCCATGTTTCCACAATTTGTTTTGCTTCTTCTCGATGAAAAGAAACCAATGTGATAATGCCTCAATATTCTGCTGTGAGTTATTCGAATAAGTGAGTTTCTCAACCAATATTTGTTTATTTATAGCGCCACCATTTATTTCCTCTAATTCAAAGAGCATCACTGCAAGGAGAGAAAGGATCTCTGCAGGATTTCCAACTAACACAACAGGCCTCAGGAAGCAGTCTCAAAAACTGATTGAAAAGCCTCACAGGAAAATGCCATCTGGGGAACAAGTTCACCTCTGATACATCAACACATCCGCCAAAGGAAAAACCATGAAAAATTGCGAGAAAAAATACTTTGCCAATCAAACATAGCCACTTTGAAACGTTGTTTGTGCACACTACCAAAACTACTAAAATTGCCCCCATAACTGGTCTTGAAAACTAACGTAATCACCTGACCCAGCCCCGCCACTAAACATGCATGAACTTTGATCCATATTCATTCATACTACAAAATGACATCTCTTGACTGCAACCAAATCAAAAGATATTAATGTGTAAACTTGCCTAGTTCAACTTGTTCCTGCAACAAACTTGTCAAAAAATGATTTTAATCGCCGTAATTGATTTTTAAAGGTAGACAAATGGATTGGCAAGGGGCTCAAATTGGGACTGGGGTTAGTACTCCAACTTTGCAACTGGATGTAAAAAGAATTTCTTCGAAAGGATCAACTAGTCAAAAGTTATTCACTAACAAATTCAGGCATTTGGAATTCTGTGAAAACACACTTGGCAAATTTGCAATAATTGCAAGCGGAGCAGAGCACGATGAACCTATCAAACGGATTGGTTAAAATCCCAGATTGCACATAGTGGAAGTAAAACATGATTTCGACACAAACTAGGCACAGATTTTTCAACGGACCACTTAGGCGAGATTTACACACTGTCAAATATAGCCTAAAAAAGTTCTCTACTTCTGGCTTTCAGCAAAACAGTGAAAACTAGGAAAAGGATTGCCTTCCAAAATGGGTCCAACGGATTCATCAAAGGCTACAAACAAATAGGCCAGAAGAAAAACATGTTTACAACACAGATCAATCATTAATTCTTCTTGACCAATCACCGGGCATCAGATACAACTTCATAAACAGGGCCTCCGGGAATTGTTGAACAAGTGCACAGTTCAACTTTGAGAAAACACATTGGGAAGGGGAAACAAAAGACCTATCAAAACTCATCGTTGTGACCTGAAATCATAAACATAGGTCAATTGAAGTACACTGAAGAAGACCCCACTCCCGGATTTTAATGACACTTGTCAGAATTCAAGATATTCAACTTCAAAGTAGCCCTTCCCAGTGAATTTTACACTCAAGCATTTTCTGATTTTTGAGACCACCTACAAATTACATGATGAAAACCCATTTCAAAATGTGAAATGAAAGCTCAATTTGAATCAATGGGACATAAACAAGGTGTCAAATCATTCTCCAGTCATTACAAGACCCGGAAACACCCTTTTCACATGTGCATTTTGGACCAAAAGGAGCACTTTAGCAAGCGTTTTACATGGTACCTCAAAACTCAAATTTGAGTCCCAACAGACCCCTAGTCTACTTGTCAAGTATTCAAATGTGTCCTTCAGCAATGGTTTAATAAATATATCAACAACTTGCTCTTATGATTTCACATATTCTAATCTAACTTATTTTTCTTGAACTTGTTCCCTCAAATAGTGATACTTTATATATATGTGCTTTGTCTTTGCATGCATCACTAGATTCTTATAAATATTAATAGCACTTGTGTTATCACAATATATTATCATTGGATTAATTATCTCCTCATTCATACCTTCCAATAGTTGTTTTATCCATGCAATATTTGAACAATTTGTAGCAGCAGCAACATACTCTACTTCAGTAGTGGACTGAGAAATGTATCCTTGTTTCTTACTTATCCAAGTTACCAATATTTCTCCTAAAAAGAATGCTCCACTAGTAGTACTTTTTCTATCTTCAATGTTTCCATCTCAATCAACATTAGTGTAAACTTTCAGTTCAAAATTGCCTTCTTTCTTATACCATAATCCATAATTTTCAATATTCTTCAATTATCTCAAAATTATTTTCACGGCATTCACATGTGATTCTTTAGGATTAGCAGAAAATCTAGCTACAATTCCAACTCTATGTGCAATATCTAGTCTACTATGCACAACATACATCAATTTGTTAATCATTGATCGATACAAGGTTTGATTTACCTCGGTTGACTTGGCATCCTTTGTCAACTTGCATCTAGCTACCATAGGTCTACCAACTAGTTTTTAATCTTCCATACCGAATGTCTTCAAGACTTCTTTGATGTATTTAGATTGTGTGATGTATATGCCTTCCTTCTATTGTAATATTTACAATCCAAGAAAAAATTTGATCTCACCAAACATTGACCTTTCAAACTCTTTCCTCATTTCATTAGCAAAAAATTTGCATAAGTTATCATGACCTCCAAATATAATATCATCAAAAAATATTTCAGCAATAAGAATCTTGTCATCAAATTCACATTTTAAATACAAATTTTTGCTTTCACTTGTTCTAATAAATCTAATACTTATGAGATAAGAATGTAGTCTTTCATACCATGCTCTCAGTGCTTGTTTCAGTCCATATAATGCCTTATGCAGCTTACATACCAAATTCCTCTGATTAGGATCAACAAAACCTTCAGTTTGTTCAATGTATACCTCTTCCTCGAGTATCCCATTCAAAAATGTAGATTTCACATCCATCTGATATATAACTTAAATCCTTTGTAAGCAACATATGCAAGAAATATTCTTACTTGTTCAAGTCTAGCAATGGGTGCAAAAGTTTCTCCATAGTCAATTTCTTCTTGTTGTGCATAACCTTTGCAAACTAGTCTTTCTTTGTTTCTTGTTACATCTCCATTCTCATTTAATTTGTTTCTGAATATCCATTTGGTTCCAATCACATTTTTGTCTTTAGGTCTTAGTACCAATGTCCATGGTTTTTTTTCTATATCTGCTCAATTTCTTCATTGATTGCCTTGATCCATTCATCATTTTCCAATGCATCTCTAATTGTTTTACGCTCAAATTCAAAAAATAAGCATGTTTTGTTCCTCAACTTACTTTGTTTCATCATTCCTTCTCTTATGTCTCCAATTATCTAATCTTGTGGATGGTGTCTTCTTACATACTTTGCAAGTATAGGTTCAGGTCTTTTTTCTTCAATGTGTTCTTCATTATCTTCATCAGTAACTATTTGTTGATGCTCGATCTATAAAGACTATTGCTCGGTAGCATTTTTTTTTATCAATAATGCCAAACTATTGCTCGGGTAGAGTTTCAAGTTCTTCAATATAAACAAATATGCCATAGTCTTCTAGTTTCTTTTTGCTTTCTTCATCATTCTTTTATGAAAACTCATCAACTCTCACATTTGTACTTTCAATAATTTTGTTAGTAGTCTTGTTCAAACATTTATAAGCCTTGCTTTTAGTATAATATCCTAGAAATATCCCTTCATCACCTTTTGAATCAAATTTTCCATTTCTATCATCTTTCAGAATGTAACATCTACTTCTAAATATTCTGAAATAACTCACATTAGGTGTGTAACCATACCATAATTCATAAGGTATTTTTTTTAATTCTTTCTTCAGTTGAACTCGATTCAGTGTGTAAACAACAGTACTAACAGCTTCTCTCTAGTACATTTGTGCAACATCTTTTTCAATCATGAGTGCTCTAGCACAATCAACAATTGATATATTCCTCCTTTCAACAATTCTATTTTGTTGGGGTGTCCTCGATGTAGATACATGTCTCTTAATTCCATGCTCATTACAAAAATTAGTGATCTCATCATAAATAAATTCACCACCTCTATCTGACCTCAAGCATTTTAGTTCCTTACCACTTTCTCTTTCCACTTTTACTTTCTACCATTTGAACATTTTGAAGGCTTCAAATATTTCTTTTGAAAATAGGACAGTCATCATCCTAGAGAAATCATAAAAAAACAAGATAAAATATATGTCTCCATAATAACTCTGAGCTCTCATTGGACCACACAAGTCAGTATGAACTAATTCCAAAATAGCAAGAAATGAGTAATGTTTTCTCTTGAAACTAGACTTTGACATCTTACCCATTTGACATTGTTTGCACATTGCATGGTCAAGTTTAGATATGCTTGGTAAACCTCTAACTTTTCTTTTCTTACTGATCTTAACCACATTTTCAAAGTTCACATGACATAACCTCTTGTGCCATAACTATACATCTTCATTTTTAGCCAATAAAAAAGAATTTTCAGCATTGTCTAGATAGAATAAGTTGCATTTTGATTGTTCACCACTACCGATCGATTTTCCAGTTTCATTATAGATTTTCACCTTTCTATTCTCAAATGCAACTCAGTGACCAGTGTTATTTAGTTGTGCTACACTCAACATATTATAGTTAACTCCTTTCACCCAATATGTATTTTCACATCTGATCTTATTATTCAACAATATAGACCCTTTTTTATGCAGAGCCCTCTACTATTCCCTTAAGGAACCCAACTCAACTTAAGGATTCTAAAAGTGTCTTGGAATCACTCAAGGAGTTAGTCTCAACTCAAGGGTCAAATAGAGTGCTCTGACTTTAGACAACCAACACCTTAGACATTTTGAACAAGTTCACTTCCTCTAATCTCTTATGCCAACTTCTCTTGGCGTCAACATTCAATCAAGGATCTTAATCTAGGTCTTCTACCAATGCACCTAGAGCCTCAAATATACCAAATCTTCAAATAAGACCTTCACCCTTGTTCTAACTCCATAGAACACCTTAACATGGTCCATATGCCATGTTTCACCAATCTACCAATTATGGTTAACTCATCTTCCACCAATTCACTCCAATAGCCCTTCTAGGCTTGTAGCCCTCACCAGTCATAAATCAGCCTTTTTTCTCAAAAATCCTCCAAACAACTCAAGAAAATAATGATTGATTTATACACTCTTTTGGATTCCATAAATCCTCTCCAAGTCTCGAGGTCGACTCCTTTGGACCAAATGTTAGATCCAATAACCTAGCACCCACCAACTAGGCCTAATTCACCCTTATTTACAAAGGAACTCACAAATTTATTCATCCCCATGACTCCAAAGTAAGAAAAATTCTTCACTAAGGTTAAGAAGAAAGAGATTCTCAAGGTTTTAAGGCTTCATCCCTCACCTACACTTCTAGCCACCAAACCCTTGCTTCTAGGGTCACACAACTAGGGTCTGTTCAAAAAGACCTTCAACACTGTCTTCAAATCAAACCAATGGTTCCAACACATCATTTTTATCCCATAAAACAATATTCCATCACAAAATTTCCCCATCATTAAGTTCAATCACTCCCATTGTGAATAGTGCAAGACTGTCACCCAACAATCAGTAAACTACCACCTTTATGTGGCTTCCAAGCACATCACCTTCACATATCCCTGCAAAATCAAAATAAAGGATATATTACATTGTTGACACCTCCCACCAATTACATTGGTCATAGGGGGTGGGAGATTCAATCCTCTTTAGGAGACTACAATCCCAATCCCTGACTGTGATCCCAACCCAGTCTCTGTCCCAAAACCAGTCAATTCCTTGACTTTAATAACAATAAAAATAGTGAAGTGATTGTGTAAAAATGTAAACACAATACAATTAAATGTTCCTACATCAATATCTAGCCAAGATCACATTCTATCAAGCACATAGATTTACTTTTACACTGATTGTTCCAAGGGCAAAGACACAGCTGCAAGAATTAGTGATGTTTATTGATTTGAATCATTACAAAAATGATCCCTTACACCTCCCACTCAAAATACCCTATCCATTCACATGGATCAATATTAAAATAGACTCAAACTCCCAAACAAACTGACAACAACCATCTCTAACTACCCCAAAACTTTTCCTAAACAATCTAAAACCGATTGTCAAATCAAAATGTGATTAAAATTTGTTGTCAAGTTGACAACCAATGTTTTCAACTCAACAACTTGAATCTGGTATTCCCTCTCATGACTATTAAAGGTTCAAAACAACCTTTTAATCCACACTAACCCTCTCATGAGCCCCTAAGGCTTATTTTGCCATTTCTAGAAAAATTACACATTTGGCACTTTTAAGTGCATTTACAACTTCTTAATGGCTCTATTGGCCATGTTACATTCATTATAGACCTTATAGGTCTTTAGATCACTCCTCTAACCTAGGATCAACATAATGACCCCTAGTGACCCCCTGGGTGCTCTTTGCCCTCACAAATGTCATTAAGGCTTACATAGCATCTTTGGTTGATCATAATATCAAACGATCCCAAAATCATTACAAACATGATGAAAATAATATAAAATGACCAATCATGGTCTTTTACAATGCCACATGACCCTAAGTGGTCATGTTCCATCTCCTAAGGATTTTTAGTGACCCTAGTGTACTTCCATTTCTCTCAAGTTGATCTTGATGCTCCTAAACCACTTTTCCTTTTACTTGAAAAGGTGTATCATTTACCATTTTTATAGATCCACCATTATAATGTTCAAGGTGTTCAATTTTTTCTTCATCACCAATCATATGATGGGTGCAGCCACTATCAATAATCCAAGTATCATTTTTGCTAACCTTAGAAATAAGTGTTGTTTCAACATACATTTATTCTTCTTCAGAATCCTATTTCAATGCAACAAATACCACTTCTCTATCTTCATTAGTTTCAATCTCGATGTCATCATCTTCATCTTCAACTAGGTAGCATGTCATCTTGCCTTTATCTCTATAGTCTTGATTGTCTCTATTGTCATAATGTCGATTACCTTTATGATCTCGTAATCTCTTCTGTCATTTTCCTTTCATTAGATCTTTCACTTGTTTTCTCATCTTCTTTCCTGTCATGACATCTTGCAGCAATATGACCAATCTCTTTGCATTTAAAAAAATACCAAGGGTAGTTTACCTCTATATATTCCTTTTACTTTTTGTAATCTTCTATCCATTAATGCTTCAATTTCATCAAGTTCCTCCTCTTCAGCTTCACTTTCACTTTCATTTCTTATCTTATGGTTATTGCTTGACTTTCCAATTTTTAGAGATGACATAAATGCAGATTCTACCATAGGTAAAATATTATTGTCATAGTTATTTAGCTCAAATGGAGTCAATCTACCAATTAGACTATCAAGTGAAATATTATTACCATGGGCTACTCTTAGTTCATGAATTATAGAGACTCTAATAGCATAGGCAGGTAACAATATTCTAAGAATTTTACTTACCACAGTGTTTTCATCAATAGTTCCACCTTCTCCTCAGATATAATTCACAACTTCCTTGATTCGGTTGTTTTACTAAGTGATGTTATCACCTTCTTTCATCTTCATATCATCAAACTTACCTCTTATGCTTTCATCTTTAGCCCTTAGCACATTCACATCTCCTCCATAAACTAGTGTAAGCTTGTCCCGCATCTTCTTTGCAGTTGTACATGTCTTAATGTCTTCAAATTCAGCATCTGATAAAGAAGAAACAAACTCAATCATCATAGCATTGTGTTCTTGTCTTTCTTTTTTTTGTGTGATGGTCAAAGGACCAGTGGGGGTTATGAACTCATTTTCCAAGTAGTAGAGTGCATAATCTCCAATCCCTGATAGATATAACTTCATCCTACTTTACCATGTTGATAAATTTTCTTTGTTCAACTTTAGCACCTCTCTCTTATACATCTTGTGATCTTTTACTTAAGTCTTTCAAACCTCTTCCTTCAAGCACTCTAGCTTTGATACCAATTGTTAGATAACTAAGAAGGGGGTGAATTAGTTAAGTCTAGTTATCCTACAGTCTCAAACACTCTCTAATGTATAAAACAAATCCTTCAATTAATTAAAACAACTCTGTAAAACTTTGTATGTGCCTTTTTATTCATTAACCGAATACCAGTAAATTAAATAGTGTACATATACCGATCAAACCAGTAATTGTAATGTGTAAAGTAAAATAAAAATCATCACATCCATACACATGTAACACTTGATTTTTAATGTGGAAACTTTGTTAGGGGAAAAACCACCTAGGACCGGTACCCGAAATAATTTCACTCTTCTAAAGTGAGCTCGGGTAAGAGCCAACCCTATTAAAGGTTAAAATAACACATTGTAAGGTGTGACCTTGTTAGAGGATTTATCACTAACAATTATCTGTGACCAAACATTCACTATGGGGTCAACATGATAACAATTAACAGTCATTGAATGTCATAATAATAAATAAAGATTGTTAAGTCCCACTCACTTAAGAGATTTATCTATAGAAATGGTTAGAATAGAACAGTAAATGATCTGATTCAAATACAACTTCCTTTTGCATATTGTCAGATCTATGCTAAGCTCAAAATACCTCTGCCCAATATAATCTCTTCAATTTCTTTGTATCCTCCAACTTTTTTCTGCTCGGTTAATTCCTTTCTTTGATGCTCGGTGTTGTCTACAAATTTACTCAGTGTTGTCTTTAACATGTCTAACCATCTTTGCATGAATGCAATCTTCTCACGCACATTCTAGAATTAATTATAAATCTCTTTTCTCCTTAAATAGACATAATAAACCATTTTCTTCTCATCCATAGATTTTGCCTCTAAATCTTCACCATTGATTTTTCCACTTCAACCTTCCTCAGAAATTGTGCCTCAAACACATTTCATTATCCATCATTTGATCATCCTTGAATTTTTTCAGCCATTTGATCTTCATAAAAAACTTTATCTTTAACCTCAGAATCATCCATATTCATCGAGCTCATCATCTTTACTCAACAATCATATATTCCATATTATTTCTTTCACTCGATTAATATCATGATGTGTCAGCGACTTCTAACTTGATTAATATTGTACTCGGTATACACTACACTTTCTTGGTGTACACTATTTTCAATTCGGTGTATACTAAGTTCTTCATTTACTAACCTTGTAAACTTGTACATTCTTAATCTTTAATTCATAATAGAATCATGTAATACAATCAAATCACTAACATAATGTCATATACTCATGAATAAGTTACCCAATGAATACCATATCCATATCTTTCTCATTTATTTCTTCTTCATGTTAATCTCTCATTCCTTCACCATTATTTCCTTCTCCAGATGTTTGTAACTATCATGATAAGTACAGTCAAAATTAGTGACGTCAATGACAATATAATAACTAATTTAATGTGTCGCATATACCTTTGTAGCTTGGTGATTACCTTCACATTATGTTCTCCAAGTAATCAATTAGTTGTCATCTGTCAATCTCTTCCTTTCAAGTTTTCAATCATCTATAGTATAACATTTGTTACTTCAGTTGGAATAGCATAAGGCTTCTTAGTGATCTTCTAGTATTCATCTCATGTCCTCATGCATATCATGTAGGTAATCATCTCATGTCCTCATACATATCAGGTAGGTATTCATCTCATGTCCTCATGCATATCAGGTAGGTATTCATCTGATCCTTCCAAATCAGATAGTTTCTTCCATCAAGCTCCATACTCTATTTTCTCATACATTCTATGACGTATAAGAAGGAGGGGGTGAAAGAGTTGTGTACACCTAATAATTTTAATTCCACTTTAGCCACTTAGATCTAAAAGATAAATAGTAATCAAAGATCCATAACATTTAACACAAAATACCAATATTTATTCTCAAGGAAACCAGGTTAAGGGAAAACACCAGTAGGAGTCAAACCCACTTAATGAATGTACTATGCTAAAAGTAATGCCCGGTTAAGAAAAAATAGGTAACAAATGATGCACTTGGAGCCATAGGCTTATATCCCAATATGCAGGCTCACTTCCTAGAGAAAACTACTCACAATACAATCTCAAATCTGGCCCTCAGTCAGGTTCACCAATCTATCTTCAATTGCAATAGGGTGGACATATAGTCCCTTACAACAGAACTAAAAAATAGCATCTCCTATGCCAAAAAAAATCCAATGAAATAAAAAAATTTCCTTTAAGTGCAAAATAGAAATATACACACTCTCCTCGCTCTCGTCTCACAATTGCAAAATGATTTCTCATTTATTCTGATTATAAAGAATATTCAACCACTACGTCAGCTAAGACCTATTACAATAAAAGATATAAAAAATTATGCTCAATCTCTAATGCGATCCAAATCAAGTCAGAAAATACTTAGAGAGGACCCAAATCTTTAACCACGAACACAATTGTGTGTCACCAAGACAACATCAAGATTCACAATATGTTACTCCCTCAAGTTGGCTAGGACCTAAATGAAGAAACGTCAACACATTACCAAAGAAAAAAATTTGATTACCTCAATCGATGTAGACCAATATCATGATCATCACACAATCCAATAACATAAAAAATAATCATGAATACCATCCAAAATCTTCACATCATCTTTAATAAAAAATCCAAACTCATCTCTACCTCTACTCATCAATAATACTAAAATATCAAACTCTATCATAACAAAAGATATATTTTTGTACTCCGAATCATGAACAATACTAGCTGTGAATACAATGATAAGGCACCGTGTAACCACCAGCTTCGTAGCCTCTGAAATATAAAATCTAATACATACCAAACCAAATACTCATCCACTATACACAAGAACATTGAAACATCAGTAACCAGCAACTCAATCATACCTCACTCAAACTATCATCCAAACTTCTATGAACCTCTATAGACCATCTGCGGACACCTCTGAAAAATACCTCATGGTTGAAACTCAAGATCTTCAACATATCACTTGATCAACTGAAATCCTTTTCACTTAACATATTGAACACACTATCTAAAACAACAATTAGTATGTTGATATCAATGACAAAACATTAATGTCAACACACCCAAGTACCAAACTCTGACATGCTCCAAATTATTCCAACAAGGATTCCATGGATGTGATAACTCTACAAGTAATCCAAATTGCAACCACTAATCCAATCTATATAAAATGGAAAATACCCATCCTACAAAGGATGGTACAACCTTAAAGCCAATCCACAATTATGCATCATCAAATATTTTGAGTGTAAATCAAAAAATTAGTGATGATTATTCCTCCCTATGTAGTCATGATAAAAGGCTCCCACCTCGGTCAATGGTTAACTGTCATAGTACCAAATATAACCCCCTTTCATATGAATCATCACCAATAACACCTATAGTGGATGTAACTATAGGAGAATCTAATGCAACATGTAGTCTTTATTTCTCTCAATAGATGCACTCATCCCAATTGCATCAACTACACTTGTAAATATGATAAGTGTGGCCACATCATCCTTAACCTTCTCACAATCATAACCCATGGACTTAGGAACATCACCAACTTCTACTATAGGAAAATAAATTGTATTTATAGATGGTGAAAACTATGCTTAGGTGAGTGATCAACATCAACCTCAAAAAGTGGATTGTCATATGAAAATGTTGTATCCATCTCAAACAAAGGGTTGTTCACAAAGTGAGCTTCAACAGATGGCTCATCTTGTAAGGTAGAAACTACTAATATGACATTATCTTCAAACACTTCTTCCAATGTAGTTGCATGTCCATCCAAAACTCGATCCTAGGATCTATTACCAACCAGTACATCTTCTGATTTATTTTCCCAAGTCTGATTTATTAAATTGGATTTATTATGTCCTACATCTGCATCACATAACTCATTTCTAAAACCCAAATATTGAGTGTCTACACTAGGGAAATCCATGCAACCATCTTTCACACATGGAATGGTCATTATCTCATGAGTAGGCTCAACATTATGACTTCGATCATAAAAAATAGAATTTTTAATGTCCTCTTCTTCATTAATTTTTGTCCTCCTACCACCAAACACCATTTACATGTTATCATGAAAACCAACTCTTCTTGCAAAAATATTATGAGCTATCTTGTGATATTGTTTCTTTACTCAACCAGACATACTACATAACTTTGAATGAAAGTACATAAAAAGATAGAAAGATAAAACTTTCTTAACATATTGAGGTAGAGTGTTATATTCCTGAAACATGATCTGAGCAATTCATCCCTTCTATCACCCATCTTATCATGTTGTGTAACCTTCATCTGGTTTTCCTTTTTAATTTCCTTTAATAATTTTTCCATGACGATTATGTAAGGGTGCTTATCACTCACATGTCAATTGTGTGATCAATATAATTTTTTTTATTTCCAACCCCAATATGATGGCAAGAAACTGTTATAATACCATTGTAAGAACCCCAACAAGTTCCAACTCTCAACTTGTACTTTCACTCAACACATTTAATCAAACAATTGGCATACATGCAATGCTCTAATACCACTATAACAACCCTATTGATTCTACCCCTATTCAGTTGGCAGTACTAGAAGATATTTTTATAAATTGTATTATTTTTTGATATTTTTATGTTATACACACACACACACACACACACACACACACACACACACACACACATATATATATATATATATACATATATATATCTATATATACATATATATCTATATATACATATATATTGTATATATATACATATATATCTATATATATATATACATACATATATATATATACATACATATATATACATATATATATATATACATATATATATATATACATATATATAGATATATATATACATATATAGATATATATATATATATACATATATATATATGCATATATATATATATAGATATATATATATATATGTATATATATATATATGTATATATATATAGATATGTATATGTATATATATATATGTATATGTACATATATATATATATGTACATATATCTATATATATATATATATATATATACATATATCTATATATGTATATATATATATATATGTATATATATGTATATATGTATATATATGTATATGTATATATATATATGTATATATAAATATGTATATATATATCTATATATGTATATATATATATATGTATATATACATATATATGTACATATATATATGTAGATATATGTATATATGTATATATATATATATATATATATACATATATGTATATATATATATACATATGTATATATATATACATATATGTATATATATATATATATCTATGTACATATATATATATACATATATATATATATATATATATATATATATATATATATATATATATATGTACATATATATACATATATGTGTATATATATATATCTATGTACATATATATACATCTATGTACATATATATATATATAGATATAGATATAGATATAGATATAGATATAGATATAGATATAGATATAGATATAGATATAGATATAGATATAGATATATATATTTACATATATATATCTATATACATATATATATATTTACATATATATATATATGTCTATATATATATATATTTATGTATGTGTATATGTATATGAATATATATATATATACATATACATATATATATATACATGTATATATACATACATGTATATATATATACATGTATACATACATATACATGTATACATACATATACATATATACATATATATATATATATATATATACATATACATATACATATACATATACATATACATATACATATACATATACATATATATATATATATATATATATATATATATATATATATATATATACATACATATATATATATATATCAACTAGCATTATATATGTGTGTGTGTAGGTATATATATGTATGTATGTATGTATGTATGTATATGTATATGTATATATGTATGTGTTGTATGGAATCAAAATTATCTATTGTAAACTTGCACAAGACTTTCTTTTATTCAATTCCAAGAAATCATTTTACATGCAATGATTAATTATTGAAACAAGATATGAATTTATGGCAATTTTGAAACCTCATATATGAATACATCTATGGGTTATTGACTTCAAATAAATTGCAACATATATACGTGGCCCAAAGACCTCTAGGCTCCAAAGTATGAAGTTTGGATGCTTCTCAAAAAACCCCACACGTGTCATTGGAAGCTTGGTGTCATTTCCTATGACTCACACGCCTTGTAATCAAAATGTGGCTGCCATGAAACACCCCCAAACACTAGTTTTGGAGGAATTTGTGTTTTGTTTAATACTTGTCTCTTATTTTCTCTGTAACTAATTTGAGTAAAATACTATCATAAAAAACTCCAAATTCTTACCATTTATCATAATCATGGCCTCTAAATGAATCCATATCGAATTGAACAATTTGATTGGATTTTCAACAGTTCAAAGTGCTCAAAACCCAAAATAATTTACAATTCTCCAGATACAAACTCTAAAGACTTTTGAAAACAAGCAATTTTCACGAATCAACATAGTCACAAATGCATACGTGAATTGATTTTCAACCTTGGCTTTTTATATTTATCTTCCATGCAAATCAAGCATGTGGCTTCTCCATCACACCTCATATAACTTAAAACATATATTCTTTTGATGTTGGTTGACTTTTATAATAATTAATTATTCCTTCCTAAGTCTAGGCACCCAATTTCAAATCATATTAAATGCCTATTAAATGAAGAATTGGCGCCAACTTAATATATTATAATAAGCTATTATAAAGTATTATTAATGGAAAGTGAACATTATTAATAATTTAATAATCATGAGTTCAGCTTATTGAAATCCTCTAAGAAGTCAACTCTAAATACAAATATCTATTGACAAAGCTAAACCTAAGTGCCCTTCCAAAAGTGGTAACAAGGCGGAATTGACTTACTATAAATAGTAGGTCTCTTTAATAACTACTTGAGCCAGAATTGCCATACCTCACCCTGCATCATGACCTATTCAAACACTCTGCTAAAGATAGGAACCTTGAATTTCCTAAAATAGACACATACTATAAATAGTAAGTGTGTCAAACTGAACCAAACAAAGAGAAATCTTGAACCCTCATGTCTACTAAAAAGGGAATTGGCCTCCAAATTTTCCAACTAGGACCCTCTAGCCAACTAACTTAGCCTACGAGAGCCACTAATAGGCTAATCCAAACCATAAACCATGTCATCTCAAAAAGGGGACACTATATTTTGGTAATTTGTCTTTCAACCTACAATGGAATCCCATGAGATAGGCCAAGAGTAATTTGGAAAGACCACATCATAGTTGTGCGGATTGATATTAAAATGATTATATGTTAAGCATGTATATTTTATCCAAAGGGATAAAATTATTTGAGCCTCATGCTAATCAATACGTCTTGTCTAAATATTTATGGGGTTAGTTTAATATATTAATTTAATACAATGTAATATTGATATAAGTATAATAACATAAATATGAATAAATATAATATAAAATATAGGTAATATTAATAAAATTGTTGAAACCTATCAGACTTCACCACAAAGAGCTTATAGAGCTTGAGATTAAAAAGATTTTATTGTTAGAATAACTGAGAGGGGGGTGAATCAGTTAGATCAGTTATCCTACAGTCCCAAATACAAGGATGTACCTTATAAAACAATTCCAACATATTATGTAGCTCGGTAACATAAATATCAATCTATCTGTTCACATTACCGATTACTAGTTAATAGCTAACTCTGATTACTGACCAAATCAAGTATGCAGTATGTAAAGTATGATAGAAAACAATCATCACAAATAACACATAACACAATGATTTAACGTGGAAACCTTGTCAAGGGAAAAACCACCTGGGACCGGTAACCCAAAATAATTCACTCTTCTGAAGTGAGCTCAATGAAGAGCCAACCCTGTTAAAGGTTACAAACACACTATTAGGGGTGACCTTGTTAGAGGATTTAGCACCAATAGTTAAATTTTGACCAGCATTTACTATGGGGTCAATAAGATAACAATGTACATTCTCTAAATGACATAGGGCAAAATATAAGACTGTTAAGTCCACTCGGTTAAGAGATTTTCTGAATCAATGGTTAAATTGATACAGTATGATCTGATTCAAATACAACTCAATTGTAGATATTCAGATCTATGCTAAGCCCATACAAATCATCTGATCAATAATCAAATTCACTTCTTTAATATTCATCAACTTACTGTCACTCAGTAAATAGTTCTTTGACACTCGGTTAACTCTTCAATTCCGTTCTTTCACTAACCAGTTTGATCAAGCATGCATGAATAGTCTTCACGTGATATCTCTACAGTCTTCTTCCTCTAGCATAGTTTTAACAATGAAACTCATGTCTCTTAACTAAACAAGTAAATCATTTTCATTTCAGCCATTAGATTTTGACGCTTAATCTCCTTCATCCATTTTGCCTCTTAAACCTTCCTCGGCAGATGTGTCATTAACTTGTTTCAATATCATCCTTTAGATCTTCTCTAAATTTTATTAGCCATGGATCTCATAACAAACTTTATCTTTAACCTCGAAATCATAATAGTATCCAACTCATCAAATTCAGTCGATTGTTCTTAGCTAAATTAATATTTTCATCCACATTTGGTTAACACAAAAATGCATCGGTGATAACTAGTTAGACTAACTCGGTTGATATTGTCAGTCGATATACACTGCACTGGCTCAGTGTATATAGAAATCTTTAATTACCGACCACATTGTCTTGTTCAATTTGAGTTCTTTACTTCATAATAGATTAATGCAACATAATAAAATCAATAGTATGAAGTCATAGACTCATCAATAAGCTACCCAATGTTTTCCTTATCCTTATCTGTCATATCCATCTTTTTCTCATGTAGATATCTCAGTTCTTCATCTTTTCTTGCTCCGACACATGTTCAAATGTTTGTAACTAACATGATAAGTATTGTCAAGACTAGTTGAAATCAATGACAACATATTGACTGATTTAATCATCTTACATATCATTTTAGTGCTCGGTGATCTGTAAACACTATTTCTTCAGTTCATCCAGATATTCAATCAGTTGTAGTTCATCAATCTCTCTTTGGAATTGATGGCAACACAAGCAATATAAAAATATGCCATGCACATACCAAACATGTATTCTACAACTATGTAAGAAAATGATGTAGCTTGATAAGCTCAAATTTAGTATGTTTAATCACTACAAAACATAACAACATTACAAGTGCAGACTCTCCCTGCGGATTTGATCTTTTCAATTCTCTGATTCCTTTTGTTCTCAGCAATAAATATTCAAGTCCATCCATTTCTATATGTTCTTAGTAACTGATTTATCATGTAACTCTCTCTGTTTTCATATTCATTTTCTCTCCCTTTGACAACAATGTCAAAGAAAACATACAAACAGCTCTACAACAACCAAGTATTCTATGTTGTTCAGTTCATATCATGTACCTTCAGTGTACAGATAAACAAATTTATGTTCCAGCTTCTACAATCTTTCACAACCTTAGACAAATACCAAAGTGTACACTATGTGCATCAACATGAATGATCTTTTGATAAGTGTAGGTTGATGCAACCTCCAGATCACCTTAGTGACCAGTAGACAGCGGATGAACCCCAAGTCTAGTTCTCAAATATTCAAATGTGTCCTTCGGTAATGGTTTAGTAAAGATGTTAACAAGTTGTTCCTTAGATGTTACAAATTACAGTTGTACTTGCTTCTCTTGAACTTTTTCCCTTAAGTAGTGATACTTAATAGATATATGATTTATCTTTGAATGCATCACAGGATTCTTAGAAATATTGATAGCACTGGTGTTATCACAATATATAATCACCAGGTCAGTGATTACCTCATTCATTCCTTCCAACACTTGTCTAATCCAGGATATATTTGAACAATTTGTAGCAGCAGCAACATAATCTACTTCAGCAGTGGACTGAGAAATGCATGCTTGTTTCTTGCTAATCCAAGTCACAAGTCTTTCCCCTAAAAAGAATGCTCCACTAGTTGTGCTCTTCTGGTCATCTATGTTTCCAGCCCAATCTGTATTGGTGTAAATTTTAAGTTCAAATTTTCATTCCAATTTGTACCATAATCCATAGTCCTCTATTTTCTTCAGGTATCTCAAGTTTCTCTTTACAACAACCATATGTGAATCTTTAGGATTGGCAGAAAATCTTGCCACAATCCCCACTGTGTGTGCTATATCAAGCCTACTATGTACTACATACATCAGTTTTCCAATCATAGATCAGTACAGATTATGATTTACCTCAGTATATTCATCATCCTTTGTCAATTTTCAGCTAGTCACCATCGGTGTTCCCATAGGTTTAGCATCTTCCATGACAAAAGTTTTCAGTACTTCTTTAATGTATTTTGATTGTGTGATGAAAATCTCATCTTTCTGTTGTATAATCTTCAAACCTAAAAAGAATTTAATCTCTCCAAACATAGACATCTCAAATTCCTTTCTCATTTCATCAGCAAAAGATTTGCAAATCTGATCTTGTCCACCAAAGATTATATCATTAACAAATATTGCAGCAATCAAAATGTTATCATCAGAATCTCCTTTCATGTACATGTTACTATTTTCACTAGTTCTTACAAAACCAATACTTATAAGATAAGCATGTAACCTTTCATACCATGCCCTCGGTGCTTGCTTCAATCCATATAAAGCTTTGTGCATTCTACATACCATGTCTTTCTAATTCAGATCAACAAACCCTTCAAGTTGTTCTACGTAGACCTCCTCCTCAAGTATTCCATTTAGAAATGTTGATTTCACATCCATTTGATATACCTTAAATCCCTTATGTGCAGCATAGGTAAGCAAAATTCAAACTCCTTCCAACCTAGAAATAGGTGCAAAGGTTTCACCATAATCAATACCTTCTTCTTGTGCATGTCCCTTGCAAACAAGTCTTTCCTTATTCCTTGTAGTTTCTCTATTCTCATTGAGCTTATTTCTAAAAATCCACTTAGTACCAATAACATTTTTATCTTTCGGTCTAGGCACTAAGGTCCATGTTTTATTCTTTTCAATTTGTTCAATCTCCTCATTCATAGCATTTATCCATTCCTCATTTGCAAGTGCATCCCTGACATTCTTCGATTCAAACTCACAAACTATAATGCAGTCAAGGATGGTGGATCCAATTAAGGATAGTCCAAACCTTGCAGCCAACAATCAACATAGTGGAATACTCAACAACACAACAAAAAAATAATTATTGAACTCTAATTTTCATTAACATGCCCAGCTATAAGGCCTTCCGGGTTAGGGCCAATTACAATCAAAAATAATTCTGCAAGATCCACACAGATCCAATATAATCTCAGGTAGTTCAACTCTAAAAATAATCAGCAACTGATGGAAACCCTAAGGTAGATCTAAACTTGAGCTCGCAAGCCTCCAAGAAATCTCCTTGTCTCCAAGTGTGCAAACCACTAGCTCTGCAACTACAAATTATCAAATAACAATCTGATCTGCAAGATCATGCAAGATCTTTTCCACAACTTCGCCAACTCTAGCTTTCAGAACCTTGGATCTGATTCACTAAGTCTTCCAAGTCATGAACTCCTATCGATCTCCTAATGATCCCTTTATTCTCCCTAAACATCTACCCAACCATCCTATAAATACTAATCATTAGCCACAAGTCAACTGCATGAAACCATTAACTCCCCAACAATTATTAAATGCAATACAAGTCAGCATCAAAATAGCCTTACAAACATTTAATTCAACATGTCAGCCTATAACAACAGCTACCAATAATAAATGCACCAAGTCGGCCCAACAAATCACACAGAACTCCAGTCAGTAAACCAAATCTACCGAGAAATAGTGAAATAACCGAGCATGTCAGGCATCACCAAGCACCACAAGCATCATCGAGTAACACTTTCACCAAGTTCCAGAGATTACTGAGTTCCTTCAGCGACCGAGCTTCCTTAAATGACTGAGACCATTGGTCAAGGCTACAACTGAGTAACACTGGCCAAACATACACCTCCCATGCAGATTCACCAAGTACCCTAGAATGCCCCTACATCAGACACCCCAGGTTCGAAAAGATGTTCATATGTGAGAAGAACATCTTCTGGGATTCAGCACATAAACCCTAAACTAGTTCTTCACATACAAGTCCTCCACTTTTTCAGCTTGCATACTCTTCCATTTCAACTTTCTCTGTCTCTTCAAGTCTTTTCTTGACAACACACAAGCATGTTCTACATACTGATCATTCATTTTCTCTAGATCTACCAACTCTACCCAGCTACCAATACTCAAGCTTCTCCTACTGAGCATTGTATCCAACAAAGGTATCAAGGAAAACTTCCTATCATCCTTCTTAATAGTAAACACATTTCTGACACAGTCATACATAGCTCTGCAATCATATTGCCAAGGTCTACCGAGCAATATATCACAACTATTCATCTTCACAATGTCACATAACACAAGATCCTTATATTGGCCAATCTGAACATCAATAAAGCATTGTTCTCTTACTTCTAGAGCATGAACATCTTGTAACTAGCCAATCCTATAAGGACAAGGATGCTTCATTCTATTCCACCCAAGTTTTTGAACTATGTCCTCAGCAACAAGGTTATTAGTACTACCACTATCAATAATAACATCACAGAGTTTACCTCTAGACTTGCATCGGGTCCTAAATAAATTACTCCTCTAACAAGGTTCATCCTTTGTATCGAGAAATGTTCGCCGAAGAAGCAAGCTCTCAAATTTAGGTTCATTCTCATTCGCCACAGCAGTTCGTTGATCACCAAGCTTCTTCTATGTACATTCAAAAGAACAGTGTCCTTCCTCCCCATAGTTATAGCAAGTACCCTTAAAGATAACTCTACCTATCTTCTTCTTCAGTTCCATAGGTTTCTATTCATCTTCTGCATCAGTCAATTTATCCTTCATCGAGTGATCAATATTTTCCTTCCCTCGGGGATTACTATGTTGTTTCCTCTTCAACTTATCTTCTTCCTTCAAAGCATACTGATAAGCTATTGGAAATATAGATGCAGTAACTGAGAGGGGGGGGGCTGTGAATCAGTTAACCACAAAAATATTACCACTGATCCCTTAAATATCTTAACAAATTATTTACTGTGCCACTCGGTAAATCTACAGAGAAATGCTGAAAACTTGATCCTTGAAGTGTGTAATAATTAAACTATTCTTAAGCATTCATCACTGATTAACTTACATGAATAAAGAAAATAACATGAACACAAGAGACACCAGATTTATCGTGGAAACCCAATATGGGAAAAACCACCAATGTAACTAGTTACTGTTTTTCACTCTTCTGAAGTGATGCCTGGTTAGAAGCCAACCCGGTAAAAGGTTACAAAACACACTGTTAGGTGTGACCTTGTTAGAGGATTTAATCACCCTGCTAGGAGTGGCCTTGTAAGAGGTCTTGAAACAATTCAATAGAACTGTTACCTTGTTAGAGGATTTACAAAATGGTTGTTAAACCAACTCGGTTAAGAAATTTTGATATCACTGCTACAATTGCTAGAGAGTAACAATGAAATGACCTGCAACTGAATTGTTGAATATAGATCTCTATTCTATTTCACTAGATCCTTACTGATCAATTAAATCTTTGCTGCTCCTCAAGGATATCTAACCATCCTTCAAAATTCGTACACACCTTTCTTCAAAATGATTTATGCATGCTGTATATCTTTTATTCACCACTTGACCTTCTATATATATATGCCATTTCATAATCATTTAGATTGTCAAGTCGGCACTAATAATTATTATAACAGTCGGCTGGGATAAACAAACTATAATAACAAAATTCTTTGAAAGGGCCGACCTTGCTCGGTAAATATTAATCCTGAAAAGATTTCCTTCAGTGACCGAGAGAATTTGGTAACCACAGCAAATTTTGCAACATCCTTTGAAGACCGAGAGAGCTCGGTAACCGCTAATTTTCTTTCGATAACTAAGGAGGCTCAATTAACACTATTACCCTGTCATGTTTCCTTTAGACACCCGAGAGAACTCGGTAGACACTAAAAACTTCCTAGCTGACTGACTGAGCTCGGTAGATATTGAGAGCAATAATTGATATGACATTTGTGTGACATCAAAGACAACACATAGCTAATCCAACAATGTCCTTCAGACAATTGTATCCAACAAGCATCTTCCACAGAATCAATCTTCAGCATACCAAGCTCATCTTGAATATTGAATCTCAAACCATTCAAATACTGAGCTACCTTTTCCTTACCAAGCTCTCGGTGTCCAAACCAAATAGTAAGTTTATAGAACTCCTTGGTATAATCTTCAACAGACAGATCCTTCTATTTCAGATTCTGTAACTTCTTTAAAAAGTCAAGCTCATAGTGAGAAGGTATGAACTTAGCTTTCAATTTTGTCACCATCAACCTCCACCGATTGATCTTCATTTCACCTTCATCTTCTCTCTCTTTGTAGTTCTTTCCACCAAAGAGAAACATGTCCTTTTAACTGTCTGTGCTAATCTCACCTGAAGAGGATCTTCAATTTATTCCAGCTCAAAGAAATCTTCAAGTTCACCAATCCAATCAATCAAGTTCTTGGGCTTCAAAGTACCAAAGAAAGTAAAAACTTCCATTTGGTAACTGCCACTTAACCGAGCTCCAGATCTAGGCAACTGAGCAGTTATGTCTTCCCCAGATCTATCCCTCCGGTCATCACCACTAGATCTAGCAGGTTCAAAGTCTTCAGCAGCTTCCTCATAACCGTCTTCAATACCAACATTCTGAGGTACACCAACAATAGCTCTCATGATCTCGTTGACCATGTCATTCTTCATCAACTCCATCTCAGATTTGAAATCTGATTTCACCTTCTTTGTAATCCTAGATTCAACAGTATCACATAGATTAGAAATAACTCTAGGGTCCAATCTTTTTAGAGGCATCCTTAAAGATAAGAGAAACCCTATGCAACAAACCCTACACCGACCACCTTGTGATAATCTCCAATTTGTATGCAAGTCAAATCTCAACCTACCACGTTGAACAAACAACTAGGGCAAGATCCACAAGTTCAGTGCTACGGATCTACAATCCAGATCATATGATCTCTTCACCAACAAGATCAACTTCACAAGATCATCCTAGCTAGGTCAACCTTCACTCCACAAGATCAACTCTCGCTCTGATACCACTTAATGTAGTTAGGGATGGTGGATCCAATTAAGGACAGTCCAAACCTTGCTGCCAACAATCAACACAATGGAATACTCAACAACACAACAAAAATATAATTGTTGAACTCTAATTTTCATTAACATGCCTGGCTTTAAGGCCATCCGAGTTAGGGCCAATTATAATCAGAAATAATTCCGCAAGATCCACACATATCCAATACAATCTCAACTAGTTCAGCTCTGAAAATAATCAGCAATTGATGGAAACCCTAAGGCAAATCTAAACTTGAGCTCGCAAGCCTCCAAGAAATCTCCTTGTCTCCAAGTGTGCAAACCACTAGCTCTGCAACTACAAATTATCAGATAACAATCTGATCTACAAGATCATGCAAGATCTTTTCCACAACTTTGCCAACTCCAACTTTCAGAACCTCAGATCCGATTCACTAAGTCTTCCAAGTCATGAACTCCTATCGATATCCTAATGATCCCTTTATGCTACCTAAACATCTACCCAACCATCCTATAAATACTAATCATCAGCCACAAGTCAACTGGATGAAACCATTAACTCCCCCAACAATTATTAAATGCAATACAAGTTGGCATCAAAATAGCCTTACAAACATTTAATTCAACATGTTGGCATGTAACAACAGCTACCAACAATAAATGCACCAAGTCGGCCCAACAAATCACACAAAACTCCAGTCGGTAAACCAGAACTACCAAGCAACAGTGAAATAACCAAGCATGCCAGGCATCACCTAGCACCAATGTCGACCAAGCACCACAAGCATCACCGAGCAACACTTTCACCGAGTGCCAGAGATTACTGAGTTCCTTCAGCGACCAAGCTTCCTTCAATGACCGAGATTGTTGATCAAGGCTGCAACTGAGTAACACCAGCTAAACATACACCTCCCATGTAGATTCACAGAGTACCTTAAAATGCCCCTACATCAAACTAAGCATGTGTTTTGTCTCAACTTACTTTGGGTCAGCATGCCAGCTTGCTTATCTCCAATGATTTGATTCTCAGGATGATGTCTTCTAACAAATCTTGCTAGCACTTGATCTCTCCTCTACTCATTATTCTATTCAAGTATAGTTCCTTTCTCAGTAGCTTCTTCTTGATTCTCTATGTCCATTTGCTGATTATCGATAGCATTTTCTTGATGCTCAGTAGAGTCAACCTATGGCTTCGATAGATACTCTAGATCTTCAACATTTAAGTGAACCTACCGTAGTCTTCTGGCTCCTTCATGCTTTCTACATCATTCTTATTAGAAAACTCATCAGCTTTTACATTGGAACTTTCTATCATCTTATTATTAACTTTGTTCAGACATTTATAAGCTTTACTCTTAGTAGAATATCCTAAGAATATTCCTTCATCACCTTTAGAGTCAAATTTTCCATTCCTATCATCTTTCAGAATATAACACTTGCTACCAAAAATTCTGAAATAACTTACACTCGGTGTGTATCCAAACCATAACTCGTAGGGTACCTTGTCTATGTCTTTCTTTAGTTGAACTCGATTCAAGACATATACAGTTGTGTTAACTACCTCTCTCCAGTACATTTGTGCAACATTTTTCTCAATCATCAATTTTCTAGCATAATCAACAATAGATATGTTTCTCCTTTTAGCAATTCCATTCTGCTCTGGTGTTCTAGGTGCAGAAACCTATCTTTTTATACCATGCTCATTACAGAAGTTAATGAATTCATCAAAAACAAACTCACCTCCTCTATCAAACCTTAAGCATTTCAATACTTTTCCGGTTTCTTTTTCTACTTTAGCCTTATACCATTTAAACAGTTTGAATGCCTTAGATTTTTCTTTTAAGAACATAACTGTCATCAATCTAGGATAGTTTTCAACAAACAAAATAAAGTATCCATCTCCATAGTGGATTTGATTTCTCAGGGGACCACATAAGTCGGTGTGAACCAATTCCAAAATTCCTTTAGATGAGTAATCCTTACTTTTAAAACTAGATTTTGTCATCTTCCCTTCCTGACATTGATGACACATAACATGATCAGGTTTGGTTAGACTGGGCAATCCTCTAACTTTTCTCTTTTTACTAATCTTAATCATGTTATCAAAATTTACATGACATAACCTCTTATTCCATAACCATGCATCTTCATTTTTCACCTGTAAACAAGAAGTCTCAGTATTGTCAAGATAAAATAAGTTACCTTTTGATTTTCCTCCTATTTTGACAAGCTTTCCATTTTCATCATAGATTTTTACCGTCTTTCTTTCAAATGCCACTCGGTTACTTGAGTTGTTAAGTTGTGCCACACTCAACAAATTGTAATTTAGTCCTTTTACCCAGTATGCATTGTCACATCTAATTTTATCATTCAATAGAATAGATCCTTTTCCTTTAACCATGCAAGGTGTGTCGTTACCCATTTTTACTGATCCTCCATTATAATGCTCAAGATGATCAAACTTATCTACATCACCAGTCATGTGATGTGTATAGCCACTATCAATGATCCAAGTATCATTTTTACTAACTTTAGAAATGATTTTTGTTTCTACATACCTTTCCTCCTCTTCAGAATTATCTTTCATTGCAACAAACACTACCTCAATGTCATCATCATTGTCGGTGTCGGTGTCCTCATCTCCAACTAAATAACATGCCTTTTTGCCCTTATCTTTGTGATCTCGGTTGTCTCTTTTGTAGTGTCGGTAACCTCTATTGTTTCTTCTTCCATAGCTTCCATCACTAGATCAGTCTTTATCTTTTTCTTCCTCTTTCTTGTTGGGACATCTAGCAGCAATATGGCCAACTTCTTTACAATTAAAACAAGCTAAAGCTAACTTTCCCTTATATCTACCTTTACCTTTTGGATGTCTTTGGGACATAAGAGCTTCAAGTTCATCAAGCTCATCATCAGTATTACTATCACTTTCATTCCTTATATTATGTTTACTGCTAGATTTACCGATCTTCAAAGAAGACATAAAAGCAAAATCAACACTTAGTACCACACTATTATCAAAATTGTTCAGCTCAAAAGTTGTTAACTTACCAATCAGACTATCAAGAGTAAGAGTGCTGCCAGGTGCAGACCTCATTTCATGAATAGAAGATATTTTGATTGCATATGCAGGAAACAAGATTCATAGTATCTTACTCACCACTGTATCTTCCTCAATGACACCACCAACTCCTCAGATAGCATTGACTACCTCTTTGATTCAGTTTGTGTATTGTGTAATGTTTTCTCCTTTCTTCATTTTCATATCATCAAATTTGCCTCTTAAGCTTTCAGCTCTGGCTCTCATCACATTTGCATCACCACCATAGGCTAGAGCAAGTTTATCCCACATTTTCTTTGACGTAGTGCAAGCCTTGACATCCTCAAATTCAGCATCAAATAGAGTAGTAGCAATCTCTATCATAGTAATATTATGTTCATGTTGGTCTCTCAACTGATCAAGATTTAAAGGTCCATTCGATGGTTGTAAGTAGCCATTGTCAAGTAAAGGTATAACAAATTCTCCGATTCTAGATATGTGAGGTCTCATCTGGCTTTTCCATGTAGTAAAGTTGTCTTTGTTCAGCTTCGGCACTTCCCTCTTATACATCTTGTAATATTTCTGTTGAAGTCCTTAAAACTCTGTTCTAAGCAACCAATAAGCTATGATACCAATTGTTAGAATAATTATATCAATTAAATATTAGGGTTAAGGTTAGGGTTAGTATTAAGGTTAGAATTATAGTTAAGGTGAGCATTACGATTAGGATCGAGGGTCTAATTAGAGTTATGGTTAGGGTGTATGCTTTAGAGTTAGGAGTAGAATTATGTTAATAGTTAGGGTTAGAGTTAGGGTTAGGGCAAGGGTAAGTGTTAGGGTTACGGTAATATTAGGGTTGTGGTTATAGTTACGATGTAGGGTTTAGAGTTAGGATTAATATCATAGTTAGGGTTAGGGTTAGGGTCATGGTCACGGTTAGGGTATGACTAAGATCATGGTTAGGGTATGATTAAGGATGTGGTCAGGGCTCTAGGATTATTGTTGGAGTTAGGGTTTACATCATAGTTAATAAATTATTGTTGGAGTTACAATTTTTATTAGGGTTAGGAGTTAGGATTACTGTTGGGATAATGAAATTTTTCATAATGAGGAAGATATATACGAAACCTTATATATATGTTTATTTTATATCAACATTATTAGAAAAATAATTTTTAAATTGATTGAAGATTCAATTTATTATTGCATAAAATATAAAAATATTTGTAAATATTTGTCAAATAGTATTCATCTAAATATCTGCCACACATTTAGTTCTTTATATAAACCACAATTATGATAGGTTTAACTCAGATTTTGGTTAAGGTTAGAGTTAATTTTGATAGTTGTGGTTTAGATTTTGGTTGGGGTTAGGGTTGACATGATGGTTACCCTTAGGATTAGGTTCATGGTTAGGATAATGGCTAGGGTTAGGGTTTCGTTATGGTTAGGATTATAATTTACTTCATGGTTAGGGTTAAGATGTTAGCTATGGATAGAGTTAGAATAAGGATTATGATGAGGGTTAGGTTCATCGTTACGATTATCATTTGCATCATAGTTAGGGCTAGAGTTAGGGCTAGGTTAGGGATTATAGTTAGGGTTAGATTTTAGATCATGGTTAGGGTTGGATTTGGATTAGGATTTTAAGTATATCTAGGGTGAGGTTTAGGATTATGCTTAAATTAAGAGTTATCATTATACTTACAGTTAAGGTTTAGGGTTAGTTTGGGATTATTGTAAGAATTAGGGTTTACCTCATTATTCTAGGGTTATTGTTAAGATTACAATTTAGGGTGTGCTTAGAATGAGGGTTAGGATTAGTATTAGAACTAATATTAAGGTTAGGGTTAGGATAAGGGTTACGATTAGAGTTTAAAATTGAGGTTAGGGTTAGGTTTAGTTTTAAGGTTAGGGTTATATTTTTGGTTATGGTTATGGTTAGGATTAGGGTTTAAAGTTATTATTAGAATTATGGTTAGTTTTAGAACTCTCTCTCTCTCTCTCACACACACACACACACACACACACACACATTTTAATTTTAATCCTAAATAAAATATTTCTCTTCTAACTATAATTGAACCCCAACCCTAATTGGGCCCTAACACTAAACCTATTGATTATACGGTTATTATTTTATTTATTTGATATTTATACATTTGATTTATATAGAATGATTTTCCTAACCCATTCACCTAGGACATTTATTAATGTGAAGATATTAAATATCTATTTACTTTAACTTTTTTGAAATTACTTTCTTTCTTCTTTTTTTTTTTGCTAATCCAACGTATCTTATACCCTATATAGTTTACTCCTCCTATGTTTAGATTAAATTAGATTTAATTTTTTTATTGTATATACTTCATTAAGACCTAATTAATGAGTATATTTACCTTTTATTTATGCTTCATCACTATTCTCATGACAAGTGGATTGGACTTTTTTTTAAAAAATTGTAGACCACTATCATTGAATGATATCATACATATTTTATTGTTATTGATACATTCTTTGATCTTTGTGTCATTCACTTCTTCCTTTCATGACACTCTAATGACTTTGTACATTTTACAAAATTATGCTTGTAGTGGAAGAGACATGTATTATATGTTGAGGCATTGTTATATTTTTTATTTTGTCTAATTTTATTTTTGAAATCTATTTCTTAAGAATGCATTTGTCTATATAGAAAAGTGTATTTCAAAATTTATCACTTAAAAACTATATTAAAGATAATTTTTATTTATAGATACTTTCTATAATTACATGATTAAAGACATGTTTCTATTATAATCCTTAAAAATCAAAGTTTCTTTCTTTATTATATTTCTTTCTAAAATCTAGGCTTCTTTTGCAAAAATCACCTCGTCTTTCTGAAAAGATTGTCTTTATGATGAGTACTTTAAAAGATACATTTTTTTTTACTATATATTACTTCTAAAAAGTACTTTATTGATTGTGAAGATTTTTTTTTAAATCCAACTTCAAAACTTAATAAGATTTTTTTTTTAAGTCTAACTTTAAAACTTAATATTACATGTTTGGTTTATTTCGATGGATTTCTGATAAGCACACTTTCTAATTTTATAGGTTTATTTATGTTCTTAAACAACTCTCTGATTTTTTATTTTTATTTTTATTTTGGTCTTTACTTTTATATTTCTACACTTTATGAGATCATAAAGTGTGATTCAAAATGAGTCAAATATTAATGGAATGCATAATATATGATTCAAAGTTTTATAAATAATAATTAGACTCTTTCTATTTATCTTATTTACCATTTAGATTTTTCTATTCTCATTCCTTCAATTCTTTATTGATTTTCTCTATTTATTTTACTTAAACTACTTTGATTTTTCTATTTTTGCTTCATTTTGTAATCAACTGATTTTTTTTTTTTTAAATGTTTTTTTAAATGAACATAAATTATATTTCTATTCTACAACCAAGGTTCAAGTCCCCACGGGGTCGCTCTCTACCGTGATGCTCAATGGAGAGTTGTTACCTTGACCCTTGGTGAAATAGTGGGGCTTCTTGCCTATAGAGCTTACAACCAAGGTTCAACAATTTTTAGGGGTTGACCCCACAGTGTGACGGTAGTCACAAGCCCTGTTGATAGGGCGGTTCTATGTTTGATTCCCACCCTTCCCTACATTGCCCTACACGGCATGCACGATGGACAATGAAATAAGCGGGCTCAATTTTCAAATACAAGGATATGCTTACACCCATTCCGTTCGCAGGCATACAGCTCCCTATGCATGATGGTGACCGGTTCAATGCCAGCTTGGCGGTATGACTTGACACGATGATGTTGTATGAAGACACTCGGGAGATATAAGGTGTTTGGCCCCAGCCACATGGAGAGATAAGGTGTTTGGCCCCAGCCACATGGAGAGATAAGGTGGAAAAAGTTTGTTGGAGAGATAAGGAGCTTCGCTTGGGTGCTTTGGAGAGATAAGGAGTTAGAATTTGGAGGTCGTGTCTTCCCGTACTATGAGTTGGCTTCCCGATTACTCTGAGTGTTATGTGGGTTATGTCCCTATCAGCAGTGGATAAATAAGGATATTTGTTTGAAATGGTGAGATATGGTTGTGTTGTGTGGCGATATAAATAGATTAAGGATGTATCTAGGAGGTGTGTTCATGCCTTGGCTGCCAAATATTCACCATGGGGATGGGGTTCCCCATATGTGACCCCACTGGTTCAAAAGCTCCAATCAAAAGCGATTACAAATCAAAAAAAAAAAAGTTATATTTCTATTATAAATTTTAAAAAACAAACATCAAAATTTGATATTACTTAAAAAGACAATAAAACCTCTTGCATGAATATAACATAAAATACTCGCCTCCATGAAAATAAAAATGAAGCCTCTAACTTTCTTTTAATTTCATTTTTAAATTAAGAAATAATTAATTTTTTAAATTAAACAAAAATTAGTTTTAATTTTCAATGTAAATCAAAAGAAAATTAAACTAATTCAAGTAGCGCTTTAAAAGCGCCAACAAATGTTGTTTTAGTTGGAGAATTTTCTTTTTCTTTTGGTTTAGTATTCTAATTTAAACCTTTAATATTCATTGCTAAAACCTTCCATACAATGTATTCTGCCTTTTCTATTGGGAAGGAGATATGCAAAGAAAATGTTTGAAGAATAGTTCATGTGTTGCTGCAATAGTCATCAATGATGCGTCTGACATCTGCAAGATTAAAAGTGATGATTATATGAGTGGATATAGTTATGACTTTGATCTTGAAATTTCATTTCTAAATGTATTTTTTATGTCAAAAAATAGTTCTTGATCATACTATTCATTTTCATCCTAATCCAAATGAAATACTAAAAACTAAATCTAAATACAATACTAAATTTAAATTAATACTAAATACTACATTTAAATCTAAATGTGAGTACAATATTTAAATCTAAATCTAAAAAAACATATCAATATATATCTAAAAACAACATTTATATATATATATATATATATATACAAAAATACAAAATTAAATCTAAATAAAACATTTAAAAAGTGAATAAAAAAATAATTTTTAAAATTAAATCTACAAAATAAAATCCAAAAATAAATATCTCACTTTGAAATGTGGTTGTTCTTGAAATCTCATCCAAATCTCTCTTGCTCCAAATCTCTTCATTACTTCTCTTTGTAAAACAAAAAATGAAAGAGGCAAAGGACTCTTTTATGATCATTACTCTTCTTTGTGACTGTTTGTATCCAAATGTGTACAACAAATCTTTTTTTAATGTACACAACATATTCTTCTTAGAATATGCATGTGCTGATATCCTGACTTGTACTACACGTGTATAGACGTCTCTCGACTTAATAACAATACAACTGATGCAACACCGTAACGGAATATTTCTACACCCAAACGGAAAAAGACCAACTAAAATCACCCTGACTTGCAAAGCCTAACGGAAAATTATGAACAGTTGTGTCCACTAGTAAAAGGAGCTCCTCGCAGGGTTTGAACCCGTGATCAATGGGCGGAAATAAATAAAAAGGGGAAGCTTTCGACAAATTGTGGAAAATATATTACAGTTTTACATGATAGATCGTGAAATAGACTGGAACATCAATTTTTTTTTCTAGTAGTTGTCAGGGAAATCAGTTTTAAATCCTTGGCGTATCGGGGAAGATTATTTTGGTGGGAAACAGAACTGTGAAAGAGAAGTTGGACGGCGATTTAACTAGACATGGGCCCTCTCATAGTCTCAACAAACAGCCAACGGTGTTTCAATTTGTTTGATGTACATATGTTTTTTGTTTTGGTTTTTTCTTGCCGTGCTTTTCGGTCTTATTTTATGATCAACAATCTGTCAAATCCAGCTTCTTTTTCCCTTTTTTGGTGTATGAAAAATACCTATTACTGGCGGTTCAACTTTTCAGCCTGCAGCGATTTTTCTGTCTTTTGGCGTGAAAAATAGCCGTCAGATACGTTGCATATGTGCAGGTTTTGGAAATGTCTGTAACCGGTTTTCCTGGATGAATCCCCTAAATATTTGTTCCGTACAATTACTTTAGACTTTTATAAAGATAAAAAACCATTAAAAACTCCATTAACTCCAATTTTCTGCTTTAATATGGAATATACAGGGTGCCGTGTCGTACTTTAATGGATGACAGTGCTGTAATTTAAAACTGTCACGCAATTTGGTGAGTTTTTTAAAGCTCCAAAAGTTTGAAGGTTTGGAAAATTTCTTGAGCATTACAGTGAACTTCAATTTAATGTTCGACAGAAAGGAAAGCTGTATTTTATTTTACCTTAAATGTCGTGAGCATGAAAATCATAGGGGTTTAAAGTGAAAGGGAAATTTAGTGTTAATTCTGCTGTCGTATGCCGGTAAAAATAACTTGGCTTTGTACATAGGCCTTGACTTACTTTTCAGAGCCAAATTAAGTCCTTAAAGTAGCAGTGTTCATTATTCCTCTGCTTTCAATTTTCCTACATTAGCCTGTACTTAAATGAAATCCTCTCATTTTGTAGAGCCTGCGGACGCTTTGCCTGTTTTAAAACTGTAACTCGATTTAATTTGAAGCTTTAAGGTTTCTACAGCAGGTTTTAATCTTTTCAGAGCATTAGTTAATTACAGCTTCATCGCCTTACAGTTACCTTGAGTAACTTTTTGTTCGACAGAGCATAAAGATATTATCTGTGAAGTTAACGCAAAATTTAGTATTAATTTTGCTGTAGTACATGAATCTGTACATACGGCCCGGTTTTCTTCTGACAGCCAATTTAAAGGGGCGGAGTCGTCATTCCTCCGCTTTCAATTTCCCTACAATAGCCTGCACTTCAAGGAGATTCTCTCATTTTGCAGAGCTTGCGAATGCTGTGCCTGCTTTGAACATGTCAGTCGATTTAATTTGAAGCTTTAGGGTTTCTGCAGCAGATTTTAATCATTTTGGATCATAGTTAATGACAGCTTCATCGCCTTACAGTTACCCTGAGCAACTACTTGTTCGACAGAGGAGAAAGATTTTCTTTTATCTATAATGTCGTTCGCATTGAAATTATAGGGATTTGTAAAGTTAACAGGAAATTTAGTGTTAATTTTTATGTCGTTTGCAGTAAAACTCACGTGGATTTGTACAAACGGCGAGTTTTACTGCTCAGAGCCGCCTTAAAGTAGCAGGTGTCGTTATTCCTCTGCTTTCAATTTTCCTCCATTAGCCTGTACTCAAGGAAAATCTCTCATTTTGCAGAGCCTGCCAATATTTTGCTTGTTCTGAACCTGTAAGTCAATTTAATTTGGAGCTTTAACGTTTCTGCATCAGGTTTTAAGTTTTTTAGAGCGTTAGTTATGACAGCTTCAATTACTTACAGTTACCCTGGGAAACTATTTAGGAAGGACATTGTATCTGTCGAATAATTTGTAAACTCTGATTTTAACGACTTTTGTTTCTTCGTGGGACTCGAACTCGGGACCATTGATGGTGCCCACACAGAACTTGCTGCCTGTCTGGTCTGTTACACTCAGTAATATTTGACAATTAGTTCAACTTGGACGATTGGGGTAGAAGGTATCGGTATTTGGAGAACGGAAAAGTACAAGTATTCGTTATATTGGATTTCAACTTTTTTTTGGTCTCTATATGTAATCGAATTGTTTGAAGCTAAGGTTTTGGCTTATGGATATTAACAATGCACATTGTAGGAATCTTTGTGTAAAAGGGGCAAAAAAATGGTCATTTCAAAGTGTCCACCAATACATGACCCTATTGCGCCAATAATGGTTCACTCAAAATTACCAATACTTGCAACAAATGTCCCAGTAGTGGTGCACAAATGTCCCAATAGTGGTTCAAAATTCTCTAGTAGTGGTCCACAAATGGACCAATCATGAATTTTAAAAAAGTTAAAAACATATAAACTATTGATACATAAATGATCAACTATTGGATCATGTGAAATTAATTAAGTGAATGGTTATGAGAGTCACTAGGACAATAAGTGAGCCTTAATAGAATCCCCATTGGTAATTGGTCTTTTTCCCTTGATTGTTTGAAGGAAGACTTTCAAACAATAGTTTTAAATTAAATTATTTTGATAATCATGTAGATTTTAAAGATAACATATTTGGTTTATTTATTATATATAATTATAGTGGTACAATTTGTGTATTTATATAATTTTTATTTAATTTTAAATCTGTTTTGATAAAATAGTTTAATATTCTTATTTAATAAATAATTTTCTTATTTGAATCTATATCTATTATCTATTTTTAATTACATTTCTTCTATTCCACCTTATTATCTATTTTGCATATATATATTCTTTGACATTTATTATGTTTACTTTTCCAAGTTTCATTTTCTATCTAAATATTAGATCGACTCACACCGATAAATCTGATCTTCAAAATTCAAAAAATAATATAAGTTTGAATTAAAACATGTTGACTTATATTCCCTAATTTATTTTTTAAAATGGTATAATAATTATACATAATTTAACATTTGAAAAGTCGAAAAAAAAAACAGATTTGAATGAGAAGCTCAAATCTTATAAACATAAAATTTGGAAATCTAATGTCTACATTGTATATACCTTTTTACCAAGTACATTTCAACTTATGTTTATATTGGTTATGAAAGTATCATTTTTATTTATATTATTTATATTATTTCTATAAGATTTTTTTTATCAAATGTTTTAGTTTTGAAAACAAATATATTCTTAAAAATTATTCACTTCTTCTAATTACATTAAATGACATATATGATTGAAGTTAGCCATAAAATACATATTAAATAAACTATCCTACTAAATTTTTAGAACATTCTCAATCATAAACAATGTATGACACAAGTCTATCTTCCTTCAATATTTTAATTAAGAAACATTATCCACAAAACTACATAATTCACAATATACAAATGAGTCAATCATAAAATATATTATAATACAAATTATTACTTGCATATTGAAAAACCAACCATACCTTATTCAGATGGAAGAGACTTCAATTCGAAAGATGACCCTGTTATGGACCAAACTGATAAGCTAGCTCATGAAGAGGTGAGAACAAAAATAGTTCCCTTAAGGAATGAGAACACAGATGCCAGTCTACTTGCTAAGGTGGCTCATGAAGGGGCAAGAAAAGAATTAGTTTCATTGAGGAATGAGAACACAAATGCCTATCTACTTTAATTTGAGTAGAATAAACTCTACAAATCTTTAGCTCAACAACTATACTATTTATGCTACGTGAATACCATGGGGGGTCTCCCCACTCTATCGATCCTCCTTGGACGGGGGAAAGCTCACCAAGGACCTGGCTTCCAAATGTAAAAATGATTACCTACCATTAATGGTGCAGGTTGATCTCCATTTTTAGCTAACTGGTGAGAGTGTTGAAATTTCCTACCTGGCACTTTGGTCAACTATGTTGTTACCAATTGGTAGAATGCTTTGGTTGGGAAGTTCTTCTCATTTAGGCCATCGATAGAAATGGTTTGCAAGTGGGTAGCATCTATTTGGGATGTAAAAGGTGTATGTAGGGAAAACTTGCAAAGCTTGGGAGAAGAGGATTAGTGGCACCAAACTTAATCTAATAAGGTACTAAACATTTATTAGTCCTACAAAATAATAAAAGACAAGCATAAATAAATACATAGCTGATAATAATGAAATAATCAAACAAATACAGTTATCCACACCCAACTTGATTCCTTCTATTTCTTCTCTGCACTCTGTTGAAGTGGATGAATGCTGAGTAGCAGTGGCAGGATTGATTGGAGTCGTGCACCTATCTCATAAGTTCGAATATTTTTTCATCCAGAGGGCAGTGGATTGGTGGTGAGTAGTAGTACCTAGCTCATTTATTATTGCCTTTATTATGCATTTAAAATTTATTGCTTTTGCTAGAAAAATTAAGTGTGCTACATCTGCCCCTCAGCTTTTTCATAATTGCTAGAAGAATACCGCATTTACTAAAGATGTTGTAATTGACTAGGTGAAAGACCACGTTTGTTATTAAAATACCACAATTGCCTTAAAATTTCTACAATTGACATAAAGGTTTCGTATTTAATTTAACTATGTTGCAATTGATTTAAGTAGCTTATTTTGATGTTTTTAGTTAGATTTTATATCGCCTTTCTAATTTGTCTTTTTGATTTCGCTATTTTGTAAATGGTATATCATGTATTCAGATATCTAGAGATGAGGCCACCATGTATGACCCTTAGATTTTAGTTGTCTAAGGCTGAGAGGAATGTATTGAAACAGTTGGGCTTGTACTAGGTTTTCTATATGCCAGAGATTATCACTAATTATGGTCTGGTTTCTTCTTTACTTGAGAGGTGGCATTCAAACACATGTGCATTTCACTTGCTGAATTGGGAGGCTCCAATCACATTGGAGGATGTATATCAATTGCATTCTTCAGGTTCCCATTCATGGATCAGCATTAGTTGAGTTTGGTAGATAGTTTGGTTTTACAACATTGGAAGAGCTTGTCAGGTTATCCAAGGATTAGTTAGGGATGGAAAATCAGTATGACATTTTGTGGGCTAGATTTGGGGAGATATTTGATAGATTAAATATATTTCTAAGGAGTTTGTGTTAGGAATGGGAACACTAAGAAGGGGGGGTGAATCAGTGTTCACTATATTTAATCTTTTTATCTTACTCTTGAAACTTAATTTGATTGCTTAACTGTTGAGATAAACTCTACTGTAAACAAGATAAACAATCACAACACATAACACCAATATGGTTACGGGGAAACCCAAATAGGTAAAAACCCCGGTGGGAATTAACACCCACTAAGAACTGCACTAGTGTCTTGTAATCCTTGTTAGAAGATCTTCAACCCTATTAGGAGTTGTCTTTACATTGCTTTTAGTACAATGACCTTGTCAAGGGTCAAACCCTGTTAGGAGTCTTTTAAAATAACCCTATTAGGGGTGGGGACATACTGTCCTAGAGCTCACTACTTAAGTAGTGAAGGCTACAACCTTCTAATCTCATATACACACTATATCTGTTGGATGAACTGGCACTGTGACACTGCTTGTCTGATCAGTTCCTTTGATGCGTTGATGCTTTGACCTCTTGCAAAGCTCTAGTACATTTCAACTACTCGTCACATACCTTTGTTCTACTTATCTTGACTCTCCATTAACTACCACACCTATTACAAAGGGTGCATCTCATATTTATATGCACTTATCAAAACATTTAACTAGGTCGGCCTATAACCAATTACACACAACGCTTCCAAGTGAATTGGCTCAAGCGTGTTTAATAAATAAAAAACATAATTAGATGTCTACAACTTAAGTACAATAGGCTTATAGCCTTTACAAAACAATAATATCATCGCTAATCAAATTACCAATAGTCGGTTGCATACAATGTTATGTTCTAGCATTCATTGTATGTGCTACTTCAACTGTTTGTATCTTCGTCATACTTTCACATCTGATCATCCGCTCTTAGACTAAGCATGAATACACACTTACCATCTTAATTTCAAGGGTGCATACCATAACTCGGTTATACACACATGCACTGATGCTCTGATCAACTGGTGCTTTGTTAACTGTCTAGTCTTCTATACTTAACCAAATTCTGATCTTCTGATAATGTGCACTAACTCCATAACACTTTATGACTTTGTTGCCAAAATGACAACACTATATCTAGTCATATACAACATTGCAGTCAACTTGCCAATAATCTCCCCCTTTGTCATTGATGGCAACAAAAGAATATGGCGAAGTTACTAATTGTACCCTTATACAAAAAATCTTTAACATACTCTAACTTATATCTCCCTTATACTCTCTACTATACATCTTTTTTACATATATATAAGACTCCATATTATATACAATACTCCCCCTTTGACATTAATGACAAAGGTGCTCCAAAAATGTAACTACAAGTACTTACAAAGAAAGTACATCCAGATATGCAATCTGTAATTTGTGGATCTCTTGTTTCCAAAATGCAATCAGTGCATTGGCAGTTTGGAGATGGGCGCATAAGGCATATGTCAGCTTCTCCATATTTTCCAAATCTATGCTAGGATCTTAATCATATGTTACCATGGTGGCATTGATCTCCTTAATGTTTTGATTCAGTACATCCAGAGAGGGCACAAGAGTGTTCCTGAGTTGTGTTTGCCTTGCCCTTATCTTAGACATCTCTTTCTCATATTTTTCAATCTTGTCTACCTGTGTAATGCCCACCCTAGTATCTTCCCTTGTTAGATTGAAAGGACTATTTCTTTGACACTTTGGATTTTATGATGGACTATGATTATTATTTAGTTATCATTTTATGAGACATTTGAGCATATATACTGCAGTTTATTTGGAAATATTAAATGAGTTATAATTTAATGATAAATGGCTAGAAATGAACTATGAGTAAAATGTTTTACATTGATTTGTGTTATGATGTTTTATTATGATCTAACCCTACTGACCCTATTATGGTTTGATGTTCACTGGTTGATGTGAGTGTAGGATGAGGAGGGGCAGTCGTAGTTACTCCTACAGGAGATCCACACGATGTCGCACTCTCCCTCCTTGTTTGCCACTGTCTGTTATATTTATATATTTGTATATGCATATCAGTTGGTGATGCAGGATGCAAGTACCAGGCATCGTCTCCACCTAGCTACACAGGTCTGAGCATGCCTTCAAAATCCTCGAACTGTTGATGTGTGGAGATTTAACCAAGTTACTCTCGAGGTTACCCATGGACCTAGAATTCTGTTTAGGAAGTGATCCTAGTTGGGAAGTAGAATACAGTTTATGTTATGGACTTGAATTTATGTTGGTCTAAGTTTATGTTATGAGTTAGAATTAATCTGTTTTATATGTATAATAAATAATTATGTTATAATTGTCTGTATTTTATATAGGTATGTGTATATGTGGGTGCACATGCATATATCCATGCTTATATAAATAATAATAATAATTGTATGTTTTCATTAATTGTGTAAATGGTATGTTATTTATAATAAGTAAATAAAGTGAGTTAAATATAGTATATTTAATGAATGTATTATATAAAAACTAAAAATAATAATAATAAAAGGAAAATGTCCTTTGTAGTAAAATTGGCTATCTAGGAGGGATTTGAACTCGACCTCCTAGAAGTTAGGCTACTTGTTTTCCTATTGTGTTATGTGTTCTTCTTGAAAGGTATTTGTCTATTATTCTTGTTATGCTTTTATTTAAAAGAAATTTTTATTAAATTTATTAAAAACCTTGATTAAGTCTTTTACGGGAATTTATTTGGTTGGCCCTCCAACCAACTATGGAAGTTGGAGAAGTTGCTTCCCGTAAAGCAACTCCTCCAACCACATAGTTGGAGGATAAATATTTGAAGATTTTTGTGTGCGGGGAGGATGATAATTTTTGGAAGATTTGTTTTGTTTTGAGTTGTCGGTAATTGATTTCTCCAGAAATTTTTAATTGAAGTTTATGTGAGTTTGGGAGTTTTTGGATTGCTAGGAGTTGATTGCCAGAGGGAGATTTTCAGAAGGATATCTACTCAAGGATTGAAGTTTCACAAAGATTCTCCAGCCAAGGGAAGAGAATTCTCTGCGGGACCCAAGGTAGGGTCTAAACTAGGAAGGATCTCCATTCTTCCTCTTTGTGTGTGAATGTGTTTGTATATGATATGATAATAAATTTGTGTATGATCATATAGTTTTTGTTTATGGTCATGTGGAAGGATGAGTTTATCTAATATTGAATGGAACAGGGAAGTCTAGTAAGAAATAGGGAGGGTCATGAAGGTGTAGGATTGAAATGCAAGCATTCCTTACTATTTTCCTCTTGCAGACTTCTCTGTGAAATTGATGCTTTTATTTGGATTAATTTAGTCTGTAGGATCCTTAGTATTCTCCCTTTTATCTCCCTTTTTTTTCCATAATATTCATGAGTGCTTCCAGAATTTAGAACTGCTATTTTAACCTTACTGGTCCATGTTGGTTTGTGCACCACCTTTCTTTGTCCAGATCTAGAACAGATTTATTAGATAGATAGGATGGATTGATGAGCCATTTTTTAAGGGAAATTGGGAGATCTCAAATGGGTCGTGCTCAGATTAGGCAACCATAGTTCCCCTAATGCCCAATTTTACCTACAAGTCAAAGTTGACAGTCGTATTTTTGTAGTTTCTGTCGGTTTAGTGTTCACCAAGCTAGGTCGGTTTAGGGTTCACCGAGCCAGGTTGGTTTAGTGATAACTAAGGCAAGTTCGTGTAGTGTTAACTGAGGCAGGTCGGTGTAGTGTTAACCGAGGGAGGTCAGTGTAGTGTAAACCGAGGGAGTTCGGTGTAGTGTTAACCGAGGAAGACAGGAATGTTAGTGTTAACCGAGCAAGATAAGAATGCTAGTGTGAACCGAGCTAGATAGGTAAAATAGGCTTTATACAAGTATAAAATTTAAGTATAAGTTACAATACTTTAATTTCTTTAGAGAATCTCTGTAAAACTTCAATCCTTGAGTAGATATCCTTCTGAAAATCTCCCTCTGGCAATCAACTCCCAGCAATCCAAAAACTCCCAAACTCACATAAACTTCAATTAAAAATTTCTGGAGAAATCAATTAACGACAACTCAAAACAAAACAAATCTTCCAAAAATTATCATCCTCCCCACACACAAAAATCTCCAAATATTTATCCTCCCACTATGTGGTTGGAGGAGTTGTTTTACAGGAAGCAACTTCTCCAACTTCCATAGTTGGTTTGAGGGCCAACCAAATAAATTCTCGTAAAAGTCTTATACTTTAAGTTATACTTTTATAAAGGGATCAGGTACCTTTCGGGATGATTGGGATAGGTTTCAGCTTCATAGGAGTTAAGATGCAACTTCTAATTTTGAGATTTCTTTAAAATTCAGACTTACCAAATTTCAGGCACATGAGATTTTTTCCTAGATTTTTTGAAATAAGCTATGGAATGTTGTGTCAATGCATGTGGGAAGTTTTATGTTGTATCTTATGAATTTATATACTTGGTTTTGATTATAAGCTTTTGTTCATACTTGGATTTTTGGTAGAGCCCATAATGTAAGGTCGGGACTTGTTTGGGTGGCCTGACTGCACCGGAGGGCTCCCTAGACCTATGAGATGGATCTTTTGAAACTACTTGATGTTTTTAGGACTTGTGTGTGTGTGTGTAGGGGACTAGGTACCCTAGGTGAGTGGCTCATCATAGGTGTTGGAACCCTAAAGTGGTTACCAGATGATCCTATGGGTGGGTAATTAAAAAGTGATAATCTATTAATAAATTTGGGAAAAGGGGGGAAATAAAAGATAATGAAAGAAAACATGTTAATGCCCACATAGTCCTGTTGGAGTACCGAGACCATGGGTAACTGCCAGGGTGGATCCCTATTCATAAAGGGGGGACCGGGGTTACATGGTTGCTAGGGTGGATCCCAATACACAGGTTGTGTGATGACACTCACTTAGGTGGTATCCTAGAACCTTGACCTCTATGTTATAGTGTGATGATATTTTATGTATTTTTTGAATCTTGGATTTCTTTATCTTTTGAGCATTAGATTTCTTAGGGCCTTTTGAGTATCTTGGTTCTATCTCCTAGTACGGGGGTGGAACTTCACTAGTTTCACATGGTTGGGTGGCAAAAATCTTTCGAGGTCCTGTTCATGGTTTGTGACTTGGATGCGTTCAAATTTATGTATTGATGCAGATATTTGTATTTTGTATTATGTATTTTTGAAAGGAAAGATGAAAAGATATGGTGTAACACCTTTGGGCCATTCATGTACCTGTTATTTTGATATCTATTATCAGAAAGATGTAATTGAAAAGAAAAGCAATGTAATTGGGAGGGATAGTTCTAGGCTTTGTTCCAAGGGTTGTTATTTGAAATATCAAAGTTGGAAATATATTATGTCATGTTGAAATTATCTTTTCTATCTCCCTTATGTTGCAATAAAAGAAGATGTTTATTATGCTAAGGATAAGATGTAATTTGTAAGGAATAGTTAACCAATGTGTAGGAAGGAGAAATGAAATTAGTATATAAAGTAAGAAATATTATTGTAAATGAAATGTTATTTTCTTACCCTATCTCTTAAAGTTCTAAAATGTGAAAGTAAAGAAAGGAAATGAAATTCAATTTGGATAAGTAATGTAAATATGTTAGTAAATGAATTCATTAAGGGAACCTTAAGGAATGTAAATGTGAAGTAGTAATGATATAATATTAGGGAAAAAATTTGTTAATAGCAATTTTTGGTCATAAGACCTGATTCCTTATGGGTTCCCTCGCGTGGAGATTACAATCTGTCCTTGGTACACATTATTACACATGTTCACATCGGTGGAGGGATCTTCCACTGATTTCCTTACATTTTCTATCATTTCTTCTGCCTCTTGGATCTTCTTGTGTAGATCAATGGTTAACTTATCCTGATTCATACAGTTAGCAATAATCCTCTTTCCCTTTGTTGCAAATTCCTTCAAAGATGCTTGACCAATCTTTAGTGAACTTAGGTCAACTACAAAGTTGCTAAGAAATTATCTTAGCCTCTTCTTCATATATTTCTCCTCTGCAATAGGGATGCAGATTCTTCTAAGCTAGAAAAATTTGCCTTGAAGTTTGAAAGAATTGTGCTTACATCATCAACTGAATGGACCTAAGACACTTTCTTATCTGAAGGTAATAGGTTGTTCAAGATGTTGACTGATTCAACAAACAAAGGATTCCTCATCACCTATTTTGTTAGAATAACTGAGAGGGGGGTGAATCAATTAATCACTGTCCCAATACAAAATGTATAATCCAAAAACAAATACTTCAATTTCTATTGCTTGGTAACTTAAAATACTTTACTATTTGTGCATTTACCAATTATCAATCTAAACTCATAGCAGTTACCGATCAAATCAAATATGCAACATGTAAATATGACATCAAAACTAACATCACAATCAACACATAACACAAGAGATTTAATGTGGAAACCCTATGAAGGGAAAAACCACTTGGGATAGGCAACCCAAAAATATTCACTCTCCTGAAGTGAGGTCGGTGAAGACCCAACCCTATTAAAGGTTACAAAGACACTATTAGGTGTGACCTTGTTAGAGGATTTAAGACCAACCGTTATCATCCAACAAGCAGTCACTTTGGGGTTGATAGGATAACAATGCTCATTCTATGAATGATACATAATAAGACTTTCTTAGTCCACTCAGTTAAGAGATTTGACTGTGTACAATGGTTAAATATGTAATAGTAGGTGATCTAACTTAATACAACTTCAATTACAAATTACAGATCAATGTTCAGCTCATACAAATCTTTCTGATCAATGTAACATTTCTAATTCAACAATATATCAACATACTGTTCATCGGTAATCACTCTCTATCACTCGGTAATGCTCTATAGTAGGGTTCTCCTTAACCAATATGATCAGAATACATGAAAACTTGTTCACACGATGATTCTACAGTTCCTTCTCTTCCGGCATCACCACCTATCTATGAAATCTCCAGTCTCTTATATAGACATGTAAACCATTTTCTTTTGCTCCATCAGATTTTTTCATTTAATCATCTTAATTATTTTGCCTCTTAAACATACCTCAGCACTTGTGTCAATAACATGTTTGATTCTCATCCATTAGATCTTTCCTAAATTTTGTTAGTCGTCGATCTGTGTAACAAAATTTATCTGTTACGTCGAATTCATACACTTGCTAGCTCATCAATCTTATTGGCTAAACTAATTATTTAGTTCATTATATTCTTCTTAGTTAACAAAGAAATACATCGGTAAACATGAGCTCTATTTATACTGTGCTTAGTATACACTACACTTTGTCGGTGTATACCGAAATGCTTCATCAACCAACAACACTATTTTGTGTCTTTCAACTCTTTTCCTCATCATAGATGAATGAAACATAATCAAGTCTATAACATAAATTCATAGACTCATCAACAAGTTACTCAATGTATTCTTTAGCCTCATCTATCATATCCATCTTCCTCATGTAGATATTTATGCTCTTCATCTCTTTCACTCCTTCACTACAGATGTGTCGGTATAGTAACTTACAAAATAAGTACTATCAAACTAGTTGACATCAATGACAACATAATACTGATTTAATCATATTACATATCTAATCAATCTTCTCGGTGATCTTAAATCACAGATTCTTCAATCAGGTTCTAAATCAGTTGTAGTTCATCAATCTCTCCCTTTGGCATTGATGGCAACTCAAGTAATATGAAATATACCATACACATACCAAACATTTATTCTACAACTCTATGAACAAAATGTTGTACAAGCTCTCCCTAGCTTAATATGTTTAATCACTACGTTACTCAATAGCATTACAAAATATAGCTTTGTCAATCTGCAAATATGATCTTTTTAGCTTTCAGATTCCTTCTTATGTTCTTAGTAACTGATCTTCAATGCTCTCTCTTTCTTCAATTTGTCTCTCCCTCAGATAGTTCTCATCGGTGCATATTGTTTCATATGTTTCATATTGTTTAGCTCTCCCTTTGACAACAATGCCAAAGAAACAAATAAACACATAGCTCTTTAGTAGCCAAGTAACTCTCTGTTGTCCTGTGCATACTCTGTATCTCTGTCTACTGATATGCCAATCTATTCCAGTACCTTTCACAGCTTTAGACATGATCCAAAGTGTGAACTATGCTGCATCAACATGTATGATCTTCTAATAAGATTAGGCTGATGCAACATCTGAATCACCTTAGTGACTAGTAGACAGGGGATGGACCCCAAGTTTAGTCCTCAAGTACTCAAATGTGTCCTTCGGTAGAGCTTTTGTAAATATATTTACAAGTTGTTCTTTTGATGTAACAAACTATAGCTTAACTTTCTTCTCATGTACTTGTTCTCTCAAGTAGTGGTACTTTATTGATATATGCTTTGTTTTAGAATGCATCACTAGATTCTTTGAAATGTTAATTGCATTGGTGTTATCACAGTATATAGTCACCAGCTCAGTGATTATCTCATTCATACCTTCCAGAACTTGTTTAATATATACAATGTCTGAATAGTTTGTAGCAGCAGCAACATACTTGACTTTGGTTGTAGACTGAGAAATGCAAGCTTGCTTCTTACTTGTCCAGGTAACAAGTCTTTCACCAAAGAAGAATGCTCCTCCAGTGGTGTTTTTTTGTCATCCACATTTCCAACCTAATCAGCGTTGGTATAGACTCTAAGTTAAAACTTGCCTTCCTTAGGATACCATAATCCATAGTCCTCTATTTTCTTTAGGGATCTTAAGATTCTTTTAGTAGCAATCATGTGTGATTCTCTAGGATTAGCAGAAAATCTAGAAACTATTTCCACAGCATGTGCTATGTCTGGTCTACTGTGAACTACATACATTAGCTTACCAATCATAGATCGGTACAGTGTCTAGTTCACCTCTATAGTTTCATCTTCCTTAGTCAATTTACATCTAGTAGCCATCGATGTTCCCACAGGTTTAGCATCTTCCATGCCAAATGTTTTCAATACTTCTTTTATGTATTTAGATTGTATGATGAATATCCCATCACTCTGTTGAATCACTTGTAGTCCAAGAAAGAACTTAATCTCTCTAAACATAGACATCTCAAATTCATTCCTCATATCATCAGCAAAGGCTTTACATATTTGATCTTGACCTCCAAATATGATATCATCCACAAATATCTTAGCAATAAGAATTGTATCATCAGTATCTCCTTTCATATACAGATTGTTGTTCTCACTTGTTCTTACAAATCCTATACTTAACAAATAAGTATGCAGCCTCTCATACCAGGCTCTCAATGCTTGCTTCAAACCATATAAACCTTTATGTAGTCTACATACCATATCTATATTTTCTGGATCAACAAACCGTTCAAGTTGTTCTATGTAGACTTCTTCTTCAAGTATTCCATTCAAAAATGATGACTTGACATCCATTTGATATACTTTGAATTTCTTGTGTGTAGCATATGCAAGTAGCATTCTGAATCCTTCCAATCTAGCAACAAGTGCAAAGGTTTCGCCATAGTCTATGCCTTCCTCCTATGCATATCCTTTGCATACCAATCTAGCTTTATTTCTTGTCACTTCTCCATTCTCATTATGTTTGTTCCTGAATATCCACTTAGTACCGATAACATTCTTATCTTTAGGTCAGGGTACTAAGGTCTAGGTTTTGTTCTTTTCTATCTGCTCTATTTCTTCCTTCATTGTATTAACCCATTCATCATTCTCTAATGCAACTTTCACATTTTTCGGTTCATAATCACAAACTAGACATGTACCTTGTCTTGCTTTGCTCCTTGTTTGCATGCTAGCTTGTTTGTCTCCAATGATTTTTGATTTAGGATGGTGTCTTTTGACAAAACCTGCTAGTACTCTATCTCCTCTTTCTTTTTCATCCTGTGCAAGTTCATTTGCTTGCTCAGTAGGGTCATCCTGCTCGTCGATTTCTCTTTCCTATTGTTCGGTATTGTTTTCCTATTGACCGATTATCACAGGCTGCGGCTTTGGTAGATACTTTGGTTGTTCAATGTAAGAGAATCTACCATAGTCTTCAGGTTCCTTTTTACTTTCCTTTGTGTTCTTTTCATCAAACTCATCAACTCAGACGTTAATGCTTTCAATCATTTTATTAGTAGTTTTATTCAGACACTTATATGCTTTTCTTTTATTGGAATATCCTAGAAATATTCCTTCATCACCTTTTGAGTCAAATTTACCATTTCTCTCATCTTTCAGAATAAAACATTTGCTTCCAAAATTTTTGAAATAACTTATAGTCGGTTTGTGTTCAAACCACAACTCATAGGGTGTCTTGTTGGTGTCCTTCTTCAATTGAACTCAGTTCAGTACATAAACAATTGTACTAACAGCTTCCCTCTAGTATGTTTGTGGAACATTCTTTTGCAGCATCAGTGTCCTAGCACAGTCAACTATTGACTTATTCCTTCTTTCAGCAATCCCATTCTACTGAGGTGTCCTCTGTGTAGAGACCTATCTTTTAATACCATGCTCATTACAGAAATTATTGAATTTATTAGAGATAAATTCACCTCCTCTATCAGATCTTAGGCATTTTAGTTCCTTACCAGTCTCTTTTTCTAGTTTAGCCTTATACCACTTAAACATTTTAAATGCTTCAGATTTTTTTTTAAGAACATAACAGTCATCAATCTAGTATAGTCATCAACAAAAAGAATAAAGTATCTATCACCATAATAACTTTGAGTTCTCATAGGACCACATAGGTCGGTATGAACCAACTCAAGTATCTTCTTTGTTGAATAGTCCTTACTTTTGACACTAGATTTAGTCATCTTACCTTTCTAGCATTCATGACACATAACATGATCCGGTTTTGACAAGTTAGGTAGCCCTCTAACTCTTTTCCTTTTACTGATCTTAATCATGTTATCAAAGTTCACATGGCATAACCTTTTATGCCACAACCAAGCATCTTCATTTTTCATCATCAAGCAAGAAGACTCATCAGTATCAAGATAAAATAGATTACCTCTTGATTGTGCTCTAGTTCCAACTAGTCTTCCTCCATCATCAAAGATTTTCACTTTATTTCTCTCAAAAGCAACTCGGTGACTTGAATTATTCAATTGTGCCACACTTAACAAGTTATAGTTCAATCCATCTACACAATAAGCATTATCACATTTTATCATATCATTTATCATCAAGGTTCCTTTACCTCTTACCATATAGGGTGTGTCATTACCCATCTTAACTGATCCTCCATTGTATTCTTCAAGTAGATCAAACTTCTCCTCATCACCAGTCATGTGATGTGTACAACCACTGTCTATGATCCATGTATTATTTTTGTTAACTTTAGAGATCAGTGATATTTCTTCATGTTTTTCTTCTTCTTCCTCCGAGTCATCTTTCATAGCAACAAATACAACTTCTACATCATCATCAGAATCAGATTCTAATTCATTATCTTCAGCTATGAAACATACCTTTTTTCCTTTGTCATTGTTGTCTCGGTTAACTCTGTTGTGTCGGTAGCCTCTATTGACTCTTCTCCCATAGCTTCCTTTGGATCGGTCTTTGGATCTTTCATCATCTTTCTTATGTGGACATCTAGCAGTGATGTGGCCAACCTCTTTATAATTAAAGCATGCCAAAGGTAGCTTACCTCTATACCTTCCTTTCCCTTTTGGTAATCTTCTGGCCATAAGAGCTTCAAGTTCATCAAGCTCATCATCGGTATCACTATCATCATTATTATTACTACTAGACTTACTCATCTTTAAAGAAGAAATGAAAGCGGATTCCACAGATGGTACAACACTATTATCAAAGTTATTTAACTCAAAGGTTGTAAGTTTACCAATCAGATTGTCAAGTGTAACTACATTACTAGATGCAGATCTTGTCTAATGAATAGCAAATATTCTGATTGCGTAAACCGGCAATAAGGTTCTGAGTATTTTTCTAACAATTTTTTCTTCACTAATGACTCCATTACATGCTCTAATAGCATGTACTACCTCTTTTAGTCTATTTGTATATTGCATAATATTCTCACCTTCTTTCATCTTCATATCGTCAAATATGCCCCTTAGGCTTTCTACTCTAGCTCTTTTGACATTTGCATCTCCACTGTAAACTTGAGAAAGTTTATCCCACATAGCTTTTGCAGTAGTGCAACTTTTGATATCTTCAAATTCAACATCGGTGCAGGCAGCAGAAAGTTCCATCATAGTAACATTTTGTTCATGCCTATCTTTCAATTGATCAAGTGTCAGGGGACCTAGTGTCAGTTCTACATAACCATTCTCCATCAATTGTAGTGCAGCATTCCCAATTCTAGATATGTGCAACTTCATCTGGCTCTGCCATACTGCAAAGTTCTCTTTGTTCAGCTTTGGCACTTCCCTCTTATACATTTTGAGATCTTTTTACTTAAGTCTTTAAAACTCTATTCAAAGCAACCAATGCTCTAATACCAATTGTTAGAATAACTGAGAGGGGGGTGAATCAGTTAATCACTGTCCCAATACAAAATGTATAATCCAAAAACAAATACTTCAATTTCTGTTGCTTGGTAACTTAAAATACTTTATTGTCTGTGCATTTACCAATTATCAGTCTAAAACTTATAGAAGTTATTGATCAAATCAAATATGTAACATGTAAATATGACATCAAAACTAACATCATAATCAACACATAACACAAGAGATTTAATGTGGAAACCCTGTGAAGGGAAAAACCACCTCGGACCGGCAACCCAAAAATATTCACTCTTCTGAAGTGAGGTCAGTGAAGACCCAACCCTGTTAAAGGTTACAAACACACTATTAGGTGTGACCTTGTTAGAGGATTTAAGACCAATCGTTATCGTCCAACTAGCAGTCACTCTGGGGTTGATAGGATAACAATGCTCATTCTATGAGTGATACATAATAAGACTTTCTTAGTCCACTCGATTAAGAGATTTGACTATGTAAAATGGTTAAATATGTAACAATAGGTGATCTAACTTAATACAACTTCAATTGCAAATTGCAGATCAATGTTCAACTCATACAAATCTTTCTAATCAATGTAACATTTCTGATTTAATAATATATCAACTTACTGTCTGTCAGTAATCACTCTCTATCACTCGGTAATGCTCTGCAGTAGGGTTCTCCTTAACCAGTATGATCAGAATGCATGAAAACTTGTTCACGCAATGAGTTATAGTTTCTTTCTCTTCCAGCATCACCACCTATCTATGAAAGCTCTAGTCTCTTATATATACATGTAAACCATTTTCTTCTTCTCCATCATATTTTTCCACTTAATCATCTTTGTTGATTTTGCCTCTTAAACATACCTCAACACTTGTGTCAATAACACATTTGATTCTCATCCTTTAGATCTTTCCTTAATTTTGTTAGTTGTCGATCTGTGTAACAAACTTTATCTGTTACCTCAAATTCATACACTTGCCAGCTCATCAATCTTATCGGCTAAACTAATCATTTAGTTCATTCTGTTCTTCTCAATTAACAAAAAAATGCATCGGTGAACACAAGCTCAGTTTATACTGTGCTCAATATACACTACACTTTGTCAGTGTATACTGAAATGCTTCATCAACCGACAACACTGCTTTGTGTCTTTCAGCTCTTTTCCTCATTATAGATGAATGAAACATAATCAACTCAATAACATAAATTCATAGACTCGTCAACAAGTTACTCAATGTATTCTTTAGCCTCATCTGTCATATCCATCTTCCTCATGTAGATATTTCTGATCTTCATCTCTTTCACTCCTTCACTACAGATGTTTCGATATAGTAACTTACAAGATAAGTATTGTCAAACTAGTTGACATCAATGGCAACATAATACTAATTTAATCATATTACATATCTAATCAATCTATTCGGTGATCTTAAATCATAGATTCTTCAATCAGGTTCTAAATTAGTTGTAGTTCATCATGTTTTTCTTTTGCTTTCTCCATGGCTAGGACACTGATCTTCATCAGGTATTCTTCTCCCCAAGAGTCCAAGCTAGTGGTGTCCGATGTCAAACTTGACAAAAATGATACAGAAGGTAATGGAGTGATAGGAGTGCTATCCATTACATCTTTTTTTACTCTGATTGGCATCTCAATAGATGGCTCATCTGTTTGCTCGATTTCTTTCATTTCTTCCTCTGCTTTCTCCTTTTCTGTTTCCTTTTCTTCTTTTTCATTTGTTATATCCTCAATCAATACTTCTTCTTGCTTATTAGGAGGAGTTTCACCACATAGAGTCTCAATCTCTTGTGTGCTTACAAAGGATTCTTCAAACTTATCCAAATCAATGTCTATGGCCGCCATAGCAATTTCTACATTATCAATAAAAATTGTATCATCTTTTTGAGTCTCTATCATGGGCACCAACTTTTCTACCTTTGTAGGTGTTTCAACTATAGGTGTTGAATCCTAGGGACCTATAAATGGTATATTTGTGGTCTCTAAATCCTTGGCTACCTTTTTGGGCACTTGAGTTGTGGGCGCAGTAGGTGGGTACATGTGCCTATTCAAAAAAAAATTCTCAAAGGCTTTCTTTATTTCCTTTGCAACCAACTCATAATTCGTATCCATGATATGTAGAGTTCTAGACTTGGTTCTGAGGTGCAGCTTCACTAGATCTAGCAACAAAGTTTTCTCCTCTAGAGAACATATCGGGAGGCTTTCATCTAGAATTTTCTCTCTTATTCTCAGATCTTCCTCAATTGCATGTCTCTTCAAGAAATCCAAAAAGTTCCATACATTGTCTAGAATCACTATTTTCAGTTCTAGGACTATCTTCTTAAACTTTAGCATATGTTTGACAAACATTCCATGAATCTATGATTTGTCAATCTCACTATATTTTTCATAGAATTTTTCTATCTAGTCAATTCTTCCTTCCTCAATTACCCTTGTACTTAACACTTTTAGACTAGGTCTGAAACTTAATTATGGAGGTTCTTGTGTGCTTTTTCTCTTACTTCTTGTAGTGCGCAAGGATGGGTGGCTTGTGTGTACTCTAAATAGTGAACTTCTATAAATCATTACAATCAAGAGCACTCAAGAATGAGGTCTCAAAAATTGATCCATAGCTCCCTAAGCATGGAGTCACAAGGATAGTTTGAATATTGCTCTCAGTTAGAGCTATTAGGCCTATAACCTTGCTAGTAAACCACACTATGAGAGATTCAAATGAAGACAAGGGCAAGAATTCCAATATCCCCAAGAATCACTAAAAAATTCAATGCAATGCAAGCTAATCTATGAGAATAAAAGATGCAAACTAAGCTATGAAAGGAAAGAACAAGTATTACAATCCTTCCTAATTAAGCTATGTGAGATTAATCTAAAGCATGAAAGGAAATCTATACTATGAATGCCATGATCATGAAACTAGAATGTAAGAAATGAAACTATGAAAGCATGTAAATGTGAGATCCAAGAATGCTCCAAATCTTCAAAAGCTCCAAAGTGACCTAGAAAACCTACAGCATAACATTAGTATAAAAGATAGATATATGCAAAAGACGAAGAGAGCTCTCCTTTTATAAGAAATGAAAAGGAATGGACCATGGAGATTAAGAGGCAAAAGACTTAATCAATGGTGGAGCTTGAAAGAGGAGAAATCCATGTGCACAAGTATCCTCCAATGAGAAAATAAGAGTTGACTTTTGTGTCCATATGAGACAAAAATTGCTTTTTCCCTTTTCATAAAATAAGAATAATGTTTTATTTGTGCAACTTGGGATAAGAGGAAAAGGTGGGGCTTTTTATTTATTAAAAGGGGAGGAAATATTCCTTTTAAATAAATAAAGACTTAGGATATAATGGTTAGCCTAAGGAATAATCAAATAAATGATAACATAGGATCTGATCAAGGAAATTGATATTAAGCTGAAAATGTTGATTTTTGAAAATATTGATTCAGGGATTTGATAAATTGCTACATGGGGGCCCAAAGTCTAGGCAACCATTTTAGGGTGCATACATTTGCCCCTCTTTGACTAATGTGAGATTGATTTTGGATCACATGCAGTCAAAGAAGAATTGAAATGTGAGATCGATTTGGGATCACAAAACAACTCAGATGTGTGTTCGACGGATGGGAACACATCAGGACAAAGATAAGCCGGCTGAAAGACAAGACCAACACCATTGTTGTTAAGTGATAATCAAGTCAAATAGGAGATAAAAATAAAAAGACAAGACCAACATCATTGCTGTTAAGTGATAGTCAAATCTCAAAATAGGAATCTCAAGCTGAGCTGAGTGATAAAGATGAATCAAAGGAAATAAAAAATTGAAGCTGGTAGGTACTGCCCCCTCGGAATTGAAATTGAAATTAGGTAGAGGAGAAGCAAAAAATTGGTAAACTTGATCAAGTCACTAGAAATCATAATCAAAGATGAAAGATCATAGAATAACCATTAAGCAATGAATATATGCCCCAGTTTGACTAGGTTTGACCACAAAAGATGTAGGAAAAAAATTAAGTCAAACCTTAGAGAGATGAAATGAAGGAAGATGAATGAAAGACTATAAGTTTGAAAGACATGGAGGTGAAGATGCCCCAAGAAAGATCGAAGGATTAGGCCTCAAATGGTCAGCCAACTGCGCAGAAGAAGAGAAATTTTTGAAATATAATTTTGACTATCAAGATGAACTCAAATTTTGATTTCAATCCTGAAAATGGATCTAGGACGTCGAAATTAGCTAGAGGTGCAATTTTCATGCAATTCCAAAGTGTTTTGAAAATCGGCCAAAAAAAGTAAAAAGGCTATAAAAGGGGGAAAAAGGTCATAGAAAAGGATGTGATATGAAAGACAAGAAGTGAAAGACATAATAGATAAAAGGAAAGGTGAGCACAATTGACAAATAGGTCCATGAAAGATGAAAGGAGAGCTCTCTCCATATGCAAGATGCAAAACTAAACTACCATGAACCTAAAATGCAAGCTATTATGAAAGTGGTTGACTTGCAAGGTCACAATGCCAATAGACATCTAATAATCATCATCAAACTTTATTAGTATCATTGCAAGATCATACAATGCACACTAGTATAACTATGTGAATCTAAATATGATCTATATCAGATAGGAATGTGGGAATCCCACATAGGCACCAAAGACATGTACGTCAAGATGACTAGTGCAGTGAGATTCCCTAAGTTTGATATGGCAAGATTATACTCACATCGAGACACAAGAAAAGTCAAGATGACTATAAGTATGCACTTGTGTAACAGTCAAGGATAATACCTTGTATGTTCAAATGTCAAGTGGAACAAGCATAAATGCTAATGACAGTTAGGACCAACAAAAAAAACCCACAAGCAGAAAAAGCAATAAAACATGTCCTCATGCCCTCAATCTTCTAGCTATGCATCATCGAAAACTTCATAGGGAGAGAACACTCATCATAGAAATCATCATAGATAGCACACCAAGAAAATAAAGCCAAGCAAGTCTCAGTGAGTCGAGCATTTAAGTGCGTATGTGCAGGTCATAGAGTCAAACTTTGAGAATCACAATTGCGAGTGAGAAATATCGCATCATTCTAGACTATGGATAGGATATCTGATAAGTGTTGAGAAACACTATTTGCAAGGTGTCCTAAAGACTAGCACATCCCAGAGACCAAAGTTAACACAGTTATGCCCCCTAGACAAAGACAAAGACCAATTCCAAACCAAGGCAACAAGGTCAAGGCATGATGGAGAAAAGGCTAAGTGTCGAGAGCGCATGCTAAGAAATAGAGGTGCAAAGGCCTCAAGTAGCGCCTATTTCCAAGTTTTCACCACTTGGATTTTATTGCAATTTTTTCTCTTTTTTTCATTTTTTTGTATTTTTGCTACCAAGGTGCCTGTATCCAGGTTTTCACCAAGGCACTTTTTCTATTTTTTTGAATTTTTTTGCATTTTGTTATTTTTTTTGTATTTTTTCAGGACTTTATATGCTTTTTAAGATTTTTTTAGCATCATATATGAATTTTTTTTTTTTTTGTATTTTTTCAAGAATAAATATGTACAAAGGATGCCCCCAAATAGAATAAGCATCAAACTCCCAATCAAGATCACATCATGTAGTCTCAAAATGTGGCAAGGTGAGGGACAAGATGGATGAGCAAGCTAGTGAATGCGATGGAGGAAAGGAGAATGAAGGTAAATGGAGGGAAGAAATCCTCAAGGTCAAACTCCTCAAGAGTACCCAAGCTAGGGGAAAAAATGTCATGTAAAGCACACTTGGATAAGCAATGAAAGGCCAACATAGGATAAGTCACAAAAGCGTAATGAAAAAGAAGGAAATGATGCAATCCAAAGGAGTAGACATGTCAAGAGGCTTCATAGCATCATGTTTTACTTTTTTTCATTAGATCAAGACCAAAGGGGAAAAGGATAGCAAAAGGCTAGAATGAATGGAGAAAAATGAATATGAAGGCTAAACATGAATGAAATGAAAGCAAGATCATCATAAGATAGCTCACAAGATAGCCAAATATTCGTGTATAGGTTAACATTGCCAAGATTAAAGGGCGAAGATGAAATGGATGAAACATGTAGAAGAACTACGCATGACGCTTGATTGCCAGGTTTTCATCATGGTACTTATCCAAGGTGCCACAAGGGAGTGGTTTTCACCATAGGATGAATTTATTTCTCTTTACTTTTACTACCAAGGTGCCTGTTTCCAGATTTTCACCAAGGCACATTTTCAATTTTTTTATTTTTTTTATTTTCTATTTTTTTGTTCTTTTTCTATTTTTTTCAATTTTATTTTTTTGGAAGAAGGCAAGCTTTTCAAATAATGCTCCTTGAAAGGATAAACCATGATATGCCAAGGATTCAAAATGATATGCTCAAAGATGCTGACAAGGAAAGGAAGATGGAAGAAAAAAATGGAGGATAAGGTTTTATGTAAAGCGAGTGAGGTTGGAAGATAAGAGGAATAGGAAAATGAGGAAAAATGATAGAAGGTAGAAGGACAATGAATGGAAGGATTGTGAAAGAGTAGATGGAAAGGAAGGCAAGATCAACATCAACACACACCTTGAAGGGTGGCGAGAGGATGGAGGAAACATGAATGAAGGAATACGCGAAGGAATATGGTGAATTTTTAGCAGAGGTTGTGGTTTAGGTGCATGGAATGGAAGAATGTTTTTGGAAAAAGATGAGGTGATAGCCTTTGGAAGCTTCAATGTCAACTTCACTTGTTTATTAACATCAGACTCTTTCAAGAGAGACCTTGGAATCCATATAGCCTTAGGCTTTTCATTTATTTTTGATGATTTAGAGAGAATATCTTCGATGATGGATTTTGGAACCCATACCTATCTTGTAGTTTTCTTCTTAGATATCTCTTTTGACTTTATGGCTCCATGTCGATTAGAGGTGACATGGTGATCTTCTTTTTTTGATGGATTCTTGTATTGCTTCTTTTTCTTATATTGAACATTCAAGTTACTTCCAAAAGACTTGGGACTTGTGGAAGAAGGAGAAGAATATGACTAGTTTAGATGGGTTGGTGGATGAAAAAGATTCAAGGGTATGCATCTATGTTGATCTTGAGGAAAGATAGGAGATGGAGGGACATAAGGACCCAAGATGAATGATGAGGTAGGAGAGTTAGGAGGGGAAAGTGAAGGGACATAAGGACCCAAGATGGAAGGTAGACATGAAGCCCTTAGTAGTAGTGGAGGAGGTCCAAGGATGGATGTGGAAGATACAAAAGGATAGTCAATAAGTTCATCATCATTTATGTAACAACCAAGGATATCAACATCTTAAGAGTGAGCATTAGGATTTGCAATAGGATCATGAACATCTTGAATAAGAGCAATTTTTTTGATAGGATTGTTCAAAGCTTGCAAAGACTTAGGAAGAGTAGAAAGTGAAGGTGAACATGGAGTGGTAGAACAAGAAGATGAAAGACTTTGATCTTGACAAGGAGCTTTGGATAGCATAAGCGCATCATTGTTTTCTTGATTTTCAATAGGCTTAACATTGGAAGTAGCAACACTATTTTCAATAACCTTAATGGAAGTATCATCTTTGGAAAGTGCACATGTAGTAAGGTTATTTTGATTTTCAATAATCTCAACGGTGTAAGTATTAGCTTGATCTTGCTTAGGAGAAGACTTAAGACATGGTGGAATGAATGAGAAAGGGCATAAAGGATCAAAAGAACCATGAAATGGAGGAGAGACATCATGAAAATAATTGGATGACATGGAGGGTTCTTGATCTTGATCTTTCTTTATGTTATTTTCTTTATCATTTTTAGAGTCCTCTTGACATGGATCCACTTCTAAGGACAAGGAAGCATGTTGGAATTGTATGGCAGACTTTGGAAAAGATGGTGAAGGATTAGCTGAAGTAGGCATTATAGTGCATAAAGGCTTAGGCTCTTTAGGTTTAGCATTATTGAAAGTATTTTCAGCCAAATGAAGGTTAGCTTGAGTTTCTTTAAGAGGTAGCCCTTGAGAATAACTATAGGGAACTGCATGAAAGGTGTTAGGATCTTTGTTAGATGAAGGATCTGTGAAAGGTTTGAAAGAATTGGAAGCTTTAGGAAATGTATAGTTATTGAAGGAAGTAGGGGATGGAAGGGAACCATCACAAGACAAAGGTCCATCATCAACATGATCTTTGCTCAAGAGTGTAATCTTTATTTTCATCATGAGAGTTCTTAGAGGAGAAATGCTCATAGTATCTACGTTTATAATCAGAATGGAAAGCTTTGTCTTCCTCAATAGAAGTAGATGTATCATATTGTTCACAACAAGCAACATAGTCTCTTTAAAAATTAGAATCATATGGATCATCATCGCGATCTACCCAATATGACAACCCTTTAGCAAGCACAAGCACACGACGAGGAGGACTCTTAAGAATAGAAGTTTCATAGGTATGACTATATGGTTCATCATCATAGCCATCATAATAGTCATCATTGTCATCAAAGGTAGGTGTGTCACTCTTTGTGGGAGAGGTATCACAAGGATTACTATATTGCTCATATTGAGGAGTAAGACTCTTGGGAGAAGTAGAAGAGGAACGAGATTGCGAAGAAGAGGAAAATGAAGACCTAGTGGAGGAAGAAGACTTGGATAATGAAGAATGCAAATAATATCTAGAAGATTCATGATAAGACTTGGAAGATGAAGAATTTGAATGATGTCTAGAAGAGTCATGATAAGACTTGGAAGGTGAAGAAGAATGAGAATACTTAGATGATGAAAAATTTTTGGAAGAAGAAGATCATGAGAGGATCATGAGCATGATTCTACCAAAGGTGGGTGATTCACTTGCTTTCTTTCATATTTTTGTCATGAATTTATCATCAATAAGAGTTTTGGAGGAATGATACTTTTCAAATTGAGCAAGGAGATCAAGATCATCCATTTTCAAGAGAGGTTCTATAGCAAGATAGTTGAAACTCATGATTCTAGAAGAGGAGAAATCAAGCGTGAAAATGATAGAGGAGATGAATAGAAGAAGATAGACTAGATAATAAGAGGAAAGGAATCAAGAAGACATGAAGAATTTAGGAAGAATCATGAAGAAAGAAGAGAAAGGATGAAAATGGGAGACTAGGAAGACATGATAGATGTGGAAGAAAGAAGACCAAGAGTCATTTTATGCAATTTGATACCATTTAAGGTCATTTGGATATTGAGAAACATGTCACAACACCTAAGATCTAAGATCTGGACTAACCAAGGAGGACTAGAAGTGACACAAATCAACTTTGGATTCTAAGCAGCAGTGAGATAGCAAAAGGACTCTGTCCAATAGTTTCCAGGCAAACAAGGTGATAATTTATAGCGAGGCAATACTTCACCTTAAGCCAAGCGATAGTTTCCAATAAGCCTGGGTGATACTTTCCAGGCAGGCAGGGCGATAGTCCAGCAGGGGTGAACTATCATGCAATATTTCTCTCCACAAGGTGCGATACTGTTGCAGAATTGTACGACTCTTAACCAGTGAAGTGCAAAATCTCATTTTTTGGGACTATTTGTTCAAAAAAATTAGTTTGAGGGTTGATTTTTTTAATTTCAATCACAATGACAATAGTAAATTGATAGGTTTGCAAATAGTATGGGATCAAACATGTTCAAACACTTGAAAAAAGGGAAAAAGCAACCTTGCCAAGACAAACAATTGTGATATCAAAATTGAAAAACCCTATGAATGCTACCATGATGTTGAGTATGCAAGAACATTTACACAAGTATAGCACAATGAGAACACTTCAAGCACTTACTATCCTAAAAAGACAAGGCTCAATACTTAACAACTTGGCCCACAACTTGATGCTCCATTGCCTCACACAAAGTGGTTGCCCACAATAGATATTGGCTTTGTCATGGAAGTGCCAAAGACACAACCAAAGGAACACATATGGTGAGTAATCTTGGGGTGATCTGGGTTATTCCACTTGGATCAATCCTTGCACTAACAAGCTAAGCAGAAAAATAGGGTGGCTTCTAACTATGGTTCTTAATAAGGGCTTTCGTTCATAGTACCCCTCTTGCTCCTCAAAAAGGACCAGAACCTCACGGCCTGAAGAGTAATTTAAGCATTCTTGCTCAATGCTTTCCTCATGGTCACAATCCCACAAGTTACTCACATCAAGCGAAGACAAGCACTACGTCTACCAAGGTTTTGTGTCCTTGATAGCCTTGAGTTTATAGTGGGTCAGAATAGCTCGGTACTAGCTTGTCCCCACTTGGGTCATTCCTCTTAATTGCTCAAGAGTAGGCCCGCTAAAGGATCCTAACAACTAAATAAAAATGGATCAACTTGTGAGGTTCAAGGTTTTTGTTTCACCACAAGGGTGAAGAGCATACTCCCCTATCTCAAAGCTTCTCCCAAACACACCAAGAAGAGTTCAATTACCCTCTTGCTTCCAAAATCCCAAGATGGGTCAAGATTTTCTGGTTCACCACAAGGGTGAAGAGCATACTTCTCCTACCACCTCAAAATTCCTTTCACAAGATATTATGTTCCTATGAAATGAAACAACTAGTAATTGCCACACTTGAAATGAAACAAATAAACAAGCAATTTTTTTGTATTTTTATGCTTTTCTAGGTAGCCCTACAAAAACCATTAGTAGCCCTTTAGCATGCAATTTTTGGTAAAATGTTCAAGCAAGTGTTCCTACAACCACAACTTGTTAGGCCCACAAGGTTAGCAAAATTTGAAATCCAAATGAAATCTATCTAACTACAGCAAACTAAACCAGCAAGCTAATTAAATCTAAATTCAGCCAAAAAGATGAAAGAAACAGCTCACTACCGGGTATAGCTGATAGTACAGACACCAAAAATATCACGTGATACTTTACAGTATACCAAGGCAATAATATATTTTTGGGTGATACTTCATCTTAAACCAGGTGATAGTTCCTGTAATATCTAAGCGATACTTTGAACTAGTAAAGTATCACGCCAGTATACAAAGAACTATCGCATGATACTTTTGAAAGTATCACACGATACTCTGAGCCAAAAAACCAAAGACTGAAAATGAACTAAAAACTTGCCGAAAAATTGATGGAAATGCAGAATTAAAAGGATAAAACACTAATGTTCTGCCCCACGATGGGCACCAAAAATGTGTACTCTAAATAGTGCACTTCTATGAATCATTACAGTCAAGAGCACTCAAGAATGAGGTCTCAAAAATTAATCCATAGCTCCCTAAGCATGGAGTCACAAGGATAGTTTGAATATTGCTCTCAGTTAGAGCTATTAGGCCTATAACCTTGCTAGTAAACCACACTATGAGAGATTCAAATGAAGACAAGGGAAAGAATGCCAATATCCCCAAGAATCACTAGAAAATGCAATGCAATGCAAGCTAATCTATGAGAATAAAAGATGCAAACTAAGCTATGAAAGGAAAGAACAAGTATTACAATCCTTCCTAATTAAGCTATGTGAGATTAATCTAAAGCATGAAAGGAAATCTATACTATGAATGCCATGATCATGAAACTAGAATGCAAGAAATGAAACTATGAAAGCATGTAAATGTGAGATCCAAGAATGCTCCAAATCTTCAAAAGCTCCAAAGTGACCTAGAAAACCTACAGCATAACATTAGTATAAAAGATAGATATATGCAAAAGAGGAAGAGAGCTCTCCTTTTATAAGAAATGAAAAGGAATGGACCATGGAGATTAAGAGGCAAAAGACTTAATCAAGGGTGGAGGTTGAAAGATGAGCAATCCATGTGCACAAGTATCCTCCAATGAGAAAATAAGAGTTGACTTTTGTGTCCATATGAGACAAAAAGTATTTTTTCCCTTTTCATAAAATAAGAATAATGATTTATTTGTGCAACTTAGGATAAGAGGAAAAGGTGGGGCTTTTTATTTATTAAAAGGGGAGGAAATATTCTTTTTAAATAAATAAAGACTTAAGATATAATGGTTAGCCCAAGGAATAATCAAATAAATGATAACATAGGATTTGATCAAGGAAATTGATATTAAGCTAAAAATGTTGATTTTTGAAAATATTGATTCAAGGATTTGATAAATTGCTAAATGGGGGCCCAAAGTCTAGGCGACCATTTTAGGGTGCATACAGCTTGCACCTGTCTCTTTCTTCCTCTTATCCATTGTCTTATGCTCAGGAGGAGCTGTAAGATCAATTGTTGTTGTGGGTGTAGGAGCGATAACATCTATTTTGTCCTGTTTATTCTTTGGCTCATCGATTTTCTTAATCTTAACCTTTTTCATCTAAGGATCATCAGATTCTGATTCTACTACAGATGCACTCTCAATTCCCAAAGCAATCTTTTCTTGTCTTGCATTTTTAAGGTATGCCTATGTTACTCCATGAATTATGAGTATATCAAAAGTAACCTTAGCTACTTTCCTCTTAGTTGCTGCATTGTTCAAGACTAAATCAACTTCTCTTATCTTTTCTTCATAAGTCCCCCATCTTGGTTCATTAGGGTCCTTCAATGCTGATAGCAATACTTGTGCATATGCTTCTAGGATTAGTTTCTCAACCTCATATCCAAGTGGATGAATCCACTTTGTTCTAGGCTCCACTACTTCCATGTAAGTTGTATTAGTTTCTACCATGAAGCAAATGGTCTCTTTGTATTTCTCAACAATGCTTTCTGGAATCTTGTACCTCATCTGCATTCTGATCTTGAATGTATTCAATTCTAATTCCATGTAATCCTTGTTGGAGTTGATGAAAAATAACCCACAGCTCCCAAGAACACCTGCACGCAAACACCTGTCACAGAAAGAGAGAAGCAAACAACTATGGAGACTTGAACGTATGGATCCATGAGAGAGGATAAATCCTTGATGTGCAAAAACAAAAGTTGTAATCAATAATGAAATGTTAGAAAAAGTTACATGTTGTTATGAGATCAATCCTTTTAAAAGGAGATCAAAAGATCTAAAAAGGTAAAACCCTAAGTTGAACAATAATAATTAATAAAGTAATTAATTAATATATGCCTAAAGTTTAGCTTAAGTAGAAAAAGGTAATAAGTGACTGAATAATTAAACCAATATGATTCAATTAATCAATAAACACTTTATTACTCTAACACCCCCCCTTAAGATAAACTTTGGGAGAAGCTAAAAATCTAGAAAGAACTACTAAAAGGAAATGGGTCCCGGCAACAAAAGTCCTGATCAGGTACCCAAGTACAAAAGAGAGTCTCTAAAAAGCAGAGAAATAGAGAAAACCACATGGGAAAAATTCTACTCCAAAAAGAGACCAAGACTAGTCTGAAGGACTGAAGAAGCCTCCAAAACTAGGAATGTTCCAAAAAATAGGAACAAAGATGAACATGTACAACATCACTGAAGCATGAAACTAAAAACTCTGTCAAGAAGAAATTGATGATCTGAAGATCCTCCATAGAAATATGACCAGGTAGAGAAGACTGTAATTTGTATGAGTGCCCTCAAATAACACTACTCGAATCAGGAGGCAAAAAAAGGCAAACACCTAAACTCAGAGATACAGATGGCATAAACACCAAAAGTCTATAGAGATAATCAATCAAAGATGGAAGAGTGCATCCAAAAATAGGAAAGAAAAGAGTGTCTGTGTGGTAAATGATCCACTTCACCAGAATGCATAGGTACCCAGCCACTGCAACCACCTAGTACATAGAATCAAATACTAAATACATAGCTCACACTATCGAACCTAGGAAGTAGTAGAACCAATTGTAGAAACCCCCCCATACTACTGACAAGGGATTAATGACATGTACACTAAAAAGATCATCCAATATGAACTGCATGATGAAGATGAATCTCAAACATCGAATGTGCAGAGAGAGTACAAACACATATAGAGATACTTAAGGCTAATGTCATTGGAGGAAAGCTCACATGACAAAAGAAGATGGCAAACAAAGGCAAACATCAAAACCCCCCTGGCACTTTATAATAGTGTGTGAGTACAAAGAGAATGAACATGTGAAAGATCTCATACATGCAATAAATGGCACTTTATCTTAGTGCATGTGCATAAAAGAATTCTACAAAATTGAAGTATACACTTCTCAAAGAAGAGCAAAAAGGCTGCTGAAACAAAAGAACAACCTAAGACGAGTCATCCCTTAAAGGGAAGAGATCCCAGGCCCTGTAACAACCAAGATATCCACCAAACTACAAAAAATAAAGAAACTAAATAAAATAAACCTGGATAAAAATCTAGAAAAATGACTCATAGCACTGAAAAGCTCTCTGAACAAGCTTTCCAATGATATATCATTTTCTGAAAATGGATTTCAAATGGGCAAGATAGAGCTCCCAAAGTGCAGAACTGAAGATCTGGCTTTGACAGAGAAAAAAACCATCAAAAAAATAAAACCAAAAAAAATAACCTTCTAGATTTGGAACGATCTCAGAATCAGCTTTTCGACAATATCTCATTTGCCAAATTTCGACACTGTATGCTCAATATATGAGCAAAACACCAACAGCTACACTAGAGTGCCCAAAGAAGGTGTCTGGAAGGATCTAAGGATGGGTGACATCAAAAAAAGAAAAAAATCACATATGAAACTATCATATTTGATAAAAGCTCGGAAAGAGCTTTCTAGCAATATCTTTTTTTCCGAAAACGGAGCCCGAATGCAAGAGAAACAAATCCCGAAATGCAGGAGGTCTAAAATGCCAAGATCGGAGAGAACATCTGACTTTGACAAAAAAAAATAGCATCAAAATGACAAAATGACAAAACCATACCAGTAAAAAAGGATCAGGCTTGGAACCAACTTTCCCATGATATCTCATTTTCCCGATTACAATCCCAGATGCCCGAGATATGCGCAAAAAACTATAGGTAACTTCAAAAAGACCCAAAAAGAGTAAATTTCTGATGACATCTACAACTTGCGAGCTTAAAATTGATGGCCAAATGGCCGTTAGAGGTCAAATCTACCGAGGACTGAAAAAAGATAGGCCTTGGTCATGTGGGTGACTAGGGGGCTCAAAATTTGGGTAGGGCTGGTCATTGATATGACCGAGGGCTCTGCATTTGGCGATGGCGGCACGGGCATTGACGGTTAACTGCGGTGACCACATGACTAGCAGTTACCGTCGGTAGTCACGTTGGGGATAGTGCAGTCAGCAGCTGCAACAGTGGTCAGCGGTGGCACCTAGGTGGAGCCTTGGTGGCCATGCGATGGTGCCTGGGTGGCGCCTGGGTGGCGGGTTGATGGTAAAAATATTTTATTTTTTTAAATCGTACACAAAAAAATTTGCATCAAAGGCCAACTTGTTGAAAAATGACAAGTCTTATATAAATTTTGACTATCTCGGGCCTTTTAGATGCAACAATGAGCTCTGTTTGGGCCAGAAGTGCTCCAAAAAATAGTGATCACCTTGAGCTCCGTGCCTAGGCCGATTGCAAAAAGAATTTCTCATAGATTCCAACTTTGTCCAAATTGGACAAACTTTATATGGATCTTAGGGTTCTTGGATACTCTGAACACAATTGCAAGGTTAGTTTGAAGCCAAGATGACCAGAATAATAGGTCCCCACTACATTTGACAAGAAACCCTCTCTGAAAACACAAATCTGACGAACACGGCCAAATCTCTCAAAAAGAGGATAGGGGCAAGCAGATCTGAAGCTCTGATACCATGTTGGAGTTGATGAAAAACAACCCATAGATCCCAAGAACACCTGCATGCAAACACCTATCATAGAAATAGAGAGAAGAAAATAGCTATGGAGACCTGAACATATGGATCCACGAGAGAGGAGAAATCCTTGATGTGCAAAAAAAAAAGTTGCAATCAATAATGAAATGTCAGAAAAAGTTACATGTTGTTATGAAATCAATCCTTTTAAAAGGAGATTAGAAAACCTAAAAAGGTAAAACCCTAGGTTGCACAATAATAATTAATAAAGTAATTAATTATTATATGCCTAAAGTTTAGCTTAAGTAGAAAGAGGTAATAAGTGACTGAATAATTAAACCAATACGATTCAATTAATCAGTAAATAATTTATTACTCTAACACCTTCAGTGTACTCTCAGTAGTTGCCTTAAAGGATATATGTGGCATTGTAGGAATACTCTTGTCTAAATACAAATCTGACACATTTCCAAGTATGTGGAAGTACATGTATATGATCAAAGACCCAAACCTGAATATTTTGGTCTTATCATGCTTAATGGCTCTAATATTTTCTATCAGTTGTGCATGCAAGGTCTTGCACAGATTGAACTCACCGTTATCTCTCACAAGTCTTATTGTTGCAAGAATAGTGGTCACTGACACACTATTTACTCTTCTAGTGTGTTGAAACCTATATCCTAGTATCATAGACATCAATTTGATGTCTTTCTCCTCTATAGGCTCAATTGTCATTCCGCACCTATCACTTCTTGACTTACATGCTTGTTCAACTAGTTTTCTTACATCCTTTCCTGTTGGACGAATGGCGCTTGTCCTTGAAAGGCATGTCATTTCATGAATTAGGTCTCCCGTGATTCTCACTAGTACTTCACCTATCCAGAATAGGTCATCATGAATTATGCTAAGCAAAATCTTTATCCATTTAGACTTGTAAAACTCATATGTTGTAGCATATTCGACTATGGGATGGTTTTCCAACTGTGCAAACTCATCAAGGAAGGTTTTATCTGGTTTCATCATAGTCTCAATGTGCACTCTAATTCTATCAAGACCTACTGGTTCCTTCTTACAGTAAATGTATGCACGGATGTTTTCAACATGCATAACACCCATAGGGGTTTGGGAGAATGCTCCTTCTAGGTCATCCAAGGTAGATTTGAAAGGGTTCCTCTTGAAAATGTATCTCTATCTCTCTGCAACATCAAACACAATAGGGGTAGCCAAAACTTACTTGTATATCACTTCACAATCAGTTTTCAAGAATTTATGAATCATCACAATGGATTAGGGCTTCTGCAACCGATCAAAAACACTTTTTTGCTAGTGAATCAAGTTTCAATCCTTCACAATCAAGTGCTAGGGCTTGTGTTCTCTCTAATCACTCAAACTCGAATGCAATGAGTGATCTACAAGTTTTCGAGTACTTTAAAGTGAAAAATTATGCCATAAATCCTTGCCGCGTAAACCAGACTTTCACTAAAAATTTCTAACTTTCATTATGCAATCAATTAGGTAGTGCGCTCTTGGACATAGGTTCTATTAGACTCTAAAAGGTTATATCCAAAGGCACATACTCTGAGGGTGAGTATACCGGTCGCACAGGGGTCTAGAGCTAAATTAGCTCCCCCTATGACCCTGAGGGTCATTCATGCAGATGTAGAGGGTGTGTCCACTGTGGATGCATCCAATACATACTCATCAACCTTATCCTTCTTTTTCTCTATCCAAATCATGCTCACATCTTTTGAAGCTTTCACAAACTTTACTTCTCCTTCGATATCCAATACTGATTCTTCTAGCTTTTTAGGGCTTTCCTGACTTTGTATTCTTGATCTACAAAACTTTGAGATGTGTCCAGCCTTGTTACAAGAGAAACAAATAACTAGAGGCCTTAAATTCTTTGGTGCATTGATATGGGTTACCATTTTACACTGTCTAGCTGAGTGACCATTGTAATTACATATCTGACATCTTATATTCTGAGAACTTCTTACATTTGATTGATTCTAATTTCTCTGATTATGTTGATTCTTGTTCTTCTGACTTGTTTTATAATTCATAGCTCTATGACCAAATTTATTGCATGAATAACAATAGCCTTTGAAAGGTCTTACCTCTTTACAGTCTCTTACAATATGTCCATGCTTGTTACAGGCATAACAGGTTTGGTCTATAGGCTTGCGCTCATCCTTAGATGGTTCAACATTATCTTTAGTCTTATTTTCAGTCTCCTTAGCATCTATAGTGACTTTTGGTGCTTTCATCTTTGCTAGCATGTTATCAATTTGGTCTTGTGCTTCATTGTATCCAATACAGCTAGTATCTCCCTCAAGCTTTTGTGCATTTAGCTGGGACTCTATCAAATCAAAACTGGTGTGTAATTTCTCAATGTGATTCTTTGCTTCTTTCCATTTGGATTCCAACTTTTCTTTGTTGTTTCTTAGCTCCAAGATTTCCATGTTTGCTTGCCTTAATTCTTCATTCAGTTGCAGATTCTCTTTGATCTGTTCTTCATAGACATCTTGATTGTTAGTTAGCTTATCATCCAATTCTTCAATCTAATCTTTTAGAGATGTGTTCTCTTCATTTAAATTTTTGACCATTATCCCTAAATCACTATTAGAAAAATCTTTTAAATCTTTCTTTAGTTTCTTGATGAATACTTGTGCGCCACTGACTTTCAATTTTAGTTCTTCAACTTCTTTCTTAGATCTGTCAAGGTCTTCAAGAGCTTCCATAAGATTCTTCTTTGAATGTTTTGCTTCTTTTGAACCCATTGATCTCCTCAAGTGGTTAAACTTCTTTTCAGAGGACCAGAGATCTGATACCGATTATTAGGAATGGGAACACTGAGAGGGGGGGTGAATCAGTGTTCACTATATTTAATCTTTTTATCTTACTCTTGAAACTTAATTTGATTGCTTAAGTGTTGAGATAAACTCTAATGTAAACAAGATAAACAATCACAACACATGACACCAATATGGTTATGGGGAAACCCAAATAGGTAAAAACCCTGGTGGGAATTGATACCCACTAAGAACTGCACTAGCATCTTGTAATCCTTGTTAGAAGATCTTCAACCCTATTAGGAGTTGTCTTTACATTGCTTTTAGTACAGTGACCTTGTCAAGGGTCAAACCCTGTTAGGAGTCTTTTACAATAACCCTGTTAAGGGTGGGGACACACTGTCCTAGAGCTCACTGCTCAAGTAGTGAAGGCTACAACCTTCTGATCTCAGATACACACTATATCTGTTGGATGAATTGGAACTGTGACATTGCTTGTCTGATTAATTCCTTTGATGCAATGATGCTTAGACCTCTTGCAAAGCTCTATTACATTTCAACTACTCTTCGCATACCTATGCTCTTCTTATCTTGACTCTCATCAACTACCACACCTATTACAAAGGGCACATCTCATATTTATATGCGCTTATCAAAACATTTAACAAGATCAACCTATAACTGATTACACACAATGCTTCCAAGTGAATTGGCTCAAGCGTGTTTATAAAAAAACATAATTACATTTCTAAAACTTAATTACAATAGGTTCATAGCCTTTACAAAACAATAATATCATCGCTAATCAAATTACCAACAGTCGGTTGCATACTTTGTTCTATTTTGGCATTCACTGTCTGTGCTACTTCAACTATTTGTATCTTCGTCATACTTGCGCATCTGATCATGCAATCTTAGACTAAGCATGAATACACACTTACCATCTTAACTTCAAGTGCACATACCATAACTTGATTATACGCATGTGCGCTAATGCTCTAATCTACCGGTGCTCTGTTAACTGTCCAGTCTTCTATACTTAACCAAATTCTGATCTTTTGATAATGTGCGCTGACTCCAAAACACTATATGACTTTGTTGCCAAAATGACAACACTATATCTAGTCATATACAATAGTGTAGTCAACTTACCAACAGTTTGATCATGGGGATGCTCTGTCTAGATCATATCTATAGCATGGCTTTTTAGCTAGATGGGGTGAGGTGCTACGAGGTATGGTTCAAGATAGGATCGTATATGTGTGGGGTCCTTGCATGCTTGTGCATCTTTACTTCTATATGTTTTATGTGGCTTACCATGAGGGTAAGTTGATCAGTTGTGGGGTTACACTATTGTAGATATGGGTATGGGAGCATATAGCCATTTTTTGACATGTAGTTTATCAAGATCTTCCAGAGGGATTCGGTCGCTATGTTTATATATATGAGGAGGTTTTATTTAGAGATATATGGGACATACAATATACTAGAGGCAAAAATTAGACATGCTTCCATATTCATTTAGAGACCTTATAGATCTTGTTTGGTTTGGGTAGGTGTGGAGGCTCACCTATCTCTATGAAGGCAAAGGATATTTTTTATTGGTCATACTATGAAGACAATCCATGTATGATAGATTTGCATAACCCTGAGTGGTTTCTATGATAGTTTTGTGAGGTCTAGTATGTGAGTGATTATTATGCTCAATTTTTTATGGAGATCTCACAATGTACCTCCCTAGGGTGCATTGATTCCAATAGATGTTGTGCAGTTAGAGTTCCATGGATTGAGACTGATTATATGGACCTGAAGATCTACAATGATCGACACTAGTACAAGATCATAGTATGATACATGGTGAGAGATTCATAGGCTAGTTCCTTTGACAAATATTTAGTTCCAGTTATAGGTGTGATTATGAGGATGCCTTGACAAAGAGGTGGTGATAGGAGTAGGGGAAGAGGATGAGGACGAGGTTGGGGGAAAGGAGTTTGGAGAGGTGGTAGGGGAGGTAGGAATCATGCTGACTATGGTAGTGAGGATGGAGGTGATAGGGGAGATAGATGTGGTGGGGAGGGTAGTCCTCCTATGGTTCCAAGGATATTTTTAGTTGAGGAGAGAGAGGAGGGACCTTAGTTGGTACAAAAAGTACAATCTCAAAGAGAGGATGCACTAATGTATGGAGGAGAAGGAGAGGGTGAGGATGATGAGAGTAGTAGCAAAGTATCATCCTTTTCTTTAGCTTTAGATATAAATACTACCAAAATTAGTAGTAGCAGTAGCAATGAGGATAATGGTGGAAATGAGATGGTGATGGAGGTGCCTATTATAGGAGCCAAGGATGGTAGAGATGAGATGGATATTGTCATTGTTATGAATTTGAGGGCTCAAGTTAGATATCTTTAGAGTATACTTGACGAAGCTAAGACTAGGGTAGAAGAGGCTAAGTGGAGGGTGGAAAAGGTAGAGGTAGAGGTAGAGTTATAGGATATCAAATATAGGGTGAGGCAGACTCGGGATGAAGTTAGGGATTTCATTGAGGGAGTTTAGAATTTGACCCTCCAGTAGGCCATTTATAGGATGTTCTAGAAAGTTTGGGATGCACATAGGGAGATAGATTATTGGTGAGGTCAATACAGGTGTATTTTTCCTACAGAGCTAAGAGTATCGAGTTATGTAGATTTTTGGAGATCCAAGAAATCTCAGAGGACACAGAGTAGTGGGTCGTGATGCAACTCGTTCAAGCACTACATGCAAGTGAAAACATAAGTGAGGCACCTAAAATACCTATTAGATAGACCAAGGTAGGAAATTACATGCCACCACATAGACCCACTTGATCAGGGGGTCAAGGAAGCACTACATGACTTTTGACTAGACACATGTTATTGTATCATTTTTTTATCGACACATTTTAGCTGAGCTAGCGAACTCTCATTATATTTAGACATATTTTGATGAGATATATATGAGATACATATTTTTGGCAACATTTATTATTTTCCTTGTGTGTGTGCTTGACGCAAAGGAGGATGGTAGGGGCCAAGGATTGGCACACCCTAACCAAATCCACCTTGCTCAACAACACACGGAAGCAACAACAACACAGTGGGAGAGAGAAAATGTAAGATCCTTCATATATTAACTTCAATTGATTTATACATGTCAGGTTGTAAGGCCTTCCTAGTTATGGCTAGATATTACAATGAATTATAAAAGTCCTCAAACATGCAAGGATCTGTAGATAATCTCCAAAATTATATCTTCTACTAAAACTGCCTCCTAAACTCTAACCAAACAACTACATTTATATAAGAGTCCACTGAACTAAGTCGGCCTTTAGATCCACAATTAATGGAAGGAACGGTCAGATTTGGGACCACACACTTCCTAATGATGGACACCAGCATTAAATCCATGACCCATAATAAATGCACAAGTCAACCTCAACAAAAACTCCAAGAAACCCTTCAATAAGCAAAGCCAACCGAGCACCAAACAAGCATCACCAAGCACCAGTGAAACAATTGACCACCTAGGAGAGAACTGACCAAACTTGGTAACCAAAGGAAACTGACCAACACCAAACCAACTAAGTCAAAGAAGGAACCAAGCAACACAGACAACTTCAAAATGTTTTTGGTGACACGAGATTGCCAAGGACCCGAGATGCTCCCGCATCAGACACCTGAGGTTATTTGAAATGATTCTTTGAATCATTTAGTAGGTCTGATCTGAGCCAAATCCAACTCAGACTATGAAATCCATGAACTATCTTCTATCGATCTATTCTTCCACTTTACCAGATATTCCATATATTGTTTTCCTCTTGTACTCTTGCCAACTCTTTGCTCCAAAATCTACTCAAATTCTTCATTCTGCTTCTTAGGATACTCTATCGGTACTGTCATTTCTTCATCAACTTCATGATACCCATACAAATCAGAAATTTTGAATATAGGTGATATATCCATGTCATCAGCTAACTCAATCTCATATGCATTTCCACTGTCAAATTTCTTCAAAATTTTGCAAGGTCCAAACTTCTTCATCTTCAGTTTTCCATATGTTCCAATAGGAAATTGGCCTTTCTTCAAATGAACCATTACTTCATCACCAACATCAAAAGTCTTATGTCTTCTTGATTTATCAACTCTGTCTTTGTATTCCTGATTACTATTTTTCAGCTTGTATTTCACATTTTCATGCAATGCCTTCATATACTCAGCAAATTTCACTCCTTCAACACTTCTCTTACTTTCATTATCAATGTCTCTCAAATCAGATATACCTCTCGGTTGTAAGCCATTTACTATCTCAAAAGGTGTTTTCTCAGTACTCCTATTCACTAAATTATTGTATGCAAACTCTACTTGTGCTAACACAAAATCTTAATTACTTGGTGTGTCTCCAACTAAACATCTCAAAAGATTACCCAAGCTTCTATTCACAACTTCTTCCTATCCATCAGTTTGTGGGTGAAATGTAGAACTATATTTCAACTCAGTGCCAAACTTTCTCCAAAGAGTCTTCCAAAAGTATCCAACAAATTTACTGTCTCAGTCAAAGATAATACTCCTCGGTAATCCATGCAATCTAACAATTTCCTTAAAGAAAATATTTGCTGCATGTGCTACATCTGATGTCTTTCTACATGGTATAAAATGTGCCATCTTAGAAAATCTATCCACAACAACAAATATAGAATCATTACCTCTCACTGTCTTCGATAAGCCAAGAACAAAATCCATACTAATGTCAATCCAAGGTTTCTCAGGAAAAGCAATTGGTATATACAATCCAGTATTCTAACTTACTCCTTTTGAAACTTGACAAATTCCATAACTTTTCACAAATTTATGAACATCTTTATACAATTGTAGCTAGAAGTATTTCTCCTTAAGCAAATTCAATGTCTTATCAATTCCAAAATGTCCAGCCAAACCAATACTATGTTTCTCCTTTATCAAATTATTTCTCATTGGTCCTCTCGGTATGCACAATTGAATACCTTTAAACAACATACCTTCCTGAATAAAATATTCTTCCCATTTAGTACTCGGTTGATCTTGAATAGGTGCTCTACACTTTCTCCATGACTCAAAAAAATTAAGATCAACTTTATAAGAATCTCTCATCTTATCAAAACCAAGAACTTGAATTTTCATCTCAGTTATCAAAGATCTTCTACTCAATGCATCAACAACTCGATTAGTGACTCCACTCTTATGCTTGATCACAAATGTATAACTCTGCAAATACTCAACCCATTTCATATGTCTCTGATTTAACTTATTCTGACTACCCAAATGTTTTAAAGCCTTATGATCAGTATACAACACAAATTCACTCAGTATCAAAAAATGTCTCCATTTCTTCAAAGCTTGAACAATAGCATAGAATTCTTGATCATACATAGAATATTTTCTTCTTGCATCATTCAACTTTTCACTAAAGAAAGCAACAAGTTTACCTTCTTGACTCAACACAGCTCCAATTGCACTACCACTTGCATCACATTCTACTTGAAATACCTTATTAAAATCAAGCAATTCAGCAACCTTCTACTTCAGAGTCTCAAAAATTTTATCAGCTCCATGTGTCCACTTGAATTCTCTTTTGTCTCCTCTCATAGTCTTAGTCATAGCATTACAAATTGAACTGAAATATATAATGAACTTCGGTAAAAACTTGCCAGTCCATGAAATGATCTTACCTCACTAGCATTCACAAGTGTAGGCCAATTCAAAATAGCTTCAACCTTTTTCAGGATCCATCTCCAAACCATCAGTTGAAATAACAAATCCCAAATACACAATCTCATCTTTCATAAATGAACACTTTTTCATATTTATCAGCAACTTTTCCTCTTTCAGTCTCTGCAAAACTTATCTAACATGCAAAAAATGTTCTTCTCTGGTCTTTCTGAATATCAGAATATCATCAAGATATACAATCACAAACTTACCCAAAAATTTATTCAGAACTTCATTCATCAATCTCATAAATGTACTCAGTGCATTAGTTAAACCAAAAGGCATAACCAACCACTCATACAAACCTTCTTTTGTCTTTAAAGTAGTCTTCCATTCATCACCTTCTCTAATTCTGATCTGATGATACCCACTTTTTAAATCATTTTTGGTAAAATACTTTGCTCCAGTCAAACTGTCCATTATGTCATCCATTCTTGGTATAGGAAACCTATACTTCACTATTATCTTGTTGATTGCTCTGGAATCAGTACACATTCTCCATTCTCCATTCTTCTTAGGTGCCAATACTGTAGGTACTTCACAAGGACTCAAACTTTCTCTAATCAAACCTTTCTCCAGAAATTCTTGAATTTGTCGGTTCAATTCCTAATTCTTGGTAGGTGTCAACCGATGAGGTGCCTTATTCGGTAAACTAGCTCCAAGGATAAGATCCATACAATGATCAATGCTTCTCTTCGGTGGAAAACCATCAGGTACATTATCAGAAATGATATCTTTGTACTTGGTGAGTAACTTATCAATCTCCTCAGGAACACTATCCTCGGTCTTCTTACTCAATTTGTTAGGAATCATAGGAAAACATACATCATTCTTTTTCAAATCCTTAACAAAATTTCTTCCTTCCATCAAGAAAAATTTCACAAATGTGCAAACTTTACTAATAGGTTCTTCCATCAAAGGTAACAAGATTTTTTTTCTTCCATCAGCTACAATAGTATACTTATGCAATCTCCCATCATATATAGCATGTCTATCATATTGCCAAGGTCTACCCAACAAAATATGACAACAATCCATAGGCATGATATCACACAACACCTTATCATAGTACTTTCCAATTTTCAAATTCAGATAACATTTTTCACTTACCAAGAGTGTATGCTCATCTTTGATCCATGAAATCTGATAGGGTTTCAGATGTTCCAGCCTTTTCAACTGCAACTTTGTGACCATCTCCTCAGATGCTAGATTCTCTGAGCTACCACTTTCAATGATTACCTTCCAAAATTTGTCAGAAACTCTACATCTGGTTTTGAACAAACTTTTCCTTATCGGATCTTCCTTTTTACTTTCATTCCCCAATGCCCTTCTTACCATCAAGTTACTTTCCTTCTCAGGTTCATTCAGTGACTCTTCTTGCACCAAAGCATTCCGACTGTTACCAACCTTCTTACTTGCTTGTGTACATTCAAATGATCTATGTCCTTCTCCACAATTATAAAAATTTTCTTAGAAACTTCCTCTACTATAACCACCTCAGTAGTTACTGCCTCTGCCTCTAGATGAACTTTCACCTTTCCACTCGGTCTTGCCTTTATCCAGATTTATCTTTTCTGGTTCAGATCTACTATTTTCACCATAGGATCTACCTCTTCCTCTAGGGAATCTACCACCTCTTTCTCTTTGTCTTTGTTCATGTCTCTTGTTTAATTTCTCCTCAACTTTCAAAGCAAATTGATAAGCCTCTTCAATGCTTTCCAACTTAACCAAGCTGATCTCTTCTTGGATGGAAACTCTCAAACCATTCAGGTACCTAGAAATTCTTTCCACGTCATCTTCATCATGTCTAGATCTGATATCTAATCTATAGAATTCCTCAGCATATTCTTTTACCGAGCCATCTTTCTGCTTCAAACTTTGCATTCACCTAACTAGGTTAATTGGATAATCACAAGGTAAGAACTTTCCTCTCAATTTATTCACCATTTCATTCCATACCTTGATTTTATCTTTTCCTTTCTTTTTTATGTCTAGCTACAAATGTTCCCATCATAAGGATGCATGACTTTTCAACTTTGTGCTTGCAATTTTCACTTTCTTGTCTTCAGGTACATTCTCATATTCAAAATACTTTTCCATCTCAGTGATCCAATCTACCAATTCATCAAAATCCAAATTTCCACCATACTCAGGAGGATTGAAATGTGGTGTAGACATCAAACTTGTCAAAGCCTTCAAAAATCTTTCTTCACCCTGATCCATCACAGGTGCAGGTTCTACATTACCTTATTCTTCCTCAACTTCATCATCACTAACATCTTCAAGATATTTGCCTCTTCTCTAGGCTGTCTCAACAGCTTCCAATCTAGCAGCAATTTGTCTTAACATGTCTGCCAATCCTGGATCCACATCTCACCTCCCATGAACCATCTTGAAAACCCTTTGCAACTACAAGTCAGATCGCAATCTACTACCCCATAAAAAATCAACTAGGGCTTCACAAGAAGGAACCTAAAAACCTAGATCCATAGACCTAGATCCAGATCTCAACCTCACTCTGATACCACCTAACGCAAAGGAGGATGGTAGGGGCCAAGGAATGGCACACCCTAACCAAATCCACTTTGCTCAACAACACACAGAAGCAACAAAAACACAGTGGGAGAGAGAAAATGCAAGATCCTTCATATATTAACTTCAATTGATTCATACATGTCGGGTTGTAAGGCCTTCCCGGTTAAGGCCAGATATTACAATGAATTACAGAAGTCCTCAAACATGTGAGGATCTATAGATAATCTCCAAAATTCTATCTTCTACTAAAACTACCTCCTAAACTCTAACCAAATAACTACATTTATACAAGAGTCCACCAAACTAAGTCAGCCTTTAGATTGATAATCAATAGAAGTAACGGTCAGATCTAGGACCACATGCTTCCCAATGATGGATACCAACATTAAGTCTGTGACCCATAATAAATGCACAATTCAGCCTCAACAAAAACTCCAAGAAACCTGTCGGTAAGCAAAGCCAACCGAGAGCCAGACAAGCATCACTGAGCACCAGTGAAACAACCGACTGTCCAGGAGAGAACTAACCAAACTCGGTAGCCAAAAGAAACCAACCAACACCGAACCAACTCGGTCAAAGTAGGAACCGAGTAACACAAACAACTTCAAAATGTTTTTGGTGACACAGGATTGCCAAGGACCCAAGATGCTCATGCATCAGTTCTTATATATGTATTTAGTTATGATGTGCATATCTATATAATCATTCTATTCATTAATTACATGAATGGATGATATGATTACGATGCTTTATTCTATATGTCATGGTTGTATGAATTTATACTTTTTGATGATGATGATGATGATGATGATGACATATTCACTAATTATATGATTCCTAAATACTATGATGATGTATGAAATAATGATCAGATTCTTATATGATGATTTATGAATGCATTTCTATATTTTTGTACTTTTCTTATGAAATAGATTAATCATGCATGTAAAAATTATGATGACATGTCTGATAACATGATTTAGGAGTGACTGAATTAGTTTGAAGAACATTAGTAAGAAGAATGAGTTAGTTGCAATCAAGATTAAATAGCTATGATTTTGAGTCACTACAGAAAAAAAAAATAATGATATCGTCATTGTGCCTGATTAAAAAGAAAGAGATGTGAAAGCACCCAAATATTGACTATTAGGACACTGCTACAATCTCTATTTGAATGAGAAAATAGTAGACAAGGAATGTTTCACTCCATCTTAGGGTTCATTTGCTTGGAGTTGAGGTATGTGCGAGGTATCAAAATTGAAGGTATATTTTGTATATGTTTTGAAATTAGATACTTGGTACATATGTGAAGGCTCTTATCCCAAACACTCTAGCCATAATTTCCCTAGAAGTTCATTAAAACACTCCACAAAAATAAAACAAAGAAAACAAGATCATGATCCATCCCGACCACTCTCACCACTTAGTGGTATCCTTAAGAAGCATAGGAACACAATTGTGAAAGATAAATTGATAATAGACTAACATGACTGACTTTCTCAATATCCTTATTGATCATTGTTTGGCTTGATGTTGATGTTTAATGTGGATGTGTGTGGTTTCATGAATGGACTACTCATATAAGACTGATTTATCTAGTTTCTAGTGTATCCATCACTATATAAGATAATTGATTTATTGATTGATTTGATTGATGGATTAATGATAGATTGGATTATCAATAAAGACAAAACATATGAGTCCATTGCCAATTTATGAAGCTCAATGTTTTGATATGATATTTTTTATGTTTGTTGTCACTTTCTTCTTGTCATGACATAGATCATTTTATTGCAAAGATTTGTGATGTGCTTTGTTTTTCTTGATCATTTTTCAAGATATTTTGTGATGTTTTTGGTCCATCATAGAGTTCATATGTTTGGATTTAAGGTATGTGTGACTACCATAAAAATGGCAATACATGTCAATGACACCCCAAACATGGTTAGCCCAAATTATTTATGATGTTTTACAATTTTTAGGATTATTTCAGGATCTTTTAATGATGTTTTTTATCATTTTTTTGAGTTCTTTATGCTCTTTTTATGGATTTGTTTTCGGACTGTATGCAATTTTTGTGGATTTTTTTAGGATTTTATGTTTCCCTTGTATGCACCCTAAAATGGTTGCCTAGACTTTGGGCCCCATTTATTTGATTTATTTATCTCTGAATCAGTTTTATCAATAATCAATATTTTTAATTATATCAATTTCCTTGATCAAATCCTATTTCATCATTTTTTATTATTCCTTGGGCTAACCATTTTATCCTAAAGTCTTTATTTAATTAAAAGGAATATTTTCTCCCCTTTTATTAAATAAAAATCCCCCACTTTTCCTCTTATCCTAAGTTGCACAAATAAAGCATTATTCTTATTTTATAAAAAGGAAAAAATCACCTTTTGTCTCATATTGACAAAAAGTCAACTCTTATTTTTCTATTGGAGGATATTTGTGCACATGGATTGCTCCTCTTTCAAGCTCCACCGTTGATTAAGTCTTTTGATGTATGCACCCTAAAATGGTCGCCTAGACTTTGGGCCCCATTTATTTGATTTATTTATCTCTGAATCAGTTTTATCAATAATCAATATTTTCAATTATATCAATTTCTTTGATCAAATCTTATTTCATCATTTTCGATTATTCCTTGGGCTAACCATTTTATCCTAAAGTCTTTATTTAATTAAAAGGAATATTTTCTCCCCTTTTATTAAATAAAAAGCCCCCACTTTTCCTCTTATCCTAAGTTGCACAAATAAAGCATTATTCTTATTTTATAAAAAGGGAAAAATCACCTTTTGTCTCATATGGACACAAAAGTCAACTTTTATTTTCCTATTAGAGGATATTTGTGCACATGGATTGCTCCTCTTTCAAGCTCCACCATTGATTAAGTCTTTTTCCTCTTAATCTCCATGGTCCATTCCTTTTCATTTCCTATAAAAGAAGAGCTCTCTTCCTCATTTTGATATCCATCTCTTTCATGCTAATATTATGCTGCAAGTTTTCTAGGTCATTTGGAGCTTTCTTTTAAGACATTCTACATCCAAGCTTTGAAGACTTGCTTTCATTTTTGCATTACATTCTAGTTGCATATTTCCTTTATTAGTTGCATTTTCATGACATATTAGCTTAGATTTCCTTTTATAGATTAGCTTCACATAGCTTAATTAGGGGAATTGTAATCCATTGCTATTTCCTTTCTTAGTTTAATTTGCATTGTCATTTCATAGACTACTTTGCATCATCATTTAGATTTGCATTGCATTGCATACCTTGATTCCATTTGGGGATATTGGCATTGTTTCCCTTGTCTTCATTGGGAATCTCTCATTGTGTGGTTGACTAGCAAGGTCACTAGTTTCATAGCTCTAGCTGAGAGCAAATCTATCAAGTTTCTTGCAACTCCATGCATAAAGAGCTATAAGTCGCTTTGTGAGGCCTCATTGTTGAGAAACCTTGCATGTAATGATTCATAGGAGTGTGGTCATATTTCTACCATACATTTTTGGTGCCCACCGTGGGGCAGAGTAGCTTAACTTTGTCCTTTATTTTTTGCATTTCTGCAAAAAAATTTGTCAATTTTCGGTCTCTGGTTTTTCTATCTCAGAGTGTCGCGCAACATTTTTCCAGTGTCATGCGATAGTTCTTTGTATAGAGGTGCAACACTTTACCAGTTAAAAGTATCACCCCATTTGACAAGAAGTGTCGCACTGTCTGAGGAGTTATGTCGCCTGCTATCGAACGAAGTGTCATCCCAATTAAATCTATCACACTGTTATGCAGAGAAGTGTCGCGTGACAATCCTGCTGATTACAGTGTCGCCTGTACCCGACAGTGACTTCTTTTGGCTAAATTTACACTTGATTAGCTTGCTATTTTCATTTACTTTGATTAGATAGAATTAACTTACATATTTCACTTAAGATCTTGCATATTTCATTTGGATTTTGGATTTTGCTAAATTTTTGGGCCTAACTAGTTGTGGTTGTAGGTACACTTGCTTAGGAAATTTGCCAAAAATTGCATGCTAAAGGGCTACTAACGGTTTCTTGTAGGGCTTCCCAAAAAGCATAAAAATAAAAAAACAAAAATTTTGGCTTGTGGTTTATTTCATTTCAAGTGTGGCAATCTACTAGTTGTTTCATTTAGTAGGAACATTAATATCTTGTGGAAGAGATTTTGAGGTGGTAGGAGAAGTATGCTCTTCACCCTTGTGGTGAACCAGAAAATCTTGACCCATCTTAAAATTTTGGAAGCAAGAGAGTAATTGGACCTCTTTGCTTGGTGTGTTTGGGTGAAGCTTTGAGATAGGGGAGTATGCTCTTCACCCTTGTGGTGAAACAAAAATCTTGAACCTCATAAGTTGATCCATTTTTTTTGTTTAGTTGATTAGGATCCTTTAGCGGGCCTGCTCTTAAGCAATCAAGAGGAACGACCCAAGTGGGGACAAGCTAATACCGAGCTATTTCGACCCACTATAAACTCAAGGCTATCGAGGACACAAAACCTTGGTAGATATAACACTTATCTTTGCTTGATGTGAGTAGCTCATGGGATTGCGACCATGGGGAAAGCATTGAGCAAGAATGCTTAAGGTACTCTTGAGGCCGCGAGGTCCTAGTCCTTTATGAGGAGCAAGAGGGGTGTTGTGAACGGAAGCCCTTATTAAGAACCATTAGATAGAAGCCACCTTATTTAGCCGCTTATCTTCTTGGTGCAAGATTGATCTAAGTGGAACAACCTGGATCACCTTAAGATACTCACCATATGTGTTCCTTTGGTTGTGTCTTTGGCACTTTCGTGACAAAGCCAACATCTATTGTGGGTAACCACTTTGTGTGAGGCGAAGGGACATCAAGTTGTGGGCCAAGTTGATAAGTAATGAGCCTTGACTTTCTAGCATAGATATTGCTTGAAGTGTCTTCAATTGTGTAATACTAGTGCTAACATTCTTAAACATTCAAACAGTTAGTAGTATTCTTAGGGTGTTTTTCTATTTTGATATCACAATTGTTTGTCTTGGCAAGGTTGCTTTTGCCTTTGTTTCAAGTGCTTGAAGACATGTTTGATCCCATACTATTTGCAAATCTATCAATTTACTGCTATCATTGTGCTTAAAATCAAAAAAATCAACCCTCAAACTGAAAATTTTGAACAGACAGTCTCAAAAACTAGGATTTTAAACTTCACTGGTCAAAGAGTCGCATGACACTAAACGGCTGTCGCACTTTGTTTTGAGAATTATCGCGCGCCAGTTCGCCCCTACAAGTTTGTCACCCCGTTTGATGAAAAGTGGCACGTTGATAGCCTGGAAATTGTCCCCTGGCTCAAGGCAAAGTGTCGCCTAGATATAAACTATCGCCTTTCTTGCCTGGAAAGTGTCGCCTTGACAGTTTTTGCTGTGTTTTTAGTTTCAATCAGTTTCAGTTGCTGCTAGTCAGATTAGGTCTTGGAGTAGGTTTCTTGCTCTGTTGTTGGAGACCTATTTTGGCTCTAAATCTTTGGTTTTTTCCCTCTAGGAATAGCATCAATTGATTTACAAGGTCACTTGGGAAATAATTGTCAAGTTAGAAGGTCATTCTTGGTAAAAAAGTTTATCTCTAGAATTGTTAGCTACATTCTTGGAAAATTTAAGTACTCTTATTGTCCAAATCATTTTCATTTAATCTCAATTTCAATTATATTTCGGCCTAGTCCAACCTCCTGATTCAAAAGTGCAAGGGTAGTCACCCTTTGATTTGAAGCACCTCTTTGACAATGTTGGTAAAGCCCCTTTTTCTATCTTTTCATTTCATTTTGGACAATAGAGAACTTTGATTATCCTAGTTTGGTGTTGACATTTTGGGAGGTCATCTTATCATTAAGAATCTCTTTCTTTCATGCCAGTTACAACAAGGTACCAAGTCAATCAAGGGAAGCGACCCCCTATTGTCTTTAACCAGTTACCACTAGTTAAGACTCATCAACAGCACAAGGGAAAAGAACCCCTTTTCGATCAATCTCCTAAAAGTGAATCTGAGGTTTGTTTTAATCCAAAAGGTAATCCTAGTGAAGTGAGCACCTCTTTAGCACCACTTTCATCAAGTATGGACATGAGTTACACTTTCACTCGACAATAAAGAGAAGCCATGAATCAAACTCTTGAGGATATTTTCCAATGGCATAGGAGTACCAGAGTGTATGGTGGTTCTTCTCATTCTAGTCCACCCAGGTCATCCCCCAACAACACAAGGTATTTTGATGCTCACCAATGAGCTGAGAGACATTATAGGAAAACTCACTCAAATTCAAGATCACAACACGAGGACCAGAACAACGAGTCTACTGACCACCACATCAACGCAGCCAACGCAATAAGGCATTCAAGACAATCTTCTCCACTTAAAGATACCTCTCGATATGCAAATATGATATTGAAAAGCATTGAAAGGGAGAAGCAAGCCTATCTAGATGAACAAGCTACCAAACAGGAGAAATTTAGACAACTAGAGGAAGAGGAACGTGCATTATTGGACATAAGAAAAAGAGTCACCCAAGAAGAAGAAGATAGGTTCTATGCACAACAACTCCAAAATTGATTTAATGGGAGGGGTACCAATAGTGGGACCAACTCACCCCCATCTACCCCTTCACCAATTCCTAGAAGAAGGTCAAGGACACCCTCAAGGTCCCCAAGTCCTAGAGGAAGAAGGACTTCAAGATATGATCACCATAGGAGACGGTCACCTCATAGACTTTCAAAACAACCCTCCCACTGAGCACATCATGGTTCACAACATGGAGGAAGTTATGCCAACTTTGATAAAAAGGATTTTATGACTATGCAACAAGAACCATCTTTTCAAGCATATGTGGAAAGATATGTGGAACAAAACAAGGACCAATTCCTAGAAAGTATCATCAACAAAGGTGCTAAGGTCCCATATAATTTTGATGTCCACCAAAAGATTAAGAAATAGAATCCTTCAACCAATGAGGTGATCATGCAAATGTAAAAGGATATAGAAAGGATGAGGGCTCCTAAGAGCACATTTAATTTGGAATCCATATGTCCCAACCCTATAGACAAAAGTGTGGTGATGATTGAATTTTCTAAGAAGGTTGAGTTCCCAACTTATGACAAATATGATGGCATTGGTGATCCTCATGACCATGTTAGACAATTTTATATAATGAGCTTTGCTTTTCATCATGAAGACTCCTATTTAATGAGATTATTCCCAAGGAGTCTAAAAGGTCAAGCTACCTTACTCCTCCAGTGAAGATATTTAAAGAACTTGTCCAAAGATTTGTCCAACATTTTGCTTACAATCTATCTAGGTCAGTCACAATGCTTGATTTGTGCAAACTCAAACAAAATCAAGGAGAACCTTTGTCACCTTCTTGCAAAGATGGAGACAGTTATGCTCAAAGTATCCTAGGACAATTCCTGAGGAAGAAAGAATAGACATAATTGTGAGCAATTTAATACTAGAGCTAAGGTATGAGGTCAGGAAGATCCCATTTAATTATTTTGATACCATGGTAGAAGTGGCATGTCGCATAGAGGATGTCCTAAAAGAACAAAGAATTTTGGCTAAACCAACTAATAACAACAATGGCCAAAACAACAACACAAATGGTAATAAGGACAAAAAGAACCCTTATTGGAACAAGAATAAGCAAGTGGTCAATGAAAAAGTTGTTGACTCATCTCAACCTAAGAATGAAGGAATTCTTAATCTCTCCAATGCAGTCCAAGCCATGAAGCTGCAAACATCTTCAGCACAACAAGAGAATAAACCCAAGTATCAAGCGATACCTAAAACAGAAAAGAGGAAATTTACCAAACTTGGGGACTCCTATGTAGACATTTTCAAGATGTTAATTGCTCATAATTTGGCGCACCCCAAAAATCCTACAAAGCACCACATACTAGATCCTAAGCCTCATTGGTGGGATGAGAAGGCTTTTTGTGTCTTTCACAATGGAATTGGACATGATATAGAAAATTGTTTTAAACTTAAGCAACTTGTCCAAGACCTTATTGAAAGTGGACAATTACAAGTTGATGGTTTAACCACTAATGCAGATCACAAAGCTTTTAAAGAACCCTTGCCCAAATATGAGAAAGGAGAGAATTCTAGCAATAAGAATGGCAAGGCTGCTATTAACTACACTTACACAAATGCTGAGAATGTTATTAATATGCTTGAAGTTGTTGATGATAATGTCAACATGATGAGAAGGAAAGACCCTTATGGATATGACATGGATTCAACTCCTATGCTTGATGAAGGACCCGTTGTGGTACTAAGAGGTCCTCACTCATGAAGGATGTCTCAACCTCTTAATGCAATCACTAGGAGTCAGTCTTAAGCTCCCATTGTTATTAGAGGTCCTAGCTCTAGTAAATCTAAGCAGCCCATGTCAAAAGGTGCTCTTCCTAAATCTGTTGTTGGTCCTGATTTGAATTATAACCTTATTGACCAATTACAATGCACACCAGCGCAGATATCTATTTTTGAGCTTTTGGAATTGTCCCCAGGCATAAGCGTGTCCTTGAGGATGCTTTGCGAGTGGCTAATGTCCCTAATGATATAGATGTAGATCAATTCCATAATATGGTCAACCACTTGGCTAGCCCTCACTACCTTACATTCTCAGAAGAAGATGACAAGTCATTAAGCCACCCACACAATTTGGCCCTTCATATAGAGGTTATGATCCACAAGACCCGTGTGAGGTGCGTGTTGATAGATGGGGGTGTTGGGCTTAATATTTGTTCTTTGAGCTTATTGAAGGCCTTGGGTTATTCAAAAGAAGTCATTGATACAAGGAAGAAGATAACTATCAAGGCTTATGATGAAGCAGAATGTAGTTCTAAAGGATTGGTTGTTCTTCCTATCCGAATTGGTCTTGTAGAGAAAGATATTTTGTTTTAGATTGTCGATGCCGGTCCTTTGGCTTACAATATTTTGTTAGGTAGACCATGGATACATGAGATGCAAGCGGTCCCATCTACTTATCATCAGTGTTTAAAGTTCCCTCACAATGGAATAGAAGTCTGCATACCCGAGGATAACACACTGTCAGTCAACACAATTTCAGCAGGGTCTCACATTCCTTTGAATAGGGAGGCTAACACTTTTGATACTATATTTAAACAATGCAAGAATAAATTCAAGACCATAGATCTTGGTATGGGGGATTACAAAATGGATTCATTCACAAAATTGCCAATTTCCCCTAGGTCTTATGGAAAACCTTCTCAAGAAATGAAGCCCTCATCTTTAGCCATGACATTGTTCAATAATTTTGTAGAATCCTTAGTTCTGATTCAAGAGGAAAAAGAAAAGGTTGTCTTTAGAGACTGGATTTACTGAGAAGAGAAATACCTACATAATGAGAATTTTGCACCTTCCCCTAGAGCTTATGGGAGAGGGTATACATTGGTCAAGAATATGGGTTATCCAGGACATGGTCCCCTTAGTCATAGGTTGGATGCTAAGGCTAAACCTCTTAACCATGCCCTTTTTGGATGAAGGAATAAGTAACTAGTTGGCTTAGGTTTTGAAAATAAGAAATAAAAAAGTGTCCCTATCTCAGCTGCGACGGACAGTGACAATGACTCAGACTACACAACTAATCTTTCTAATCAACAAGACATGTCTGATGATTAGGTGCCTTCAACAAATCTCCTTTGGGGAGATTCAAAATATTTGACAACTGACAGTACTCCTATCCTAGTTGCGATGGATAGTGACTATATGAATGCTAGATTGACAATGGAAAGTGTTGCTATCCTAGCTGCGATAGATAGTAACAATGCTAGTGTTAGAGAAGGGGAAACTCTTCCTAATCTTGAGGCTTCTACATCACAAGGCCCAAATAATGATTCAGAAATAGACTCACATGAGTTCGAATGGGACTCACTTTCAGATGCAATAATTGATTTGGACATGGATGTTGTCCATACTTATAGTACTCAACCCGATGTGACCAACGAGCCTAGTGTAGGACTAGAGGATTGGACTCCTCGAATTGCCTTAGTGGACGACACTTCATTTGGTAGGACAAATCCTGACTCAGGTATCTTAGGAGGGGACTTGATGAATCCCGATTGTATGGTCACCAAAGATAACACCTTCCACATAAAAAATGTTGAACCAGTCATTGACTTACCTCTTGTTCACTACGACCTAATTGACTAGTCTCAGCGATGTCAAGAGCCTAAACTCCTCACTTTCAGAATGACTACAAAATTGTCTGCTATCTAAATGCTCTTGAACCTGTAGTCTCTTCCACCAGTGAACTGACAAAAAGTATGATGGAGCCTGATATTAAGTACCTTAGTCTAAAAATAAAAGAAAAAGAAAAAAAGAAAAATAGGTCTGATGGCGAAAACCACTTTGTGGCGGTGTCAGAACCAAAAATAGTAAAAAGAAAAGACATATCTGAGGGTGAAAACCTCTTTGAGGTGCCTAAGGATGGGGTACTTAATAACTTGCCAAGTTACTTCCAAGACAGGTCATTAGTTCTTATTGAGCCTACGCAACCAGTGAATGTGAATACAGAAGAGGCTCCCCAAATAGTGCACCTAGCTCAATCTCTATCAGCTAAAGAAAAAGAAGCATATACAAAGGTTTTGCAAAAGAAGAAAATCAACTTTGTTTGGACATATTCAGATATGCCAGGACTTGACACTAATCTTATTATGCATCATCTATCTATAGCTCCAAGAATAAAACCAGTTAAACAAAAGTTGAGGAAAATACATCCTCACATAGCTCTCCTTGTTAAGACTAAATTAGAAAAACTCCTCAGTGCAGGATTTATTAGAGCTATCGATTATGCCGAGTGGATCTCAAACATTATTCCAATTTCAAAGCATGATGGATCCATTCATGTATGCACAGACTTCAGAGACCTTAACAAAGCATGCCCAAAGGATGACTTTCCACTCCCTAACATAGACATGATAGTGGATATGACTGCGGGCTATGAGATATACTCTTTAATGGATGGTTTTTCGGGTTATAACCAAATAAAAATAGCTCCCGAAGATCAAGAGAAAATAGCTTTCACATGTGCATGGGGAACCTATTGTTGGAACATCATGCCATTTGGCCTAAAGAATGCAGGAGCAACATACCAATGAGCTATGACCATAATTTTTCATGATATGATGCATAAGAATATGGAAGATTATGTGGATGATACCTTGGCTAAATCTAGAAAATGGGATACACACCTCGACGATCTGGAAGTAATTCTAGATTGCATGGCATAGTTTCAGCTTAGATTGAATCTGAAAAAGTGTGCATTTGGAGTTGCCTCAAGTAAACTCCTAGGATTCATAATTTCAGCAAAAGGAATAGAGGTTTATCCTGAAAAGGTCCAAGTTATATTAGATATGCCACCTCCAAGAAATGTTAGTCAGATGAGAAGTCTTCAGGGATGACTCCAATCCATAAGGAGGTTTATTTCACAGCTTGCAGATAGAGCACAACCATTCAATAAAACATTGCATAAGGGAGCCACATGTTCTTGGAATGAGGATTTCCAAAAGAGCCTTGATCAAATAAAATAGTATTTGGCTAATCCTTCGATTTTGATGCCGCCTATTCCTGGGAAACCATTGATTTTATACATTTCAGCAACAGAGTCTTCCTTGGGGGCATTGTTGGCTCAATTAGATGATACTGGGAAAGAAAGGGCCATTTACTACATTAGTCGTACTCTAGTATCTTATGAGATCAATTATAATATCATTGCAAAGTCTTGTCTGGCAGTAGTGTTTGCTTCCCAAAATTTGTGACACTATATGCTTGCTCATACTATACATTTGGTTGCAAACATTGATCCTCTTAAGTACTTGTTTAGTAAGGCTACCCTCACGGGTAGGCTTGCCAAGTGGATGATGGTTTTATCTGAATTTGACATAGAGTACATTGAAAGAAAGGCCATAAAAGGGAAAGCTATTGCTGACCAATTAGTTGACTTCCCAGTTAAGGATAGTATGCCTATTCAGGTAGAATTCCCAGATGAACACATACTGTATATGACTACCTGCACTTGGAAGATGTTCTTTGATGGTTCCCACATGCAAAATGGATCAGGTGCTGGAGTATTATTTGTCTCTCCACATGGGTACAACATTCCAAAATCTTACAAACTTTTATTCCCATGTACAAATAATATTGCCGAATATGAAGCTTTGACCAATGGATTGAAAATGGCTATAGAATGGAACATAACAGAGTTACATGTCTTTGGGGATTCACAGTTAATTATCAACCAAGTCAATGAGGAGTATCAAACCAAGGATGATAAATTGGTACCTTACAAAAAGATGGTTGAATCATTGAGATGTTACTTTACATTTATGACATTTCAACAGATCCCTAGGATAGAGAACAAAGCTGCAGATGCTATGGCCACATTAGCTTCACTCCTTCAGTTGGAACATGAATCAAGATTTGAATTCCTGGTGGAAGAGCTACACCATCCCATATTTGACTCATTTGAAAGCCATGTCATTTGTACCCTTGTCACTCATGAGTCTTCCCGACATGGTGCTATCTATTCATATCTCCATGATGGCATCATCTCTGACACATTCAACCATTCTAAATGTTGAAACCTTGTCTGTAATGCCTCTCACCACACCCTTATCTTTGGTGATTTATATAGGAGGGGTTTAGATGGGACACTTCTTAGGTGCTTGGAAAAGGAGGAATCCAACCAAGCATTAGCAGACATCCACGAGGGCATTTGTGGTGGACATTCCAATGGTCTTGCCATGGCTCAAAGGTTGCTTAGGGTGGGGTATTACTGGCCCACAATGTAAATAGATGCAGTAGCTTTCTCTAAGTCTTGTGAGAAATGTCAAAAACGTGGAAACCTGATTCATGCTCGAGGTAGGGAGCTAATTCCTTCTACTTCTCATTAGCCATTTCAGTGTTGGGCCTTTGACCTTGTGGGGCAAATTCACCCCAATTCATCAGGTGGGCATAAGTTTATCATCATAGCTACTAATTATTTCACAAAATGGGTAGAGGTAGTCCCTCTTTCTATTGCCTCAGGCAAGACTGTCTCACTATTTATCCTGAATCATATCATTTGCCGGTTTGGAGTGCCTTCTGAGATTATTACTAATAATGGAGGTCAATTCAAGAACAAGGACCTAAAGCATTTATGCAAAAAGTTTAAAATCAAGCAACATTGGTCCTCCATCTACTTTCCACAGGGAAATGGATAGGCAGAAGCCTCTAATAAAACCATTCTTAAGATTCTTCATAGGATAGTACACAAGAATGGTAGGGATTGGCACTTGCAAATCAATCCAGCATTATGGGCCTATAGAACTAGCATTCGTACACCTACAGGAGCTACTCCTTTTGCACTTACCTATGGCACTGAAGCAGTATTACCTTTAGAAGTAGAGATCCCATCACTTAGAGTCTCACTCAAAGGTTTGATTACAGATGAGGATTACCGCGCTATGAGGTTACAAGAACTAGAACTTCTAGATGAGAAGTGTAAGGCGTCCTTTGATCACATGAGAGTATATCAGAAGCGTATGTCCAAAGCATTCAACAAGAAGGTTCGCCCTAGAGAGTTTCAAATAGGAGATATTGTTTTGAGAGAAAATCCTAAGAATCAACAGAACAGAGAATAAAAGGGCAAGTTCGAACCTAATTGGCTTGGACCATATGTCATTACTGCGGCTTTTGGTATAGGTGCATATTTACTGTCAGATGAAGATGGAGAATAGCTCCCTGAGCCCATCAACATTTTGCACCTAAAGAAGTTCTATCCTTGATGCCCGTTTCTGTCTGGGGGCATCCTTTGTACATATTTTATGATCCTAAAAAAAATGCCAAAAAAATTCATATATGATGCTGAAAAAATCCTAAAAAGCATAAAAAGTACTGCAAAAAAAAGAGCATCCTAGTGAAAACCTAGCAATAGGTGCTTTGATGTCTCACCAAAAAAATTCAAATATATATATATATATATATATATATATATATATATATATATATATATATATATATATATATATATATATATATATATATATATATATATATATATATATATATATATATATATATATATATATATATATATATATATATATATACACACACACACAAAAATTGAAAAATCAACAAAAAATCTCCAAGTGGTGAAAACTTGGAAACAGGTGCTACTTGAGGCCTTTGCACTCTTATTTGTTAGCATGCATCCTCGACATTGAACCTTTCTCCATCATGTCTTGACCTTGTTGCCTTGGTCTGGAATTGGTCTTTATTTTTGTCTAGGGGGCATACCTGTTAGCATAGGTCCTTTAGGTGTATTTGTCTCTTGGGGCATTTCACAAACCGGTGTTTTTCAACACCACCTCAAATAGTGTTTTTCAACACTACCCTTGTGTCGAGTGTTTCTTAACACTTATCAGATGTCTTACCCTATAGTCTAGTATGATGCAATATTACTCATTTTCAAATGCAATACTCAGAGTTTGATTCTATGACCAACACACACACACACACTTAAACAATCAACTCGTTGACATATGTTGACTTTATTTTTCTTTGTGTGTTGTCTATGAGGATTTCTTTGATGAGTGGTCTCTCCCTAAGAAGTTTTCAATGATGCATAGCTAGAAGACTGAGGGACTGAGAACATGTTTTATTTCTTTATTTGCTTGTGGCTATATTTTGTTAGTCCTAACTCTCATGAGCATTTTTGTTGGTCCTACTTGACACTATGGATTGACAAGGTATTATCCTTGACTATTTTATGCGAGTGTATACTTATAGTCATCTTGACTTTCTTGTGTCTCGATGTGAGTATAATCTTGCCATATCAAATTTAGGTAATCTCACTGCATTAGTCATCTTGACCTACATGTCTTTGGTGCCTAGGTGGGATTTCCACATTCCTATCTGATATAGATCATATTCAGATCCACGTAGTTATACTAGTGTGCATTGTATGATCTTACGGTGCTACCTAACGCTCAATGATGATAATTAGATGTCTATAAGCATTGTGACCTTGCAAGTCAACCACTTTCATAGTAGCTTACATTTCTAGGTTCATGTTAGTTTAGTTTTACATTTTTGCATATGGAGAGAGCTCTCCTTTTTCATCTTGTGTGGACCTATCGGTCGATTGTGCTCACCTTTCCTTTTCTCGGTCATGTCTTTCACTCCTTGTCTTTCACATCATGACCTGTTCCTATCATCACAAGGGGTTAATCATATCATCATATATATATAAAAACTATCATTTTCAATAAACATGAGTCTACATCATACACATGAGAATCAAACATACATCTATGAGAGAGAACATACATGAGCATATACATAAGCATTTTTGAGCAAAATGACAAGACAATGTACAAACTGATACATCCATCATAAGTGATATGTAAACACAAGATATATCAAACATCCAGTAATCTCATATATATAACGATGTCATCATACAATATGAGATCCCAAAATATGGATCAATGTCTCAAGATATGTCCAAAACATCTAAACCTAAGACTCGTTGCCACCGTCCCAAGGACCTCATGGTGGAGGAGGTGGTGTCGCATCTGGTACCACATCCGATCTGCCCACTACTGCTGAGTAGGAAGGAGCCCTTTGACCCACTGGTACTACCTGTATGTAGAGACCATGGTAATATGCGGCTCGCGCTGCCTCTCTCTGTCTCTCTGCAAGGGCAACCTGTAGGGCTCTCTCTCACCGCTCTGTCTCTACCCGATGATCAGTGAGCTGTTGCTCTCTAACTGCTATGGTGATCTTGAGCTATTGTATCTCTACCTCTAGAGCCTGTATCCGGACTCTCAAATCCTCTCCTCCTGCAGGTGGGTCCTACCTGGCCTCTGCCTATCAGCGGGCTAGTCTCGCCTCATCCTTCGAAGTAACCGATCTCTATCCCCATGACCATTTCCAGCCACTTGATCTAGATCCCTCCCCTCTCTCCATCCCTCTCCCTCTCCCTCTCCCTCCATCTCCTCCATCTCCTCCATCCCCTCTGTCTCCTCCATCACCCCCGTCATCCCCCTCATCCCCCTGTGTCGCTGGTGGCTATGCATCTGGGACTGTAAATCTAGGAAATGGAGTCATGCACCTCTCTACCCTATACACTGCATCTGCACCTGCATCCACCATGTCTGGTAGGTACTCCCATGGCTCCTGGCATATAGTGGTTGTATCCTATACTGCCTGCTAGTAGTCCAGCATCAGCAGCCAACCCTGTCCATCCTCATCTCAGAATCATGCATGTGTCGTGGTCTCTGTGGACACCCTCTGCTTGCATCCAAACTGCCTCCAGACTAGTGTAATCACAAATCTCTCCATAATGTCTGGGTGATGGCCTACCAGTGGCTGACTACACAGCATATAATCCAACTCCCAACTATCACCCCACTGCTCACATGACCTGTACGGTCTCCATGTGAATGAGGCAAGCTCATCTAGTACCCTGCGATAGTAAGAAACATCTCCGCTATATGTATGTGGGATGAACCCTGTATACTTGTATATATAGGGATACCTACGCTCCCTAGGCTTTACTCATGGATGCACTACTGCAATATGCTCCCATGCCCATATCTGAGTGAGTATAGCCCCGCATGCCCAATTCCTACGGTCTCTATAGATGATCTCGTGCAGCTCGTAGTACATATCAACTAAGATGGTCGAGCCCCATGCCATCCATCGTGGTCATGCCACCAGGTCTACTAGTAATCTCCCCCATTCCAGTGGGAAGCCCTTCTGACTCCTATCAGGGATAAGAGCCTGTCCAATAAATGATGCCACAATACATGGCACCGGGAAGTCTCTACCAAAGTCATCCATCAACCTATCCTAGCTGACGTGTCGATCTAGGATGGTGACATCCTGGAACATCCCCTGGATAATTTGTCGACTTGCCATCGCATCTTGATCATAGTATACCTGTGCCAACAAACAATCATGTTAGTTTCTATCATATGGAAACTTTACAACTATGCTTATCTATAAACATGATTATACTTACAGGCTCTCCATGGCACGGAACCCGTAGGATCTGATAGACATCCTCTAATGTGATAGATGCCTCTCCCATCGGCAGATGAAAGGTGTTGTGCTCACTATGCCATCTCTCGGCAAGAGCAGTCAACAATCCACGATTGGCTTGGATGTGAGGAAACTGCAGTAGATAGTGGAATCCCATAGCTCTGATATCGGCCTTACCCGGATCATCTAGATCTTGGACAAACCGCAATCCTATCACGTGGGGCCCTCTAATCCGGAGCACAGGGAAGACCTCTTGTACGTCATGAAACCATACCAGATGTCAAAACATATCATGAAGGATGTATCAGTACAAAGCATCTTAAAGTCAAACATTGTCAGGACGCATGTCATTTTAGCTCAAAAAAATAAAATGTTAAAACATGTCAAAATTTTATCCTAGGCAACATTGTTTTTTGACTAAGTGTCACGTGACACTTTCTCTTAAGCAGTGCGACATTCTTTGTTCGGGTGACACTTCGCATAGTGGCATGCAACATTTCATCCTATGTCGTATGACACTGGTTTCCATGTTCGCGCGACACTATTTTGACCCATGAAGTGTCGCACGACATTTCCCTTCAAAGGGCGTGACACTTGTAAAATGTCGCGTGACTTGTGGCCCTAGTCTAAAATTCAAAAAAATTAATATTTTTTTAAAAAAACATGTTTCAATGCATTAAATGTTCATTAAATGCTCAAACAGGGGCAAGTTTTTGAAAACATATCGGGGCACCATAATGCGGAGGCCGGTTGTGCAATTGAGCGTGCTTGAATTAGTGTATGTGGACAGGAACTCCTGCTTGCTGGGCCATCTTCTCTCTCTAAGCTCTTAAGATTCTCAAATCACTAAAGGACAAATGATTTTGAAAATGACATTTTCAACCCTTATATAGCATTTTGACTTTTTGACCTAATTTTCAGAACACCTCAGAATTGCACAAAAATTGCACCCCTAGCTAATTTCAATGTCCTCAATCCATTTTCAGACTCGAAATCAAAATCTAAGGTCATCTTGATAGTCAAAATCACATTTCAAAAATTTTCCCCTTTTCTGTGCAGTTGGCTGACCTTTTGAGGCATAGTTCTTTGATCTTCACTGGAATTTCTTCATTTCCATGTCTTTCAAACTTCTAGTCTTTCATTCACCCCTTTGATTCATCTCTCTAAGGTTTGACTTCACTTTTATCCTATATCTTTCTCAGTCAAAACTAGTCAACCTGGGGCATGTTTTCACTGCTTAATGGTTATCCTATTGTCATTTATCTTTGATTGTGATTTCATTATGATTTGATCAAATCTTTATTAGTTTGTTGTTCCTCTCTATCTGATTTCACTTTCGATTCTGAGGGGGCAGTACCTATGGGATTCTCATCCCTGATTCTCTTGATTCTCTTGATTCAGACATCTTTTGTGAGCTTTTACTCAAATTTGAGATTCTTATCTCTTACTTTGAATGTGATCCCGAATCGACCTCATGTTCAAAGGTCTTTGTTTATGTTTTGTCTAGGTGTGATCCTAAATGGACCTCACATCTGAGTTGTTTTGTGATCCCAGATCGATCTCACATTGCAACTTCATTCTTTGACCACATGTGATCCCAAATCGATCTCACATTAGTCAAAGAGGGGCAAATGTATGCACCCTAAAATGGTCACCTAGACTTTGGGCCCCATTTATTTGATTTATTTATCTCTGAATCAATTTTATCAATAATCAATATTTTCAATTATATCAATTTCTTTGATCAAATTCTATTTCATCATTTTCGATTACTCCTTGGGCTAACCATTTTATCCTAAAGTCTTTATTTAATTAAAAGGAATATTTTCTCCCCTTTTATTAAATAAAAAGCCCCCACTTTTCCTCTTATCCTAAGTTGCACAAATAAAGCATTATTCTTATTTTATAAAAAGGGAAAAATCACCTTTTGTCTCATATGGACACAAAAGTCAACTTTTATTTTCCTATTAGAAGATATTTGTGCACATGGATTGCTCCTCTTTCAAGCTCCACCATTGATTAAGTCTTTTTCATCTTAATCTCCATGGTCCATTCCTTTTCATTTCCTATAAAAGAAGAGCTCTCTTCCTCATTTTGAAATCCATCTCTTTCATGCTAATATTATGCTGCAAGTTTTATAGGTCATTTGGAGCTTTCTTTGAAGACATTCTACATCCAAGCTTTGAAGACTTGCTTTCATTTTTGCATTACATTCTAGTTGCATATTTCCTTTATTAGTTGCATTGTCATGGCATATTAGCTTAGATTTCCTTTTATAGATTAGCTTCACATAGCTTAATTAGGGGAATTGTAATCCATTGCTATTTCCTTTCTTAGTTTAATTTGCATTGTCATTTCATAGACTACTTTGCATCATCATTTAGATTTGCATTGCATTGCATACCTTGATTCCATTTGGGGATATTGGCATTGTTTCCCTTGTCTTCATTGGGAATCTCTCATTGTGTGGTTGACTAGCAAGGTCACTAGTTTCATAGCTCTAGCTGAGAGCAAATCTATCAAGTTCCTTGCAACTCCATGCATAAAGAGCTATGAGTCACTTTGTGAGGTCTCATTGTTGAGCAACCTTGCATATAATGATTCATAGGAGTGTGGTCATATTTCTACCATACATCCCCTAGTCTGGTGAACTAGTATGGGTAAAGGATATGCATGAATTATTGTGAGGATTTTACTTCTTGGATTTTCTTGGCATGCTTAGCGATGCATGTTAGCAAGTGCAAGCTGACATTTTGAGTTTGTTGATGGTGAATTGGGACCTTAACACTTGGTGTTTGTTTGAGAGGTTTTTACCAAGGTACCTACCCAATAGCACTTGTTTGTCGAGTTTTCACCAAACGGTGATTTTTCTTCTCTTTACTTTTTTCTCTCTTTTTAACTTTTTTATTGTTTCCAAGGTGCCTATTTTCTAGGCTTTCACCGAGGTAACTTTTGTATTTTTTATTTCTTTTTATATTTTGACATTTTTTTAACGTTTTTGTATTTTTTAATCTTTTAACTATGTACACTTGACCTTCGAATGTCAGATATAGAATCTCGTTAAGTGCATATTGTTGATGTATCTAGGGAGTTGATCTCCTTCCTGGGTTGCTAACTTATATGCCCCGTTCTCAAAGGATCTGACAATGACATAAGAACCTAAACAATTTAGCTAAAATTTTCCTAGCCTTTCTTAGTGTATTAGATTTGTATGATTCTCCTTCAAAACCAAGTCTCCTATGTCAAATGTTCTTGATCTGACCCTTTTGTTATAACTCCTAAGGAAATTTCAATAGCCTTGCAAATGATTTATTCCCCTATGACACTTATCATCTAACAATTTGAACTCACATAACCTAGCCACCCTATAGTCTTCATCTGTGACAAATTTTTTCAAAGACACTCTGAGATATGTAAATTTAACCTCGACAAGTAAAAATTACTTCAAATCCATATACTAGGGAAAGGGGAATTTCCATTGTTGGTGTATGTAAATAGGTTCTTTATGTCCACAAGGTAGGACTAAGTTGCAGGTACCAGTCTCAACTAGTTTCATTGCCAATCATTTTCAGTATTTTGAGGATGGTCTTGTTTGTTTCCTTGGCTTGGCCATTTCCTTGGGGGTAACAGAGGGATGAAAAGTTTTTCTTAATCCCAAAAATTTTACAAAGGTCCTCGACATATTTTTTTGCGAAAGGTGATCCATTGTTGGTGAGTATTGTTTGAGGTATTCCATACCGACAAATGATGTAGTTAAGGATAAACATGGATATTTGTTTACCCATAAGATAGGTAAAAGAGATGGTCTCCACCCATTTAGTAAAGTACTTAATGGTCTTGATAGTTAGATATTTCATGCATATATGTGTTGCCTTTTTTATATCAATTGTTACTAGAGCTAGATCCTCTTTTTGAAGCTTGATTACTTGAGGTGATCTAGGATGGAAGCTTTAAAGAAGGATTATTCGAGATTTGATGGAACCAATTAATATTTATGGAAGGGTAGAATGATTACACATTTAAGACATAATGGAGAAGAATATTGGGATGTTACAAAGAAATATTACAAGCCTCTTCTAGATTTGACCATTGCTACTGCTGGTGAGAAGATAGAATTTAGATATTACATGAGAGCCAAGGAAGCCTTGTTGAGTTCCTTATCAAATGTCGAATATACAACTGTCATGGAGTTGGAAATCACACAAAAGGTATGGATAAACTTTAAGCATTACATGAAGGAGAGTCCTATGTGAATCAAGAAAAGTTTTAGAGCTTGGAAATGAAGTTGGAATCCTTGAGGATAAGTGCAGATGAAAATATTCAGCCTATGTTTAGAAGGTGGATGAACTTGTTTATGGAATCAAAAGTGTTGGTGGACCAATAGATGAGGATGAGATTATTTCTAAAATTTTGAGATATTTACCTATTGCTTATGACAATAATTTTTTTTCAATTGAAGAGATTAGGACCATTTCCAAAGTGAAAAGGGATTCACTATTTGATAAGTTATCTATTAAAAGACCATATTTCATGATAATCTTCCTTAGTGTGAATCTGTATTTAAAGCTACTACTTCTAAGGATAAGCCAAATTATGATTCTTGTGAGAGTTTTTCAAGTTCATCTAAGTTTGGATCTAGATATGCGAAGGAATGGGAAGAGATTAGAGAAGATGAAAGAAAGATAGAAAATCTAGAAGCTCTAATTGCAAAGATATTAACTAAGGGTGTAGGTAAGTATGAAGGAAAGCTACCTTTAAAATGTTTTTCTTGCAACAAGATCAATCATTTTTCTTCTAGATTCCTAAAAGAGTTTTGAAGCATAAGTCTAGATAATTTCAGCCTAAATATCATAAGAAGTGTTATTATACTAGAGAGGGTGTGACTAATGAAGATTATAAGAAGCTTTTAATAGGGCATTACTATAGTAGTGAGATATTTTAGTGGGTACCATCCCCACTGGGGTTTTTCTCTTAACAGATTTTTCCTTGAAAAAAAATCATGGTGTTATAATGTTATGTGTGCTCATTCTATTTTTTTTCTTTCAATTACTTATGCTTTCATGTTTTAGTATTGGATTAAGAAAGTTAATAATATTGTTGCACCGATTCACCCCCAATGCTCGGTGCTCCCTAATCCTAACTAACCTTTCCAAAGGATACCTTTGATTATCTCTGAGGTAAGCTTTGGATGATAACCCCTCCTAATCAGAACTTTAGATGCATAAGTTTGCATTGATCTAGTGTTTTCACATAGATTATTTTCCTTCTGGATTGATTTATTTTTTGGAACTGCTCCCTCCTTAGTGGGAGTAGTTGGTCTCTTCAGATTTTTGATGAGATAAGTTTTGTTTGTCCTCTATGAATTAGTGCATACATGTGTCTTTTTTATTGATGTCAAAGGGGGAGAGATAAGCATTTGAAAAACAAGAGAAAATAAAGGGAGAGATAGTCCCGAGGAAGAGATGTGTCAAACTTAGGGGGAGTGATTGATATATTGTGGTTGATTGTTTCTTTATGCATTGATTTGGTTTCCACATCATATATTACCATAAATGCCAAAGGGGGAGATTGTTGGAGATTTCATGCATATATGTACTTCCTTATTTCTATTAGTGATTATATACTTTATTGTCAATTTGGCTGAGTTAGATATCTTGGTGTTGTCATTATGGAAACATATAATCTTATGAAGACCGCATATGATAGCAAGCAGTTATGACAGAGCGCAGAGTAAAATTGTCTAAGTATAAGCAGCATTTTCTAGTCTAACCAGAGACAGTTTTGGATAGCGATGTCGATAGAAGTAATTTCAGTGCTTCCCACTTGAACATGCATACTTTTATGTATGTTGAAGACTCACCTCAAAGTGCAAGTCTATACGACATGTATGGAAGAAGTTATTGCAGAATTATCGAAGATAGAGTTGAAGCCAAAAGGACAAAGAAAGAAGACAAAATCAGTATAATAGTTGTATCATCTTAAAATGGAAGTACTTCCATTTTAAGAGTGTTTATCCCTCTGAGTGAGTGATCTAGGGTCATCTCAAGCAACTAGACTAGGTCATTGCATGTATCTAGTTGTTTCCCCTATTTTACTTCTCTCCTCCTTATTTCCATCCTTTTCCGGGTAGTTTTCTCTGAGAATCTAGAGTTTCTAGCTGCCTAGGTCAAAGACAACCTGGTAGGGTCAGGGACAACCTAGACCCCGACCTAGGTCATGGATGACCTCGACCCTGACCTAGGGTGGTTTCTACCTTTTCCTTAACCCCAGGTCTAATTTTTAGATTTCTAGGAATTACAAGATGTCGGGTTTTGGAAATATTTCTTTTCCCGCTTTCGGGTCAGCCATTTCGGGTTTTGGAATGTTAAATCCTTAATTGCATTTAATTTGCATCCATTTCTAGGGGTTAAGGTTAATTGGGATTTAATTCCCCAATGTCAGCCTTCTCTAGAAGTTTATGCGTGCCCTAGATCACTATAAAGGAAAGCCTTCCTCTCTCATTTTGATCCAATTCACTTTCATGATCAAGAAATCAAGTCTTCATAATCTCTCAAGCTCTCAAGTGCAAGAAAGAAAGAAGGATAAGGAAAGCAAGCAAGCATTCATTCATCTTCAAGACTAGAATTCAAGCATTCAAGCATCCATCAAGGAGATCCATTGTTAGCTATTGAAGGATTCAATCTCTTTGGAGCCCCCTTGAAGATCCATCCTTCCACATTCATCCAAGCCTCTTCTTATGCAAAGATCCATTCAAGATTGGTGTTGAAGATCAAATACCATTGATTTGAGACATTCTACATTCATTGGAGCATCCCTACTTGTGGATTCAAGGATTCAAATCCTCTATAAGGACTTCAACATAAGCAAGGTGAATAGTACCATTTACTTTGTTTATGCATATTACTATTTCAATTCAATTTCAAGGTTAATTCCTAAATTGGGGTTTGACGAAGGCAAACCCCCCATCCAAATAACAAAAACCCTCTTTTTCTTGTAGGTACAAGTGCAGGACAGTGAATCAGAGCTTGGATATGGATACCCTTTTCGATGAACTTTCGAGATCTGCAAACAAAGTCAAAGATGACCTTCAAAATCTTGAAGTAGTCTTTGACCTTTTATCGGGGTCAAAGACTACTTGCTACCAGAAAGACAAAATTTTTATGGGTTTTCTTCGTCTCAGCATTTCCAGTCTAAAACAGGTTGTGGAATTGCCCGAAACTGTGCACAAACATCAGAAATCATCATTTTCCAGATTTTCCCTATTTTGAGGTTAGTATTTGCCTTTCATTTATTTTAGATTTCAAGTATATACTCTTCATAGAGAAATATAAGGTTTTCTCCTTCATTCATATTCTCCATAGATTAATTCTTTTGTGTATTGACCTTTTGGTTAATCAATTTGGATCTCTCCTTTGGGAATTAGGATTTAGAAGTAGATCTCATATTTCCCCTATATCATACATCATACTCAAATCCAACCCTATTCATTAAGGTGATACTATTTCACCTTATTCAATAGTTAAGGGATTATTTTGTTTATCAAAATAATAACTTAATCATATAAGGGACGACATCCTAGATGTTAACCCTTGGGCAGCGCAAGTTAGTGTGTATTTTGTAAAGTGCTTTATGTTTTGTAAAGCCGACTGTAAAATTTATTATTCTTAATAACTTGTATAAATGTAAGACATATGTAATGTGAAGATGGTAGTGTGACATATACGTGTGAAAGATATTGATGCAAAGTTATAAATTGTAAAAGTCAAGCAAGCAGATTTTGTATATGCAAGCAAAGAGATAGATCAGAATAGGAAAGCTATTCGACAGCAGTGAAAGGTTATATACCTTATCCTTTTTTGTAATCAGAAATCATTGTATATTACATGTTTGGGCAGTGATCTCATCTTCTAATCATTCTATTTGTACTACCAACTCTTAGCAGGGTTGAGGCTTCTAACAAGGCCTTAAGTCCTTTAATTAGGACAGAAACACTATATGCATGTAATAGGCTCCTAATAGGGTCAACATCCTTAACAGGATACTTTTGATTAGTATATCACTTGTGGGTATCATCCCCACCGGGGTTTTCCCTTGGCCAGGGTTTCCTCGAGAACAAAACATGGTGTTATGAGTTCATTTGATTTATTGCTATGCATGCTATTTAGTTTACTTTATTTTGCAAGTATTGAAAGTTAATCTGTTATATCCATAATTGGGAAAAAGTAAAAGTTTGTAGAATACTAATTCACCCCCCCCCCCCCCCTCTCAATATTCCCTATTTCTAACATACTTGTGATTATTGGAAGATATTGGAGTAATCTTACCGACTAGATCAAATATCCATCTTGAAAAAGCTAGGGTCAAGTGAGAGGTTGGAGCTCTTGATTTGGTGCATGTATAAGGTCTCCATTAACCTAACATTATCTGCATATTTTAAAATATTTGTGAGTGTCTGCCTCTATTATTGCTCAATAGTATCTTATTCATGGGAGATTCTTTTCTAAGTTGTTACCACTCAAATGGACACTAAAAACACCATCATCAATATCATGCAAGGCTATCTAGAATTTTGTGGAATTGAGACATCTTAGTAGCATACCATCGATACCTCTCCTATATAGAAGTTTGTATAGTTAGGGTATTTTTCAATTTTTAGGATAAGTCAAGTGAAAGGTAGCTATATTTAAGATATGTATAGACATATTTTAACCAAGGTGACTTAGGACCAACAAGGACATAGAATGAATCTAACATGGGCATGTCGTAAGCGAGTCTCATTAGTCGTTAAACTAGGAATTAAAATCTTGTTTCATTATGTGAAATATCTATTAGGGATGCTTTGGTAGACATTGCATCTGTAGATTTATTTTCAACTCTTGGAACTTGTTCAAAAATGATGTACACTAAAAGGAAGCCCGCAGTTGATCCATCAATTTTCTAAATGGGATCAATTTCTCATCTTTGGTCATATAGTCATTATTAAACTGGCTAATGACTACTTGGGAGCCATCATAGACCATAAATGTTTTTTATTCTCTATTAGATGGCTAGCTTTAATCAAGTAACCATAGATTTATACTCTACTATGTTATGAGTGCAAGGAAAGTTGAGTCTATGGGACTTGGGAATGGCATAAGCTTATGAAGTAAAGACAATTCTTGCACATGCATCATGACTGGTATAGGATCCATCAAATTATAGCTTCCATAATTATATTTTTGATGCTTATATGGTGAATATTGACTCATCTAGGAACTCTAATATAATTAGTTTATGATTAGGTATAGGTTCCTTTTCTAGTTGATCCACTATGACTTTCCCTTTGATGGATTTTTTATCCATGTATTCTATGTCAAACTCACTTAGGATCATGAATCACTTGGAAAGTCTTCTGGTGAGTGTTGCCTTGCTTAATAGGTATTTCATTCCATATTTATATGAGCTATGAGCTTTGTCTTGTGGCTCACCATATAGTGTCTCAACTTTTGGAAAGTGAAGAGAACTGTGAGGCATGCTTTCTCTATTGGTGAATAGTTGAGGTCATATTTGACTAGTGTTCTACTGATGTAATAGATGGACCTCTATTTAACTTGATCATCGTGCTAGGCTAAGAGAGATCACAACACTAACTCGGTTGTTGATATATATTAAAAAAAGTGTCTTTCTTGGAGTTGGTCGTACTAGGACTGGAAAAATTAATAGATAATCCTTAAAATTTTGGAAGGCTTGTTGACACTGGTCCATCCACATAAAATTTACTCCTTTGTGTACCAAATATTGAAATGGATGACATTTATCATCTAGTTATGTTGTGAAGCTTCTGATTGATTGTAGCCTTCATTTTAGGCCCTAATCTATTTCATGTTCTTGGGAGGAGGCATCTCTAATATTGATTTTACTTTTTTTGGATCTACTTCTATACCTCTATGCAAGAAAATGAAACCTAGGATTTTTCCAAAAGCAACTCCAAAGGCACATTTATTTGGATTCAGTTTGACATTTTATTCTTAAACCTATCAAATATAGGACCCATCACATGTCAAATTGTCAAATGCAATTATATGTAATCACATTAGATAGGACTATAACATTGAATAAGTCAACAATTATTTAGGATCCTCCCACATTCTTCTCACAACCCCTCTTTTATAAATACAAGAGGGCTCATTATAAATAGACATATTTTGGCAATGCAACAAAACTTTTCCAGTTTGTGTGTGCACTCTAAAACTTTGAGCTTAGATGTATTTATCAAATTGCATTCAATAAAAGATGCCTATAACTTGTATTGGTCGCAATGAAATTGGCCTTCTAAGGCCCATAAATTGTGTCCAATTAACCTATTTTTTTATCTCATCGCATTTTTGGACTCCTCATCACTTTGTCGACAAATTGAGCTCTCATTTATATTTTTTCTCAATCTTTTGAGGGGGTGACATATTACCTAAACTTGCTGCCTCACTCCCTTTGCAACATACTAGGGAAAGATATTCATTAATAATTCTTTGAAACAACACCTAAAAATGCATTGTCTCAAAGAGGGGAAAATTTTAAATAATAAAAATTGTACCATCACCTGCGCACGACATTTTTGCTAATTTTCATCAAGTAATCAATTGAATATTTTTTATTATTTAATTAATATGTGTTTTTCTTCCCATTTAAATTTCAAATTCATATTTCCCTCCAAATTCTTATAGTTAAATAAGTTTAATTATTTAATTAGCTAATTATTCCTCTAAAATTAATTAAATATTTTTTATTTAATTGATGTTTTTCTCAATTTTAATTAAATTAATTCTTAGATCATTCTTTTCACCTAAATTAAATGATTATTTTAATTATTTAATTTACTAACCGTGTCTTCTATAATTGAATAAATCATTTAGTTTATTTAATTATTCCATTTCTCCTAAGCTAACTCACTCTTCTAAAATAAATAAATAAAAAAATTTGTTTATTCCCTCTCATGCACAATTAAATAATTTTTAATTATTTAATGCTAATTTATTCCTCCGCTTCTACCTCTATAACTAACACTAACTCTCAATCTGACTAGTTCATCTATCCAATCATCTCTTCAATCAATTCACTTGACTAATCAATCTATTCAGTCTTATTATCAATCAATCTTGGCATCTATCAATCAAATCTCTTAACTGATCAATCTATTATGTCATGCAACTAGTCTAATATCAATCAACCTTAGTCATCTTCCTTATCAACCCAGTCCCAATCAATCATAGTCATTCATTATGATTCAGTGCCTCTAAATCTGAATCATCCATTGAAATCCATAATTCTATAAAATGAAGGTAATTCTTCATAATTTCTTTAACCGTAATTCCCAAATTTTCATGTCATCATATCAAGAGAAAAACTGGGAGCCAAAATTGCATTGAAAATGAGAAGCACAAGGGAGAAGTATGGTAAAATTCATTTGATTCATATTATAGATTGTGCATGATTTATTTGTCTAATATGTCTCTTGTTAGTGGTAAGATTTTGTGCATTGAGATTGGATCTTTTTTTGTTAGGTCCCCTAATCTTCTTGCATAGTTTATTGGTTCAACAATTTTACCCCTATGACAATAAGAATAAGTCTGATTTTAAAATTAACATTAATTATATATAACTCTAAACTAGCTCTAACCTATCTCGAACCATAACTCTAAGTGACCCTTTACCTCAGTGCTAACACTTACTATAAGTGAATACTAACCTTAATTGAACTAAAGCTTTTACACTGACTCTAATCTTAACTCTTATTAAATTGTAACCCATATTTAATCCTAATTATAACCACAACTGCACATTTAACTTAATTGAAATCTAACCTTAATCTTAAGTAGATGGTAATCCTAATTGAACCTTAAGAATACCCCTAGTTCTCATTGAATCTTGACTCGACCATTATCTATTTGATACTCTTACCCAGACTCTAAATATCAACCTTCTTATCTTATCTTGAATATAAAAAATAAGTCCCTTAATATCAAACAACAATGAGCAATTTAAATCAATATGGGTTAGGGTTTAATTGAGACAAGATTTGAATTAGGATAATGATTTAATTAGAGTTAGGGTTAAGGTTTGAATCTAAATTATAATTAGGGTTAGATTTTAGGATCAAATATGATTATTAATAAATTACTATTAGGGTTTGGGTTTAATAAGGTTCAATTAGGGTGAAATTTAATAAAGGTTCAAGTATTTAATTAGAATAATGTTTAAGGTTAAATATGGTTAATGTTCACTTATACCTTAGAGTTAGGGTTTAATTAGAATAAGGAATGAATCATTGTCACGTTATTGATAGGGTTAGGGTTAGGGTTAGGTTTTAGTTATGGCTTGGATTTCTAGTATTAGAGTTAAAGTTCAAATAGGGTTATCATTTACTCAAGGTAAATAAACTCTATTTCATACCCAAAAGATAACACTACTTGAATTCTAATCATAAATCTAAATCTAATTGAACATTAAAATCAAATGGGCATATTATTTATTAAAGGATAGTTAAGCATTGAAGACATCTCTTGGCATATTTTATATGTTTTGTTCCAAACTAGGGGAGAGGGTCTCATGGCGGAGGAGGGTTCAGGGTAAGTAGTTGGGCAAAATGAGCCCTTTAGTGAATCATTAAAAGTGTCATGTCGATACTTATCCCTAAAAAAAATTCTTAAATCTAAAAAAACAACCAATTATGTGATGCTAGATCAACACACAAATAAACATGGTTTAATGCACAACTATCCATCTTACATTTTTGGGCGACTATTTTGAACACCTCAACAAAAAAACATGTTGATACAACATCATATTTGAACATGAAGACTCAATACCAATTTGTTTTTAAATAGGAAACTTGATAAGTAAATTGCTATAAAATTTTGAGAATGATTTGAAATATACATATAGAATTTTGAGAGACCCAAACTAAAACACTCCATTATAAAAGTCTATTACATTTTTCTATTTTTAAAATATAATTATTTTTACCAAACTTTTTATAAGTATATATGATATTATTCTACAAATGAAATATAGACATTTTAGGAGTACCCATTTTTTATAAATATATGTTGTAGCCCATTATAGATGATGACAAAAATATTTATTAAGTTTTTTTTCCAACTTTCTATAACATATGAACATGATGGAGCTCAAAAAGTCAATAGGAGTATCAGTGATCCAACCCTGTAACGGAATATTTCTACACACAAACAGACAATCTAATGAAAATCACTTTGACGTTGCAAAGCGTAATAGAAAATGATGAACAGTTGTGTACTATAGTAAAAGGAACTGCTAGCGGGTTTGAACCCATGATCAATGGGCGAAATTTCATAAAGAAAGAAAAAAGGGAATGTTTCCACAAATTGAGGAAAATATGTTACAGTTTTACATGATTAATCTATCCAGACATCTCTTCAATCAAATCACTTGACTAATCAATCTATTCATTCTTATTATCAATCAATCTTGACATCTATCAATCAATTTGTTAACTCATCAATCTATTATGTCATGCAACCAATATAATATCAATCAACCTTAGTCATCTTCCTTATCAACCCAATCCCAATCAATCATAGCCATTCATTATCATTCAATGCCTCTAAATCTGAATCATCCATTAAAATCCATAATTCTATAAAATGAAGGTAATTCTTCATAATTTCTTTAGCCGCAATTCCCAAGTTTTCATGTTGTCATATCAAGAGAAAAAATGGTAGCCAAAATTGTGTTGAAAATGAGAAGCACATGGGAGAAGTATGGTAAAATTTATTTGATTCATATTATAGATTGTGCATGATTTATTTGTCTAATATCTCTCTTGTTAGTATTAAGATCTTGTGCATTGAGATTGGATCTTTTTTTTATTATGTCCCCTAATCTTCTTGCACGGTTTATTGATTCCACGATTTTACCCTTATGACAATAAGAATAAGTCCAGTTTTAAAATTGACATTAATTATAACTCTAAACTAGCTCTAACCTATCTCGAACCATAACTCTAAGTGACACTTTACCTCAGTGCTAACCCTTACTATAAGTGAATACTAACCTTAATTGAACTAAAAAATTTACACTAACTCTAATCTTAACTCTTATTAAATTCTAACATGTATTTAGTCCTAATTATAACCACAATTGCACATTTAACTTAATTGAAATCTAACCTTAATCTTAATTAAATGGTAATCTTAATTGAACCTTAAGAATAACCCTAGTTCTCATTGAATCTTGACTCAATCATTAATCTATTTGACACTCTTACCCAAACTCTAAATATCAATCTTGTTATATTATCTTGAATATAAAAAATAAGTCCCTTAATATCAAACAACAATCGGGAATTTAAATCAATTTGGGTTAGGGTTTAATTGAGACAAGATTTGAATTAGGATAATGATTTAATTAGAGTTAGGGTTAAGGTTTGAGTCTAAATTATAATTAGGGTTAGATTTTAGGATCAAATATGATTATTAATAAATTAAGTTGTTAAGGTTTGGGTTTAATAAGGTTCAATTAGGGTGAAGTTTAATAAAGGTTTGTGTTCAATTAGAATAATATTTTAGGTTAAATGTGGTTAATGTTCACTTATGATTAGAGTTAAGGTTTAATTAGAATAAGGATTGAATCATTGCCATGTTATGGATAGGGTTAGGGTTTAGTTATGGTTTGGGTTTTTTAGTATTAGTTAAAGTTCAAATAGGGTTATCATTTACTCAAGGTAAATGAACTCTATTTCATACCAAAAAGTCTAACACTACTTGAATTCTAATCATAAATCTAAACCTAATTGAACATTAAAATCAAATGGACATATTATTTATTAAAGGATAGTTAAGAATCGAAGACATCTCTTGGCATATTTTATATACTTTGTTCCAAACTAGGGGAGAGGGTCTCATGGTAGAGGAGGGTTCAAGGTAAGTAGTTGGGCAAAATGAGCCCTTTAGTGAATCATTAAAAGTGTCATGTCGATACTTATCCCTAAAAAAATCTCAATTTTGAAAAAACCAATTATGTGATGCTGCATCAACGCGCAAATAAACATGGTTTAATGCACAACTATCCATCTTACATTTTGGGGGGCTATTTTAAACACCTCAACAAAAAAAATATGTTGATACAACATCATATTTGAACATGTAGACTCAATACCAATTTTTTTTAAAATAGGAAACTGGATAAGTAAATTGCTATATAAAATTGAGAATGATTTGAAATATCCATATAGAATTTTGAGAGACCCAAACTAAAACACTCCAATATAAAATTCTCTTACATTTTTCAATTTTTATAATATAATTATTTTTACCAAATTTTTTATAAGTATATATGATATTATTCTACAAATGAAATATAGACATTTTAGGAGTACCCATTTTTTATAAATATATGTAATACTCCATTATAGATGGTGATAAAAACATTTATTAAGTTTTTTTTCCAACTTTGTATAACATATGAATATGATGGAGCTCAAAAAGTCAATAGGAGTATCAGTGATCCAACCCCGTAACGGAATATTTCTACACACAAACGGAAAAGCTAATGAAAATCACTTTGACGTTGCAAAGCGTAACAGAAAATGATGAACAGCTGTGTACTGTAGTAAAAGGAACTCCTAGCGGGTTTGAACCCACGATCAATGGGCGGAATTTCAGAAAGAAAGAAAAAAGGGAATGTTTCCACAAATTGTGGAAAATATATTACAGTATATTACATGATAGGCTGTGAAAAAAATTGGAACAACAATATTTTTTCTAGTAGTTGTCAGGGAAATCATTTTTGAATCCTTGGCGTATCGGGGAGGATTATTTTGGTGGGAAACAGAACTGTGAAAGAAAAGTTGGATGGCGATTTAACCAAACATGTGCCCTCTCGGAATCTCAACAAACAGCCAATGGTGTTTCAATTTGTTTGATGTACATATGTTTTATGTTTTGTTTTTTCTTTGTTTAAGTTTTGGTTTTTCTTGCCGTGCTTTCGGTATTATTTTATGAGAAATAATCTGTCAAATCCAGCTGTTTTTTTCTTTATTGGTCTATGAAAAATACTGGCAGTTCAACGTTTCAGCATGCAGCGGGTTTTTCTGTCTTTTGGCGTGAAAAATCGTGTCAGAGACTATGCTTAAAATTTTACAGCAGAAAATGTCCGTAACCGGTTTTCCTGGATAAATCTCCTAAATCTTTGTTCCGTACAATCATTTGAGACTTTTACAGACATAAAAAGTTTTACTATTATAAAACTCCATTATCTTCACTCTTCTGTTGTATTATGGAATACTAACAGTGTCGTATCCTACTTCCATTGAAAACAGCACTGCAATTTAGTACGGTCAAGCAATTTGGTGAGTTTTTTAAAGCTCCAAAAATTTAAAGGTTTCGAAAATTTCTAGAGCATTACCTACAAGGAACTTTATTTTAATAAGTTCGATAGAGCAGAAAGCTAGATCTTCTTTTACCTATAATGTCATTAGCGTGGAAATCGTATGGATTTGAAGTTAACGGCGAATTTAGTGTTAACTTTGCTGTCATCTACAGTAAGAGTCACTTGGACTTGTACATAGGGCGTGATTTACTTTGAATTCAGAGCCAAATTGAAGTAGCAGGGCTCGTTATTCCTTTGCTTTTAATTTTCCTAAATTAACCTGTACTTAAAAGAAACTCTCTCATTTTGCGGAGCCTGCCCACGCTTTTCCTGCTTTGTAACTGTAACTCGATTTATTTTAAAGCTTTAAGGTTTCAGCAGCAGCTTTTAATATTTTCTGTGCATTAGTTAATGACAGGTTCATTGGCTTTACATTTACCCTGAGTAATTATTTGCTTGAAAGAGCAGAAAGATTTTCGTTTACCTGTAATGTAGTCAGCATGGAAATCATAGGGATTTGTAAAGTAAAGGGAAATTTAGTGTTAACTTTGCTGTCGTGTGCAGTAAAACTCATAAGGATCTGTACATTGGGCGAGGTTTACTTTTCGTAGCTGATTTGAATTGGCAGGTGTCGTTATTCCTCTGCTTTTGCAGAGCCTGCCGACGTTTTGCCTGCCTTAAAACTGTGACTTGATCTAATTTGAAGAATAAGGTTTCTGCAGCAGGTTTTAATCTTTTTCGAGCACTAGTTAATGATAGCTTCATTGCCTTACAGTTACCCTGAGTAACTATTGTTTGACAGAGCAGAAAGATTTTCTCTTACTATAATGTAGTCAGCATGGTATTCATAGGGATCTGTAAAGTTAACAGGAAGTTTAGTGTTAAATTTGGTTTCTTATGTAGTAAAACTCACTTGGAATTGTACAGACGGCGAGGTGTACTGTTCAGAGCCAATTTGAAGTAGCAGGACCCATTATTCCTCTGCTTTGAATTTTCTTCCATTAGCCTGTACTTCGAGGAAAATCTCTCATTTTCCAGAGCTGCCAGTGCTTCCCCTGTTTTGAACCTATAACTTGATTTAATTTGATGCATTAAGGTTCCTGCAGCAGGTTTTAATCTTTTCAGAGCAATAGTTAGGGGAAAGGCACCAGCAGTGGTTCCAGCATCAATAACTGTTTATTTATTGTCATGTTGATTTTTAATAATTGTTCATTTTATTCATGTATTATTAGTTGATCATTTATATATCAATAGTCAATCATTTCTTTAGTTTTTTCGATTCATGATTGGTCTATTTGTGCACCACTGTTAGGACATTTGTGCACCACTATTGAGACATTTTTCTACAAGTACCAGTGATTTTGAGTGGATGGTCATTGGACCAACTTCAAATAGACATGGGCAATGCTTTGAATGACCACATTTTGACCCTTTTGAACACGACTCCCACAACGTGCATCGCAAACAACCAAAAACAATCATCAAGATCCAATATATCATTTATGATCTATGGGTGCGTGAAGTTAGCTATAGCCAACTATTGGTGCCTTTTCTCTATTGCAACTTTAATTCCTTATAGTGAAAAGACATCAGCGTATCTGCCTAATAATTTGTTACTCATATATAGAGAGGGACATAATATACTACTTGCAGAAGATGGGATGTCCTGACAACATGAGTGATAATAAGAAGAGGACATTAAAGTTACATGATATTAAGTATGTCATAATAGGTGGTAAACTTTGGTGGAAAAATACAAATGGTGTCATGTTCAAGTGTGTTGACTAGAGTCACGCTGAAAAGTTGCTATTTGAAATGCATAGTGGAGTTTGTGGAGGACATTACCTGCCTTAAACAATTGCACATAAGATACTAAGGGGTGGGTTCTGGTGGCCAACAATTTTTAAGGATGCACACCAGTTAGTCAAAAAATGTGATGTTTGTCAGAGGTTCTCTAGGAAACTTACCCTTAAAGCTTGTTGATGTACAGGCTCCATTTCAGCAATGGGGTATTCATTTTATTGGAGAAATGGCATGTAAATCAAGTGGTGGTCATTCATGGATCTCGGTTGCCACAGATTATTTCACAAAGTGGGTGGAGGCAATCCCAACCAAAAAGGCTACAAGTAGGGTTGTGATTGAATTTTTGATGGATAATATGGTGACAAGGTTTGGGTGCCCAAACAGGATAGTGTTAGATAATGCAATGTGTTTTAGGTCAGAAGAATATAAGGATTTTTGCAATAAATTTGGTATCCAGACATCTTATTCGTCACCCTACCATCCACAAGGTAATGGACAAGCAGAATCAAGCAATAAGAGTTTGATGAAAATCATGAAAAGAGTCCTAGAGAAGAACAAAAGGGCATGGGACTCAAAGTTGAGATTGGTTGTTTGGGCAGACAAGGTGACCACAAAAAGGGCAATAGGATGTGCTCCTTTTGACTTAGTGTATGGAGAGCTATACGTTTGTCCAGACATAATTGATGTGCCCCAGAATAATTGATGGAGATCTATACATTGTGCCCCAGAATAATTGATGGAGATCTATACGTTTGTCCAGACATATGATCATGAGATTGAGGATAATATGCAGTTGAGAATGGATGAGCTGATGCAACTGGATGAAACTAGAAGAGAATCTTATGCGAGAAATTCTAAGCTACAGTTGTAGGTCAAGAATTTATATGATAAGAAGGAAACTGCAAGAAAAGTTGAAATTGATGATCTTGTTCTGATGTGGAATGTCAGATTGGAGGACAAGAGAAATCATGGGAAGTTTGATGCAATATGGTTAGGTCCATATTTGATCCACATCAAATGGGGAGAGGACTCCTATTTTATCATAGAACTGACCGATGATGTTCTCGAACTCCTAATTCATGAAACCCTACTTCTTTTGAAGTAGTTTTCTTTCATGAACAGTAGTCTAGGGTTTGTGTATATGTTTTTTAGTTTCATTTCCTTCTTTTGGTCATTTTTTTTGTGTCTTTCTCTATGAGTGGTCTACTTCACCCTGAGATTTTGTTATTCTCAGCTCATTCTAGTGGTAATGAACATCCCCAACTAGAGCCACTGGTAGTACTTTAAATTACCCTACAAATTTTTTGAGTCATCTTGATGAAAATTTGGTCTTTTTTCCATGACTCTTGCTCTTTGTCATTGGTTCAAGGGTTAGGGTCTAAGGTTTTATGCATTTGAATTCCTTGTTTTGGTTAAACCCTAAGTCTCTTATGTTCCATCGTTACCTTTTTGGTTCATAATGATGTGGGTCGTTTTATCATAAAAGGGGCCACCTTTTGTTTCCTAATGATTTTTTTTACGCTTGGTTGGCCTTTTATTTTATTCCCTAAAAATGACTTTCCTAAGTCTAAAGTATACATGTGGTCATGTTTTAAGTTATGGGTTTCTTTGTTGTTCTAAGAAAGTCCCTTTACCTTTATGGCGGTCTGGTACATGTCGCATTTCCATTGGCCCCACAATGCCATGATAACGTCACCCTAGAAAACTTGTTGACTGCGGCGTCGTGAGATGTTGCCAAGTGTCAAGTATCAGTCAACTGGAGGAACCTTTTGAAATGTTTTTTAATAACTTATGATAAATGTCTTTGGTTAATGTTCAAGCTACTAAAGTTCTCATCTTTCTGCACGTGCTCAAATGGAAGAAGTTGTTTTAATTGGTAGGAAAAGTTTCTCAATAGTTAATGGCAAGAAATAAATGGTTTATCCAGCGACTGGGTAATCTTCAATGAGATTGGATGGTTGTCGTGATCCCGTGATCAAAGATGCAAGGAAGTCAACGACCGCAGCATCACAAGATCATGACATGTGTCCTTGGTCAACCAACATAGGTAGATGGTAGGGCCAAATGATGATGTGTAAAGGCAGTGACTTGGATTTTACTCATTGGTTGGTAGATTGGCCCATTTTCCATCTTGGGAGTCAATGTCAAATTGACCAATTTTGATTGTTCGATGCGCCAACATGCAAAAATATCAACGATTGAAATTCAAATTTGATGACTGAAGAATTCAAGTGTTTTTTCACTCGTATGGACATTAATGGTAGACAGGACGGCAAGAACCTATTTCAAATTTAAACAAAAGGGGTTTTTGACGTCAATTGCAATTCACCAAGCATTCATACAAGAGCCAGAATTGTTCTAAATCCGAAGGAAAGTTGATTGAAGAGTTGTAGTGCCAAATTTAGGGTTTTTTAGAGCGTTGAAAACCTAAGTGCATTTATTTCTTGCCTGAGTTGTTTTGAGTTGTAATTTCTTAGAAAAATACTTTGGGAGTGTGGGGGAAATATTTCTAAGCTATCTGGGATCAAGGTAGTGAGTGAATTGAGTTGAATTTTCTTGATTTCTATGTGTAATTTCAAAATTATTGAAAAACCCTAGTTTTCCCCTTTTTGTGTGAAATTTGAATTTTAAGCTCCCTAGTTTTCTGAGATGGCACCCCAGAGACATCATTATGGCCGAGTTGATTATTAGAAGAGGAATTTGTTTGATGATTTCCTAGATCAACTCAAACCCTCGACAAATGATAGATATGTAGGGTAGAAATTTATGGAAAGAAAGACCATAGGTAAGGATTTGATCGACAAGGTGTACAATATTTCAAACGTTAGGTTGTCAATGACTAGGTTAGGCATGTTCAGATTGTGGTTTGGCCAAAGTCATCTTCACAACCCTCTATTGCATGGTAGTATGACTTAGGGAAGTTGGTGGTTCCTAATGTGTTCATGGATGAGGATTTACTCAAGGTAGTAGCAAATAGGTATGACCCAATTTCAAGGGTTGTGAGGGATAACAGTGGAGAAATTTTTTTATCAATCACTAGAGAAGAAATTCAAAGGGTTTTTAGTTTATATGAGTCTACATCTTTCTTGGAGCATCTTGATTTGGAGGAAATTAAGGGAGATTACATGAAAATGAAGGATATTGTCAGAGGTAGTCTTCTCCCTGCTCATATGACCAAGGCATGGAGATCAAAGTATTATATTGGCCCTAGTTCAGTGGAGCCCTTCGAGATTGAGGCTTTCACTCCTCACTTGAAGGCCATATTTTATTCACTTTGTCAGGTTCTAGGTTTTCACCCTATCACATTCATGCCACCAACATATATGCATATGGCAATTTAGATCTAGCATCTAGGCTTTACAGTCATTTATGATTTTGCACCATACCTAGAAGAGAAAATACATGAAGGATTACAAGAAATCAAGAAGGATGATAAGAAATAAAATTTCTTATGGTTTTCTTTGTTGATGTGCATGTTTCTATACAAGAATGTTCATTTCTTTTGGAAGTCAATAAATTTAATAAGAACAGTTGATGGAGAAGAGATGCTAGTGCAGGTTTGGAGCACAACTCTGTCATGGGATAGAGAGGGAGATAGTTTTGTATTATTTCACAACTGCTTTGCATTAAGATTAAAATCTAGGCTAACAGTTGATCCTCCTAGGATCCCAGTGTAGCTACATGATTTACTAAAGCCCAAAGAGAGGGTCCCTAATTTAAAGATTGTGCATAATTGGGGTGATGTAATTCCTTATCCTGTCAATACAGTTCTAAGAGTTTATGGTTTTGAAGGAAAAACATGTGTTTCCCTATAATGTGTCATTAAGGTTAGGATTTGCAGAAGTTATTTGGAAAATCAGTTGTATTCAGGAGTAGGATCTATCTGGAATAAGTAAAGGCACAATTTTCCCTAACTACACCATTACCCCCAATTTTGTGATAACCACAGGAAGATGGGTGCATTTTGGTAATTTTTTTTCTCCCTATCACTTGGGTGTTAGCATAGTGAGGCACAGTGACCCATAGAGATTTTATAACATGTTTAGGGAAAGGATAAAGAGTTCTCCTTTGCCTCATGTTTTCAATTTTCTAGAGGACTTAATCAAAAATATTTATGATGAAGATCAACAACAAGATAATAAAGAGAAGTGGGTTTCATATAGGAAGTTGTGGGATACTGTAGGGAAATTGGATCCAAACTATGATCCTTTGAAGACCTTCAACCCATTTTCTATGAAAATCAATGTTCTGATTAATTATTTTGAAGAAATGAGGATTACCTTGAGGCAAAAGAAGAATAGACTAGAGTTAGGGGATAATATTGATACCCTACAGACATTTTTGCATGCACGACTCTCATCATTCCAAACAAGTATGAAGTCTTAAAAGGCACAATCTCCACCACCAAAGGATAGGCCTACCTACTTGCCCTATGTAAAGGAAATACAAGAGGTGAGAAGGTCAATGATAGTGATAGTGATGAAGAGAGGAGGAAGGGTAACAAAGTAATGAGGTATGAAAGGCCTATTGTTCCTCAGCCTAGGCCATTGAAGGGGGTGAGAATCATTGATGTTGAAGATGAACCAATGCGAGGCTCCTCACCACCTCTTCCACCCTCATCGCCTCCAAAGAAAAAAGGAAAATAATAAGTAGAAGAATGGTTTGAGTTGTATACTGAGGAGTAGGGTGTAGAGGAGAGTGATGATGATGATGTCATCATTATTACCAACAAAGAATTACATGTAGGATTTCCTACAGCACCTTAGCCACCTGAATTTGACTTCACCTCACTAGATACCCAAGGAAGAGCCTTCAAAGATGCTAGAAAGGAGGCATGTGAGGAATTCTTGGAAGATGAAAATTTTGTGAAAAGTTAAGCTTTCCTACAGCTGGTTTGGAGAGTTAAAATTGATGAATACCAAAAGAGATGTGAGGAGATAAAAGCTCAGCATCCTGAGAAGAGTGATCAAGAAAATGAGGAAGAAGTAAAGATTGAAATGATGGAAGAGTTTAATACCATCATCGCTAAAGAAGGGAAGAAAATTATAAATCAAGCAAGAGTTTTGATTATTCCTTAGTAGAACATTGTTGACGCTATTGCCTTTGATGTAGTAAGGAAGAAAAGACATTTGCATGGTTCTCCATAAGAGAAAAATCTTGCAATAAAAGTGCCTTCTTTCAGCCACGATTATGCCACCTTGGCCATTTGATCATTAACCCCAGGGGAAAGAAGACCAATCCTTGAAGACATTAACCCAAATTTGAGAGGAGGTCTTGTTATAAAGAGAGATGCAAATACTTCTAGTGTTGAGACATAAAATTTAGTTTTAGACACGGCCAAACTAGCTCAGGTATTTGCCAAGAAAGAAGATGCTAAAAAGATGGAGTATAAAAGTAAATATCAACATATTTTTGGGGAATACAACAAGGAACACTAGAAGTGTATTAAGTTGAAAACTAGGGTGCAAATCTTGGAACAAAGAATATTGGAGTTGTCCCCTACAGCCCTTGCAATTGCTTCTACCCCATTTACATTAGGTATACTTCTTGCCATTTCCATTGTGATAGCTCCACAAGTCCCTACTGAGGCAACTCCTCCTATTACCACATCAGAACCAGTTTTTGAAGAACCTACTTATTTTGTGGCTCCAACAAAGGGTCAAATGATGGAGAAAATCAAAGAGTTAGAGAATAGGTTAGTAGAGACAGAGCAGATTTATGCCTAGAAATAGAAAGAGATAGTCAACTCAATGTTGACTCATCTAAATGATAAGGTTGACAACAGGTTGGCTCCCATCCATTCTTTGTACTATGTTGTTTGAGGCTATAAGGGGTTTTGATAGGGACAGAGATGTGGTTGCACCATTATTTTCCAAGTGGATGCAAAGGTCTAATGAATTAAAGACAATGTTTGTAGCCTCCAAATTTCATGTTGAGAGACCATAGGCATTTCAGCCAACTCATTTGTTGGCTAAGTCTTTTCAAAAAATTTGAGTATTGCCTGCAGATATAGAAAGGAATATTAGAGAGTTGATAAGAAATTTCAATGAGCTACAAGATACACTTTTGACTGGGATAGTAGATGAGAATGGAAACATTAAACTATTACAACTATGGAGGGAACAAGCAAAGAAGGTGATCAACTCTAAGGTAGACTTGATTTGTAAAGATATTAATATTGATATGCTTGAAAATAGCATGGACAAAATCATAAATACAGGAGAATTCTTTGAGTCTTTTAAAAAGGAGGTAAATTAGGTAGCCATCAAGTACAACCCCTATAGAGAAAATGCATATGAGGTCATGAATTTAATTGGCCAACAGATGAGGAATATGTTGAATGGATAAAGATATACCTGAATGAAGAGTGAAGGAAAATCAGTTAGCCTTCTAACTTTTGATGCGACAGTCTGGAAAGCACTTTTGGCATATTTTGTAGCATTTATATTTTGAAGGATGAGTTTTCAACAGTCATGGACCCAAATGAAATCTTCATCAACAAATTGCAAAGCGAGAAAGTATAAAGAATATTTTTCAAAGGGGGAAAAGGCATTTTTGTCTTATATGAAAGTATGTTGTAAATGAAAGTCAAATAGTCCAATGGATTGATGATATACGTCTCCTCTTGTTCGAAGGTTGTTTTCTCCCTTGTTATTATAAAAGGGAATTCAAGGCCAAGAGATAGGGTTTCAAGTTCAGTTTTTGAAGTCTAGGTCCTAGTAGTAAGGTCTAGGTGAAATTTTGAGCATATTGTAAAACATTTTATAGAGAAATTTTCAAGAGTCTTGTGTCAAAATTTTGCAAGTTTTGAGTTCATGAATTGTATAAACGTTGTATGACAGAAATAGTCATTGAAAATTAATGAAGAATATAATTTCTGATTCAATTCTCTCTTGTGTACAAGTTATGAGTTTTGAGTGAAATAGAATAAAAAGGGTTTTATTTTATTCAGTGCATTGATATGATGTATGTAAATTTTATTCATGCTTTGATCTAATGGGTTGATTAAATGCTTGAATATACTTGTAGATTCTTAGGCTTTGTATAGGTATTTTGATAAGAATTTTGGATTAGGTTTGTTGTTGGGAAATGTTGTAATGCAACATTGTCTTAGATCTTAAAGTTATTCAGTAAAATTTTGTTATACTGCAATTTTACTTTTTTGTAAATTTGTTACCCAATGGAATGAGGCATTGATCACTGTTGTAGTATTTTTACTAATTCTTTTGGAGTTCAATATCATATAACTTTTCTACAAAATTGATAAATCATGTTGTATCATTTTAAGTTTTATGTTGTATGTTTTTGTTGTTATCTCATGCTCCAATTTAGTTGAGGATCAATGGAGAATTAACCATTCTTCAATATTCTCCTATTTCTATTGACTTTTCTATGAGATATATGTTAGTTTTAATTCTATTCACAAATTTGGTGTAGAGGTTGTGAGTGAATTAAGGGATTACCCTCTCAGTTCTTACAAATCCCAAAGTGTAGAAGGGTTAGAGTTATCCTCGTCATTTGGTCCAAGTCTGGGAAATTATTGATAATTAGAGATGGCATCCTCATAGGTAATTGAATGATTAACTTGGCGAATACTTTTAGCGTAAACCCTATTTTAGGAACAACATATAAGACAACATAGAAGTCATTAGATGATGAAATACATGCAAACATACAGGTAAGAGATAGAATTTATGCAAAATATTTGCAACTAGGATAGGTAAAACAATAATTTCATTGAATTAGGCAAAAGGAAATACAACTACAAGGCAAAATAGAGAAGAACCCTTTTCAAAATGTACAAGATTAACTTTTAAAGAGTAGGCATAACTCTGAATGAGACATTGGAGTTCAAGCCCCTACTTCAGTTGAGTCATTGAAAGATCAGAAAGAGATCAGAAGAAAAAATGCAATCTCTGGATGCAAGTAAAATATTCAAAGTGACAGAAACCCCAAAATAATGAATATTCCTGCAATCAAGAAGTGACCCCTAGCAATAAATATGGACTCAAAAGTCCTCATATTGTACTCTATTAGCATATAATCATGGCCCAAAGCCATCTACAATCGTGATGGTGTTATTTGAATGGATTGACAAAGTAGACAAGCCATTGAATGCAGATGAAAATATATTAATGTGATCGACCTTGTTTTCTCTTCATCGGTGAGACCTTCCTTGATAATCCCTTCATGCCTCTTAGTGATAAAATTGACTTCTTTTGATCATCGAGGAAATTTCCCCCTAATAACCAAACTCTCTACTAAGTGTATCGAGATGTGGCTACAAACCATCAACCATCAAGGAAGTTGTTGTGACACTCAATCGATGATATCCTGTATATATCATCCTCCAACAAATTCTTAGCAAGGAAGAAGACATGTTCCCTTGATGGAATTCATCAAGACTATCATGTTGAACAAATTGATCCTTGTCGATCCTTATAGTTGCACTGATGAGAAAATGCATTAGTGAAAACCACTTGTTTCTTTGTCAATGCAACCCTCCATCTACTCTATTTGTGTATATCAGAAAAAAACCTGTCAAACATCCCATTGGAGAAGCCAACACTATCGGGCCACATGTTTTTGTCCCTTCTGATAATCCAAGTTATGCCAATGAATAAAATCATCAGGGTGACTTACCCCGATGGCATCCATTGGTGAGATGCAGCCCATCAGAAGGAAATTTTCCTTCTTGGCTGACGGTGTTAGCTCCTCTAATGAACCTCATCAATGAAACTCATAGAATATTATGGCGGTGCTTCCTTTCCTTTCACAGTGAACTGAACATGCTTATCGGCAAAATTTCCACCGATGAATCTAAACAAGGGTCATTTTGGCAAGGCCCAAATATGTCTTGTTGAAACACGTCATTGATTATTTATACTAGTTTGCATATTGGTAAGACTTCTTCTGGCGACCACCATTGAGGAGACATATACCATCAGGACGCATAATTTGATTACTTTTGACAGTTATAGCTACAATGATGGATCTCATCGGTGGAACAAGGAACATGTTCCACCGAAATCTTCTCTTTTATCCTGATGATCAGTCTGATTGGAATTTTAGGAAGACAATGGTAATCTTTTCCCAAAATATAGACTTAGACTCTTATAGAATCCCTGCACGCCTTCATCAGTGAAACAAGAAGAATGTTGATGTAGCTAGGGTTGGAGAATCCAATGAAGGACTATTTGACCTTGTAACCAAACTACAACATAGGGGAATTTCACAATAACAACTCCAAATCTGAAATAGAATAGAAATCTTTATTCATAAATTCACTGATTACATGCAATGTGTCGGGCTGTAAGGCCTTCCTAGTTACGGCCAAGTACAAAGCAAATAAAAGTCTAAAAGATCTCACAGGATCCAAATCTTTTCCACAACATCAGTACTCAGCTAGCCCAGATCTGCAACACAACAGAACACTGGTAGGAACCCCAGGACAAATCTTAACTTATACTCCCAACTTCCAAGCAATCTTCCTATTCCTAAGCTCGCAAGCTACTAACTTTGCTATCCCCCTCTAACCCCTCCTAAACCACTACCCAAGCATCTACTTAAATACTAAATTCCAGCCACAAGTTGGCTTCACAAGGATATATAAATATTAAATGTCAAAACATCAGTCGGCTCTCAAACAGCCTTACAATAAATAAAAATCTCCAAGATGGCCCCAAATGGTCATCAGATCCACATAGAAGAATGCAACACACCAGATCTAGGTCCCCACATGTCCAATGGTCAATCCATAACATGAGGAATGCAACCCAAATTAAATGCACTAGTCAGCCAAGCCGATTCACCAAGAACAACCGAGTCGGTAAACAAGAACACCAAGCAACAGAGAAATAACTAAGTGCCAGTCAACCGACCATGCCAAGCATGACTGAGCAACATAGTTATTACCGAGCGCTAGAGAACCAACACCATCAGTTACCAAGCATTCTTCAAAGACCAAGCACCCCGGTAACCACAGAAACTGAGCAACCAGTCTCTCAAACCGAGCAAGAACTCCACCAAACTGAGATCAAAACTAACAATCTACCTTCAAAGAAAAACATATTTTTGGTTGATACAGGATTGCCAAGAATCCTAGGATGCTCCTGCATCAGATACCCCAGGTCAAGAAGATTTTCTCATAAGGAAATCAGGAACGTTTCAAGGGAATTAGAACAGGTATGCCAAATATGTTCTTAACCCATATCTCTTCTTGTCCTTCATTCCAAGTTGTCTTCACTTCATCTACTGTTCTCTTCAGCAAACTTTCCTACTTCCCATCTCTCTTGTCTTTTCTGTCTGCAACTGATAACAACCGATGTTGACCATCTCTTTTCCTACCGATCACATCAGTGCCTCGATAAACCTCATCCTCATCGGAATCATCAACCAACTCAATATTATCTGCATCTTTCTGTGTCATAAATGTCATCATCTATTGTACTATCTTTGTTAGAAAGACCATTTGCCTCTTAGTCTCAACAAACTCATCAGATATCTCATTCTCCTTCTCTTTCAAACTAGGATTTGTAACAATAGGTTCATCAACCTTATGCTCTTGAGGTCTATCACATGGACAACACCTGATAACTCCACATTCCTTAGTTCTTGTCTCCTGTAAAGGTAACAACTTATGCCGAGTTCCTTCATGTCTAACCACATAGGTGTTAGCATGACCATCAAACAAAACATTTATGTCAAATTGCCAAGGTCTACCGAGCAACAGATGACAAACATCCATAGGTAATACATAACACAATATCTCATCCTAGTAAGATCCAATCTGAAAATTAACCAAGCATTGTTCCTCAATTCTCACCTTAGAAACATCTTGTATCCAACTAACCTGATAAGGATTAGGGTGTTTCCTTCTCTCCAAATTCAATTTACTAACCATCTCCTCTAAAATAAAGTTTTCAAAACTGCCACCATCAACTATGATATTACATACCTTATTCTTGCACTTACATCTGGTTCTGAACAAATTTCTTCTTTGCACCGGTTCATGGACACATGCAGCTAACCTCCTAGTAATAAGAGATTCACCTTTTTCTGCAACATTCACAATGTCTTCTTCGGTAGCTACTGCAACTCTTTTCTTAGGACACTGATAACTTTTGTGACTAGCTTCACCACAATTATAATAAGTACTGGTGAACTCATTCTTCCACCTTCCTCTCTATCCACTGTTGAAGTTCTTAGTACCTTGACCACTAGTAGATCCCACATCAGTCTTCATAGGATTCTCTACCACATTACCTTCAGCAACTGTTTCACTAGTCTTACCAACTTTGTTCCTATTGTTCTATCTTCCTTCAAACTTCTTATTCAGCTTCTCTTCAATCTTCAATGCCATTTGATAAGAATCTCCTATTGTAGTCATCTGAACAGCTAGTAACTCTTCTTGAATACTAGGTCTCAAACCATAGACATACCTAGCAACCTTCTCTTTATCAGCTTTGGAATGACCAGTCCTAATCAGGATCTGGTAAAACTCCTAGGTATACTCCTGCACCGATTTGTTAGTCTGCTTCAAAGCTTGCATCTTCTTAAACATCTCCAATTCATAATCCACTGGAATGAATTGCTTCTTCAACTTGTCAACCATTTGGCTCCACTTAGTGATCTTTTCTTTTCCTCTTCTACCTCTTTCCAGCTAAACTTCTCTCCACCAAATATTTGCATGACCCTTCAACTTAGTCTTTACAAATCTGACTCTATCAGGATCTTCTACTTCTTCATACTCAAAGTATTCATCAATCTCATTGATCTAATCAATCAATTCTTCTAGCCTAAGGCTTCTAGAAAATACAGAAACTTCAATCTTAGGTGTCTTTCCAATCTTAGACATAGCTTTCAGAATTCTATTTTCCTCTGGATCTCGAGCTTCTTCTACAGCTTCTTCAAAATGATCTTCTTCCTCGATTTCATCATCACTATCCTCTTTCAAGGTAGTCTTCTTCTTTCTCAATTATTCTTGTAGGTCTTGCACTTGTTTCTACAAAGCCCTAAAATCATCAAGACTGAGTTCTCCAGCAACTTCTTCCTCTGAGGTCTCACGAGCTCTCCTCGGAGGCATCTTCAATCCAAGCTCAACCTTGCTCCACAAGATCAAAACTTTTCTCTGATACCACCTGATGTAGCTAGGGTTGGAGAATCCAATGAAGGATTGTCTGACCTTGCAACCAAACTACAACACAGCGGAATTTCACAATAACAACTCCAAATTTGAAATAGAACAGAAATCTTTATTCATAAATTCACTGATTACATTCAATGTGTCGAGCTGTAAGGCCTTCCCGGTTATGGCTAAGTACAAAGCAAATAATATTCTACAAGATCTCATAGGATCCAAATCTTTTCCACAACATCAGTACTTAGCTAGCCCAGATCTGCAACACAACAGAACACTGGTAGGAACCCCAGGATAGATCTTAACTTGTACTCCCAACTTCCAAGCAATCTTCCTATTCCTAAGCTCGCAAGCTACTAACTCTGCTATCCCCTCTGATCCCTCCTAAACCACTACCCAAGTATCTACTTAAATACTAAATTCCAGCCACAAGTCGGCTTCACAAGGATATACAAATATTAAATGTCAAAACATCAATCGACTCTCAAACAGCCTTACAATAAATAAAAATCTCCAAGATGGCCCCAAACGGTCATCAGATCTGCATAAAAGAATGCAACATGCCAGATCTAGGTCCCCACACACCCAACGGTTAATCCATAACACAAAGAACACGACCCAAATTAAATGCACTAGTTGGCCAAGTCGATTCACCAAGAATAACTGAGTCGGTAAACAAGAACACTGAGCAATAGAGAAATAACCGAGTGCCAGTCAACCGACCACACCAAGCACGACCGAGCAACATAGTTATTACTTGTATGGTGAAAATGTGACCACACTTCTATGAATCATTACATTCAAGAACACTCAAGAATGAGGTCTCAAAAATCAATCCATAGCTCCCTAGGCATGGAGTGCAAGGGTTTTAAGAATGCTTGAAAATGTGACCACACTTCTATGAATCATTACATTCAAGAACACTCAAGAATGAGGTCTCAAAAATCGATCCATAGCTCCCTAGGCATGGAGTGCAAGGGTTTTAAGAATGCTCTCAGCTAGAGCTATTTAACCAATAATCTTGCTAGTAAACCATGCAATGGGAGATTCAATGAAGACAAGGGCAAGAATGCCAATATCCTCAATAATCAAGAATGAAAATGCAATGCAATACTATGCTAGAAATGGAAATGCAAGCTAAGCTATGAAAATGAAAGATGCAAGTATTACAAAGCCTCCTAGTTAAGCTAGATGGGTTAATCTAAAACATAAAGGAAATCTAAGCTAAGAATGCCATGATAATGCAAGAAATGAAACTATGATAACATGTAGATGCAAAAGCCAAGAATGCCCCAAATCTTCAAAAGCTCCAAAATGACCTAGAAAACCTACAGCATAACATTAGCATAAAAACCTAAGATATGAAAATGAAGGAGAGAGCTCTCCTTTTATAAGAAATGAAAAGGAATGGACCATGGAGATTAAGAGGCAAAAGATTTAATCAACAGTGGAGAAAAAAAGAAGCTTGATCCTTGTGCACAAATATCCTCCAATGAGAAAATAGGAGTTGACTTTTGTGTCCATATGAGACAAAAAAAGCTTTTCTCTTTTTATAAAATAAGAATAATGCTTCATTTGTGCAACTTAGGATAAGAGGAAAAGTGGGGGCTTTTTATTTATTAAAAGGGGAGGGAATTCCTTTTAAATAAATAAAAACTTAGGATAAGATGGTTAGCCCATAGAAAATAATCAAATAAATGATAGAACTAGGATTTGATCAAGAATAAGCAATTTATGATTTAGCAAAAGGGGCTAATAGTCTAGGTGACCATTTTTAGGTGTATACATTACTGAGCGCCAAAGAATCGATGCCATCAGTTACCGAGCACCCCAGTAACCACATAAACTGAGCAACCAATCTCTCAAACCGAGCAAGAACTCCACCAAACTGAGATCAAAACTAACAATCTACCTTCAAAGACAAACATATTTTTGGTTGATACAGGATTGCCAAGAATCCTAGGATGCTCCTACATCAAATGTTCCACTGATATCTTTGATCAAAGGTGTTTTTCATTGTTTGAGCTCTCTAATCCTTGTTTAATTTCATCCAGGTGATGGGAAACATAACCTAGGTGGTTAATGGTGAAAATTTTGTAAACATTTCTAGAGACTTGAGGGGAACATGCCATCTATGTGTTAAGATCAATTTCCTGGAAATCCATTGGGCATGGAGTCACATTTGATACAACTTCAAGATCACTCTACAACTCTAAATAGAACATCACAATTTTATATTTCAAGAGGAAATAGCTATGCATGTGCACTTCTTGAAAAGGAAAAGGAAAAGGAACATCTACTCTACTATGTACAAATACTTACATAAGGAAAATTAAACAAATCCATTAACTATCTTGTTGAAATGGCTACCCTTTCTAACCAATTTCTTATTTCTTTCATGCACGTTGCCAGCCATATAGAATAGTAAGTATGCAAAACATATTGCTATCTTTTGGAATGTCCTTCCAATTCTAAGAATAAGGAATATCTCCAGCACTGGAAGACTGTCTTTATGAGAAAGAAAAACCTGCTCATCCTTGTGATGATCTCCTTGTGCTCTAAAATAATCATGAGTAGGGAGAACATATGAATTTTATGCATACCTAGATTCCTTACGGGGCATCCTCTTGATGGGACTTAGTCTAAGAGATCAACCTTGACCTCACTATTGTTCTCTAAAATGATGGTATCTTGTTGGTTTGAAAGTGTCTCCTTCTCTTTTGGTGAAGAGATCAACTCTTGCACCTCTTTATGTTTCTCATGGACCACTTCCTTGGGAGATATCGGTATGGCATGAACCTCCACATACTATTTCAACTCATGATTCTCTAATAAAGGAGAGGTTGACTTGATGTCTATGGATGAATAAAATATCTCTAGCTCATCCCAAAAACTCTCTTCTTCGTTAAATTCCTTTTGCTATGCTATAATAATATACATAGGTTTAGAGGCAACCTCATGCATACTAGCATGTTCTTCCTCAAGGAAAGAGCTATTCTTGGGATCTTCTTTTCCATCCTTCATATCATATATGACTCCCTAGTGCAACAAATGGTTTTCTCTTTCTTTTTTTAGTAGGCCCTCTGATTCTAGAAAGGGCTCAAAAGCCAAGGTTTGTTCCTCAAGGGTAAGAACAACTTTATTTTCTTCTTCTTCTTCCACAAAAGAGGGAAGATCTTCAAATAAGATGATTGGATCCTCTTCCTTTTGTGTAATCTTCATTTGTAGAGAGGGCTAAGAAGATACATTCTTCTTAATGTCCTCTCATAGCTCTTTTGTTTCCTTTAGCCTAGGTGAAGGCTCACGAACATCAGTCTGCAACTTCTCCCATGGAAGCCTTGGCTTCATTTTCTCCTCCCAAAATGACATGTTTAGACCTTCAACAGTCCATACAAATGGTCCACCCTTGAAGAGTGAAATGTGAATAGGTATAGAAGGATGAGAAGGTGAAGTTTCTTGCATGGGGAGTGGAGGAATTATAACCAAGTTCCTGTGATGGAGGGGGCTGCCTAAAACTTGGGATGACATATTTTTTTATAAGGGGCTGCCTCTTCCTAATATTTTTGTTGTTGGGCCTATATTTTCTACTCATAAAAGGTAGACTTGATATGCCTCATCCTGCTATTGCATGTCTAGTTGTTGTTTCCTCGCAATTTTATCAAGTTTCCTGTTGAGGATCATCAACTTCTCATTCTTCTTGTCCAAATCTAGCATCATAGCTTTCATCCTCAGTTCCATGGCCTCAAGTTTATCATTTGAGGATGCAAGAACTAGTGGAGCAGGGGTGGTAAACATATTGGACATAATGGTTGTTTAGTGTTGCAAATGTATCTAGGCCATAAGAAGGTTTTTGTTGAGGTTGGTATTAATAGTATGAGGGATGAGGGGGAAAAACCTCATGATATGGAGTGGAATAATATGCATTTCTATGAAATGGATATGTGATGAAAATTTCATATAAACAACAATTTCATAGAAAACTTAAAGAAATCATAAAAAACCAAAATGATCTTAGTACATACCAACACTAGGAATGCTTGAAATCGGTAGATTTGCACTTAGAGTCACCATTTTGTTTGAAAAAACTGCCTCCAAAGGCTGATAGCACTAAGAATAATACCCAAATTCTCAATGAATGAAACTTTAATTGGTCCACCAAGGGATATCTTGAACTAATTTGAATGCTAGTCCCACCGGGCATGCCAAAAATTGTTCTCACAAAAGTTTGTACCCGGGCTTAGGAGGTAGTTAGCAACCTAAGAGACCTTGTGAAACATGGAAACAATCTCTCAAGTGTAGGACTTGACTAGTGATATTTAATCTCTGAAGAAGGTCAACTTCCTTAACAATTAGGATGCACCTAAAAACTACTACTTTTCAGGAAAGGGGAGAAGGAATGCATAAAGGGAAAGGGGGGGTGATGCACCAGATTGATTGCTTAGTTACTCTCTCTACCTATAAATGCACTTAAATTTAATAAACCATATCACTATACTATCAAAGTACTTATCATCCTCAATCTGACATGAAGGTAAGAAACTAAATTCAACCTTACTAAGAATGCATACATTCACTAAACAACATTTAATCAATGAAAGATCACACAATATAGAAGACCTTAGATGATGAAATACATGCAAATATATAGGTAAGAGATAGAATTTAGACAAAATATATGCAACTAGGATAGGTAAAACAATAATTTCATTGAATTAGGCAATAGGAAATACAACTGCAGGGCAAAAGCCACTACCAATGCATCAGAGAAAAACTCTTTTCAAAATATACTAGATTTCATTTTGAAGAGCAACCATAACTCAAAATGAGACACTAGAGTTCAAACCCCTACTTGGTTTGAGTCACCAAAAGATCATAAACAAATAAAAATAAAAAAATTGATCTCTGTGTGCAAGTAAATCTTAGAAGTGACAAAAATCCCAAAAGAATGAATGTTCCTATGGTCAAGAAGTGACCCCCAGCAATAACTATGGACTCAAAAGTCCTCATGTTGTACTATGTTGGCATAGAATCATGGTCGAAAGCCATCTAAAATCATGATGGCATTGTTTGAATTGATCAAAAGAGTAGACAAGTCACTAAATGTAGTTGATTTCATATTAATACAATCGACCTTGTAATCTCTACATTAGTGAGACCCTAACGATCCCTTCATGCCTTTTGGCAACAAAACTGACTGCCTTTGATCATTGGAGAAAGTTCCTCCAATAACCAAACTCTCTACTCATTGTATCGAGTTGTGGTTGCAAACCATCAAGCATTAGGGAAACTGTTGTGACACTTGATTGATGATATCTTGTATATTTTGGCCTCCAAAATATTTTTGGTGAGGTAGCAGATATGTTCCCTCGATGAAATTGATTGGGGAAATATGAACTATTGGGCCAAAAATGTTGATATATGTCGATCCTTATATTTGCACCAATGAGAAATCATCGATGAAACCCACCTATTTCTTTTACGACACAACCCTCCATCCACTCTATCTATGTATATCATAAAAACACTTGTTGATGCATCCCATTGGAGAATCCAAAACTATCAGGTTGCATGTTTTTGTCCCTTTTGATAACCCAAGTTATGCCAATGAATAAAATCCTTGGGGTGACTTACCCTAATGACATCCATCGATGAAACATGACCCATCGGAAGATGATTTTTCATCTTGGCTAACAGAGTTAGCTCCTCCGATGAGCCTTATCGGTGAAACCCATGAGATTTTTTATTGATGATCCATTTCCTTTTGTGGTGAATTGGACATGCCCATTGGAAAAACTTCTGCCTATGACTCTGAAGAATGATCATTTTGGAAAGATCAAAAGATGTCTTATTGAAACACATTTGTGATCACTAGTATCGGTCCTCATATAAGCACTTGACTTCTATCGATGACCACCGTCGGGGAGACATATACCATCGGGATGCATAATTTGATCACTTCTAATAGTTATAGCTACAACAATGGGTCTCATCAGTGGAACAAGGAATATGTTCCATCAAAATCTTCTCTTTTAGCTCAATGATCAGTCTGATTGGAATTTATGGAAGACAATGAGAATCCTTCGCCAAAATATAGCCTTAGACTCCTGTAGAAGCCTCGCATGGCTCCATCGGTGAAACAAGAAGAATGTTCCACCGATATCTCTAATCAAAGGTATTTTTCACTGTTTGATCTCTCTAAGCCTCGTTCAATTGCATCTAGGTGATGGAAAACATAACCCAAGGGGTTAATGGCGACAAAATTGTCAACAATAACCATTTTGTTGGTAAGTTGGTCTTGTACCTTAATAGCCTTAATAATTTTGGTACAGGGGTTTGGTGAGTGCATCTTAGTGATGTCTGAGATTAATAATCTCATTGGAGAAGGTGCACAATAGATTCTTCATGTTGTTCACTTCTTTCATTATGTTGGAAGATATGGGGGCCTCTACATGTTGGGTGTTGGGGTACACGTACATGGACTGGGGTGGCATAAAAGTACTCAACAGGTGTTTTCTCTTTGTTTGAGCAAGAATCTCTCATAATATCGGCATAGGTGAAATCTTCCTAGAATCTATCACATTGTTCTCTTCTTGTATTATCATGTCATATGCAGCAATAAAGGTGGTTCCTCCAAGTGTTTGAATGGTCAAGGCTATATCTAAGTCAAATTATCTGAGATAAAATACAAAATCCATGGTTGTGGGAGGACAAGAATCAACAAGTATTCTATGCCAAGTCTTTTGAAAATGGGTATTGAAATCTAAAACAACTTCTTAAGGGCTCTTGTAATAGTGATGAGCTATTGGAGAAATGACAGACAATCTCCCTTTTCCAAAAACTAATCATAAAATAGGCTCCTAAGTTGATCCCAAGTGCATATAGAGTTTTTTTCTTTAAAGACCTATACCAATTATGTGATTTCCTCTTAAAAGTGGTTGCAAGTAATCTAAGGGCAACATTCTTCTCAATTATGTGGTGTAAGGTACACATGTCTTCTACATCCATCATGTGCTTTCAAAGGGTCTTTTCATATTCCCTAGTGAACTTGGGTAAGGCTTTTTAAGTGTTAGTTGGTATGGTGTCCTAATTTACGAGCAACTGGTGAGATGAGGGGACTACCATTATCCTAGGTTATGAAGTTACGTTGGGCCATAGCTATGGGGAGAGATGGAAGATATCTAGTCACACTTGATGAAGATGAACTTGGTTGAGCCATGGATACTAAAGCTGGTAGTAGTGATCCAAGGTGTTTAGTAGTGTAAGACCTAGTGGCTAGTCTGCGACACATGTACCCACTTCTAATTCTGAAACATGAGTATCCCACCAAGAGTGCCAAAAAAAAGAAAAGTATTGATAACATTAAAGTAAGGTAACAAACATTTATGGGAGGTTCAGTAATAGGGGGACTTATTTTGTGCATTATTGAACAACTCTAGGATTTTAGAAGTCGTCTCTTTATCTACTTTTTGTTCTGAAGGGAAAGGGAAAGGGAAAGGGAAAGAGATAATAGTAAAAGAAAATCTATCCAGGGTGATACACCATAAAGATATTGGTAAAACACTTCAATACTAACAACAATATGACATAGCGCAATAGCAAGTGGAATAAACTACAAAAAGAATCGTGAACATGATTCAATGGCTTATATAATAATGATCTATTACAAAAGCCCTAAATACCAAAAACATAGATTAGATTCACATATGATATAGAGTATAATAAGTAAATTAATCATAGAATATTCAACAAATATTGAAAGGCCACTAACACAGCCAATCACATAGTCTTTTATTAAGGACAAAAATAGATTACACTAAGATCTCAATGAAATCAAAATGCTACTACTATCTAATTCCAAAGATTGTATTGAAAAGCACCAATAGAATAATAGAGCTCAGCTCTCTATTTGTAACCTTGAGGAATAAATTTTCCTCCAAAACATGATGCCCACTACAAGCTTGAGAGCTGCCTTTAATCTTCCTTGAACCCTACTAAAGATGGTAGGTCGAGCTCCAGAATGAAATAATTGGAGAAACAAGAATTGTCTAGAAGACCGAAGTCGCAAATCAGAATATGACCGAATGACACCTCGTAGGACTCAAGAGGCGAAGGGGACATATTCTTGCATAGGTAGAGAAAAGGACAGAGGATGGTGGCATCAATAAAGTGGTTTTTTTTTAAGGGTATTGATGCATTAAATGCTTGCGAGGGCATATGATAGGCCCGGAGGGAAAGAAAACCACCACGCATTAGCATGGAAAGTACTCCTAGATTGAGTGAAAGAAATACTGTGAGATGAGGCGCCTGGGCAACACATGGATGCCCCACTGAGAGAGATAGCCAATCCAAAAAGGAAGGGACCTACCACATGGAAAGGAACTTCATCTCATTAAAAAAATGGGTAACAAAATATAATTTGGTGCAACATAAAGAATATAAAGCTTAAGGATCTATAGTACAAACAACCGAAAAAAAAAAGAAAGTTAATGACCTCTATAAAAATAACTTAGGATATAAATACATTAGCCATTTTAAATCTAGAAAGATAAAAGATTTGTGGTTTTTTTTTTATGTTTTGATTTTTTAAAACTTTTAATTGAAATTGTACACACAAGAAATATTTTGCACAAGATAATTTTTCTTATGGTTCAATTTGTATAAGTGTCCTCTTAAGGTTTCAAGTGGGGAAGGTAACTTAAACACTCACATGCAAGACACTTGAGCAAGCCTACTCAAGGGGGTTTAAATTAACTATTGCAAGCACAAGGCACCATAAGAAATGATGACCAAAAATTTTCAACTAGGTTTCACAAGCTCAACTAAAGCTATCCTCAATATAGCACAAGGGTACGTGAGGCTTAATAAATGAAAGGGATATTCCCAAACAACCAAGAGAATAGGTTAACTCATTCTCCACTTTCACTTCTCTAAGGTATAAAAGTAAATGGAGGCTTACCAAAATTGATAATATTTTACTTTTAATGGAGGTGTATTTCAATTCATCCCTCATTATTCATACTTTTTCAAAACATAGGAGTTGATGTCATCCGGATCCTAGGGTGATAAAATACTTAGGTAGGACCCCTAAAAATAAGAAAATAAGATCACATATTTTGTATCCTTAATATTTCTCTATGGTGTGAGTGGAGGGCACATGTATGTAGATCTTGGGGATTAAAAACATACTAATTTTAGACCAAAAATCCAAATGTAAATGGTTGAGGAAGACACACCAAGAAAGATATTATAAAGAAAATAACGATCTTAGATAATAGATATGTAAATTATATAAGCACTTGAAATGTAAAATGAGAGGATGCATTAGAATAGATGTACCTAGATTATAACATGCTAAATTTGAGAATAAATCATTTGATCTAGGATGAAGAGATTCAATCTTGTCTTTCAATGCTTAGTAAAATTTAAAAACTCAACTTTGGCATGCACAAAGGCTAATTACGTCAAGAAAACACAAAAAAAAATATAATAGCATAGGCTAGGGGGTTAGATGCATGTCAAAGATATCCAAAACTATTAGATTCAACTTCTTAATCTTTAATAGATCATATGCATGATAGTGTTGATTAAATGTATAATAAATTAAAGAAAAGGCATAATAATATGGACTAGATGTGTAGTAGGAAGTCCCAATAGTGCAATAGAATTGCTCAACTGTGTAGAAAAACCTCCTAGAAGTATAAAATTTAATTCCAAAAGTGTACTTGAAGTCACACTAAAAGCTTAGTGTATCATTCCAAAAGCACAGACCTATAGTTGAAAATGAAATAGATTGTCTGAATGTCATGATAGACATAATACAATTTTGCACACTACCTCAACTCAAACGTGTTGCAAGTCAACCCAAAAATAAAATATGTCTAACCAAATGTGTAGATTTGAACATGTAACCTTCAAATTTGAATTTGTTGCAAAATATTGTCAAAAATCAAGGATGTGGATCCCATAAGAAATAACAATGTGAAGGATGAAAATGTGAATAATGTAAAATAGGAGCAGTTCACATCCAACCTCACTTAATAAAGCCTAAGGTCTATGAACAAAACAAGATAATAATGAATAATTATATCATAACAAAGACCTTATATTGCTCTATTGTTTCATTGATATTTGCTTGAATGCTTGATAAAGCCTAAGATCTATGAACAAAACAAGATAATAATGAATAATTATATCATGACAAAGACCTTATATTGCTCTATTATTTCATTGATACTTGCTTGAATGTTTGTTTGATATGTAATTGCTCTTCAAAGTAGTAACCATGATAAAATAATGATAGTATGAAATAAATTATATAATGATAGTAGTTCAAAGATAGTAGATAGATAGGAAAGCTTGTTTTCTTGTATAGATAGTGCTTGATAACAACACTCTTGCTTGTAGATTATATAACTCAAGATAATGATGTAGCTAGCAAGGGGAAATGAGTTGATGGAGGGTTTTATTTATATACTTCACTTGACATTTGATCAACAATGAAAATAAATTAGAAAAATAAATGGATGACCAAAAAAAATTCAATGTGATAGGAGCTAAAATTAGAAAATGCATTGATGAGGTGTTATGGTTCAACTAATTAACTAAATAAAAAAATTGTAATCTGTAAGTATGATTGGAAAAATAAATAAAATGTTTGTATATTTATTTATTGAGGGAAAAGAAAAAGGAAAGAATTTATACATCATGAGACAAGTGTTAACTAGTTAAATAATTAAAAAAAATATTTAATTATAGTGGACCAAAATAAATAATAGGTGAACTAATTAAATATTTTAAATTGTTTGAACAATATTAGAAGAAAAATGGTAATTAATAAATTAACTAAAATGAGATAGTTAAGTAATTAAAAATTATTTAATTATCATATATACAATAATTGATGAAAAAAATGATAAAATGACAAGATGAAAGTGCATTAATCATTTTCAAATGTCTACAAAAATATTTGAATGTTTTTCAATCCTTCACTATAGTTTGTTTTCAGTGTAGCTTGGAATGGATATAAAACCAACTAGAAATGATAGAAAGTATATCTATTGACATCATGAATACAAATTGTCAATGTCTCAATTCTATATCATATCTAATTTATATTTGCATATCCTCTACTGTCATGTACCAATGAATGTATACATGAAGGATAGTAAATATACGATACTTAAAAATAAAAAAACATGATTGCATATAAGATTAGTTAGAAATAGTAAACCAAAATGATCAAAGTGTTCTTATCTTTCAATAGAAAAAAAGATTGTCATCATGTTTTAAAGAATTCTATTTGAAAAAAAGATTGTCATCGCGTTTTAAAGAATTCTATTCAACCATTTAAATAGGAAAAGCTCATTTCAAAAAGATATTTCCTTAAACTAATCAATCTACTTCACATTAAAAATTTATTTTATATGATTTTGAATCACTGTCAACATACCTATTACATATTAATACACAATTGTTAAATTATACATCTCTAATATCTCATAATTATATTTTTAAATAATCACTTATATTGCTTGTTCAATCCCTTTAAATTGAATATTAAACTTTGAATATAATTAAGAAAAAAAATGTGAGACGTGATGAGGGTCTTATGCAAGCACAGCAATAATAAATCCATCATAGGAATTTAGCAAGAAATTAACTAATCTATCATCCACCATATCTAACATATTCCAATTTAAACTTATGTGAATCAATAGGAACTTTCATCGCACTATTGCAAGAATACTTATAAACACTTAAGCAAGAATTTGGGTTGAAGTTTGAGTGAGGACAAAAGAAGGGACAAGATAAATAAATCATTGCATCTTTCCCTTGAATTTTCTTTTAACTAGAAAGAAAACATATAAAATGAGACACTTGCCACGTGATCTTCAAATAATTCGTCTCTTTCCATCCTTTTCGTGAAACACTAAATTTACTATGAAGGCGTGCCAACTACATCTATTCTTTGCAGTTAAGCAATCTTTTTTCATATTTATGTTTTTTTAAAAGTGATTTTAGATGACATTTCAAAGTCAGGAGTTGTTTAGAGTGATTTTCATTTTTTTTTTTGGTAAAAAGAGGAAAGGAAAGGTTCTTTTATAATCTATGATATGGGTTTTTCGTTGGGTCAATAGTGGTGACAGTAGTATAGATTATCTTGTAGTCTTTGTTGGAGGCACCTAACCGAGACATACATACCCCACCCCCTTTTCAAATTTGAACTTGTGACCTCTCTTTCAAGAATATAAATTCATAATCAATCTACTTTACATTAAACAACAATTATCTTTCATGATGAATTGCTATCAATGTAATCATTATATGCATATAAAGTTAGTTAGAAATAATTGACTATTACAATAATATTACTACCAAAGAATTCTTACACTTCAATATAAAAAAAGATTATCATCATGTTCCAATAAAGTCTAATCAATTATTTAATCCAAAAAAACTTATTATAAAAAGATTTTACCCAAAACATCAATCTACTTCACATTATACAACAATTATATTTTATTATAAATTGTTATGAATATAATCATTATATAATAATAATAATAACATAGTTACTCATAATATATCTACATTATCTCATTATGTCATCTTTTATTTGTCAATTGCATTAAATTGACTACTAAGCTTTAAATGTAACCAATTTTTTATTCATAAAAATAAATCCCAATTAGAATCAACAAATAGATCTAGAGAGGGCCCCACGCAAGCAGAAAATAATAAATCAATCCATCGTTGCAATTGAGCAAGAAATTAACTAATCTATCATCCACCATATCTACCATCTTCCATAATGCAATTTAAACTAAACGTAAATCAATTGGAACTTTTATCACAATATTCCAAGTATAATCATAAACAACTCGAATAATTCGTAATGGGTAGACATAAATAATTCATCCCTTTCCCTTCTTTTCCTATATTATTATTTTTATATTATATTGAAACACGTTTCCCCACTTTCATCCAATTTATAGATGAATTACTTTGTCCAATTTTCGATTAATAAATTCACAATGAACGCGTGCCAACTACACCTACTCTTTGCAGTTAAGCAATCTTTTTCTATATTTATGGATGAGAAGTATATATTAAAATAAAATTATTACTTAAAATTTGTATTTTTTTATTTTTTAAAGCGATATTTATAGTGACATTTCAAGTCTGGAATTATAGATAGAAATTGGCATTTATTTTTGGTAGAAAAGTAATTAATAAATCATAGTTATTTAAGAAGATTTTTAATAATTATGAAAAAAATAGTGATAAATAAAACTATATTTGTAAAAAAGAAAAAGATTAATAGAATAAAAATGCAATCGTTTATATATTATTATAATTAAGGTAAAGAAGTTTAGGAGTCAAAATAATAAATGTTGAATTAAATGAATTTAAATGTGATATTAGTTGGATTTTAGGAATAAGAAAATGATGTCAAAGATGTTAGGAATGGATTTGTTACAAATGGAGGATTTTTAGGATGATCTTATAGGTGTCTTCAAAGTTATGACCATATAGTCTATTGGTTCACAAATCAACAAATCAGAAATTCTATGAGCTTGTCTAACTCAATGCTTGGAATTTCCATCTGACTTGCCCAATGAACGGGAATGATTGATTATGATCCTCTTCCCCTACACTTTAGGCTTTGCAGGACCAAAGCGGGTGTACTTATTCCTTAATCCAAACTCCAGGCTTAAGGCTTTTTATAGAAGATCTGTAGTTGTACTTTGAATTAGGGTGATCTCTCAAGATGGCAATTGGGTCTTGAGGGAGATTGAATTGTATCCTTTAATATTTGTAAATCACTAAACTTATCTTTTGATTTTTGTATTGAGAGTATTTTGAATGCTTTTATGTATTGATATCTTGTTTATTTTGGATATGTATCATTGCTTCCTACTTGAAATCTTTCAGACAAAGACTTTAATTAAGGATGATAGACCAGTGTCTTTCTTCTATTGGGCAATAGAGACAGTTCCTTCTTTAATCCTATGTAAGACTAAGTGAGATAGAGAACACCACCTGAATACTCCTATCAACTGCTCCTCTTCAATGTCTTTGGTTATTCTATAACACCACAATCAGTCTTATTGAGTTTAACCCAAGTTTAATGAGATCAATAAGATATAATTACTAGTGCATAATAATCTAAATTATCAAATTGCAGAATAACAGGAATAATTTCCAAACAAGAAGTGTTAAAGAAGATTTATCTTCTGGAGATAAAATCACAAAGGATTGATCAATTCAGAATGATCAAATCCACAACTCCAAATTAGAGAAAATATTGATTTATATTAAAATGCTTCAAAAGTCTTCTATACAATAAATCATTTGCATAAAGTACAGTAGAAAATAAAATATTTACATTATTGATTGATATTTTCCCCTGGGACACCAAATGATCCTCTATATATAAGAGAGGATTAAGTTCTATATGAAAGGGCATACCCCTTCACCAAGAGTTACAATAACTATCTAGCTAACTATTAGGCTAATAGAGTAATTATATAAAAGACTCAATAACATTTTGAATTAGGGACTAATCCCCCAACAACACACTACATTTCTTGATATGTTCCAAGTATCTCTCAGAGGCATATGTATTTGTGTCATGAATAGTATCCTTGATAGTGATCTCTAGCATGACGAACCACTCCATTTGTGTAGTGGCTCCTTCCAAATCAATACCATCGGCAAGGGTAGCATCAAGGGAAACAACAAGAATACTCTCGCACTCTTCCATCCATTGATCCTTGTCTTTTATATCTCCTTTCTGATCTGCTAATTTTGGTAATTGAATTTTGAACTGACAAGACAATGGTTCCTTATCATTGTAGATCTCATCGATACATGCTTTCTATTGGCACCGTCAACATGAATCTCTTCTTCTTTCATCGAAGCCCTTTTTTCACCTTCCCATTAGCATAGGTAACACTGATTGGCTCATTAGGGATCGGCCAAGTTGTTAGAACATTATATTGATAGCAATAGTTATGCTGATGAAACTTTTCGGGATGACTCCCACCGATTCACCATTAGTTACATCAGTGTATGTTTATCTGATGATCTTTAGCAATATTTCTCCACTTTATCTTTCATTCATTGGTATAGATCATCCCATTAATCTTATCAGGTATCAAGATAGCTCTTAATTTGCTTCAACGATGTACATTGCTATACTGATAAGTTCATCGATATAACCCCTTTCGATGTCTTCACTTTATAATACCGACATATGCCTTCTCGGTCTTCCTTTTGCAACGGTCTTCAATCATCTCATATCACCATAGGTTGTGTCGATGTACTCATTGGGTGTTAGGAATATTGAGAACACTCTGTTAGCAAGTTGACTATACTAGTGTATATGACTAACTTTAGTGTTGTCATTATGGCAACAAAGTCATAAGGATTTTTGGTGTCAATGCAATAACTTAGAAGATCATAATTTGGCTAAGTATGGAAGACATAACAGTCAGTTAAGTACCTGATGAACAGAGCATCAATGTACGTGCGTATGACCAAGTTATGGTATGTGCCCTTGAAGACAATAAGCTTTTGAGTATGTAATCATGCTAAGTCTAAGAATGCATGATCATATGAGTTAGTATGAAGAAGTTACAACAAGTTGAAGTGACACAGTCAGTGAGCGGTAGAACAGAATAGAGCATGTAACCGATAGGAAAGATTTTGTTTAGCGTGTATAATATTATTTTGTTAAGGCTATGCGCCTATTATATTTATGTTGTAAACATGTCAATAGAAATGTATGTAAACATGCTTGAGCCAATTCATTTGGAAGCATTGTATGTAATAGGTTATAGGCTGACTTAGTAAATAGTTTTGGTTGCGCCTGTATATAAGACATGCACTTTTGTATTTGAGTATGTAGAGTTGATAGAAGATGGAATAGAAGAGCAGAAGTGTGTGAAGTATGTGTTAAGAGTAGTAAGAATGTTATAGAGCTTTACAAGAGGTTAAAGCATCAGTGCACAAAAGGAACTGATCAGACAAGCAGCGTCATAACAGAAGTTCACCTTGCAGATATAGTGTGTATCTGATATCCAAGAAGTTGTAGCCTTCCTCATTGAGTAGTGAGCTCTAGCAGTGAGCCTTCCACCCCTAACAGGGTTTGTTACTTCAAGACTCCTTATAGGGTCTGACCCTTGACAAGGCCATTGTACTAAAGCATTGTAATGACTACTCCTAACATGGCAAAGGAACATTAACATGTTCATATTACACAAGTACAATTATTAGTGGACCATATTAATTCCCACCGGGGTTTTTCCTTTGGCCAAGGTTTCCCTGTAATCATATCTGATGTTATGTGTTATGGTTGTTTACTTTACTTTCTTTAATATTCAGTTCAACAATTGAGTTATTAAGTTTTAAGTATCAGAAATTAATATTATAGAACATTGATTCCCCCCCCCTCTCAGTGTTCCCATTCCTAACAATTGGTATCAGAGCTTTGGTCCTCTGAAGATAAGTTTAACCACTTGAGGAGATCATGGATACAGGAAAAGTGAAACATCTGAAGAAGAATCTTGAAGCAACTCTTGAAGATCTTGACAGATTTGAAAAGGAAATTGAAGAACTGAAATTGAAGGTCAGTGGCACACAAGTATTCATCAAGAAACTGAGAAAAGATTTGAAAGATTGTTCAAACAATGATTTGGGAAAAATGGTCAAAAAGATGAATGAAGAAAACATGTCTCTAAAGGATCAGATTGAAGAGATGGATGAAAAGCTAACTAACAATGAGGAAGCTTATGAAGAGCAAATCAAAGAGAACAAACAGTTGGATTAAGAACTGAGGCAAGCAAACATAAAAATCTTGGAGTTAGAAAACATCAAGAAAAAGGTGGAATCTGAATTGACTGAAGCAAAGAATCATATTGAAAATTGCACACAAGTAAGGATCTAATAGACTCACAGTTGTATGCATAAAAGATTAAAGGTGATACCACTGGTATTGGATTCAATGAAGCACAAAATCAAATCAATGATATGTGAGAAAGAATGAAAGTAGTAGAAGAATCTACAGAAGATAAGAAGAATGAAAATCATACTGAAGCTAAAGTTGAACCATCTAAGGATGAATGCAAGCCAGTAAACTGAACTTGTTATGCCTATAACAAGCATGGACATATATCAAGAAATTATAAAGAGGTAAGACCTTTCAATGGTTATTGTTATTCATGCAATAAGTTTGGTCATAGAGCTATGAATTGTAGATCAAATCAAAGAAATCGGACTTATCAAAATCAAAGAAATCATCCACAAAAAAATGTTATAAGTCCTCAGAATATTACATGTCAGATATGTAATTATAATGGTCACATAGCTAGATAATACAGTATGGTAACTTACATCAATGCACTGAGGAATATAAGGCCTCCAATCATTTGTCACTCTTGTAACAAGGTTGGACACATCTCAAAGTTTTGCAGATCACAAGTGCAAAGACAAGAAAGACCTAATAAGTCTCAAGGATCAATTCTGGATGAATATGGAGAAGTCAAGTTTGTGAAAGCTACAGAAGATGTGAGAAAGATTTGGATGGAAGAAAAGCAAGATAATGTTGATGACTATGTAGTGGATGTGTCTGTAATGGATACACCTTCTTCTCCTAGATGAATGACCCTCATGATCATTGGGGGAGATAAATTATCTCTAGACCCCTATGCAGATGGTATACTCACCCTTAGAGTATGCGCCTTTGGTTATAGTTGTTTGGATACTAGTTGATGTTGTATGCAAGAGCGTGCATCTTGATTGATAACAGAAACGAAGATTGGAATTCTCTGTTGCATTCTATATTATGGCGGCAAGAATTAATTGCAAAAAGTTGTTTTAAAAGTCACCAGAGATCCATTATCCACACATTTACATTCAAGTTTGAGCCTTTGGAGAGCACAGGAGATCAGAGCAGTTAGTGTTGGAAGATTGCAGTTGATTTCATCAGCGAAAGGAAGTTAAGATTGTTGTGAAACCCTTGTTCGAATGCGACAATTTAGAAAACCTTTGGAACCCTATTTGAGTGTTGATCAAGTAAGTAATGGCCACTCCAACTGTGTTTGATGTAACTAAAAGGAAGAGATACATTTTCAAGAAGCATCCCTTTAAGTTAGTCCTAGATGATTTGGAAGGGGCATTCTCTAGAACTTCGATGGGAATTATGCACGTAGAAGACATAAGCGCATACATATACTGCAAGAAGGAACTTGTAGGATTGGATAGGATTAGGTCACACCTTGAAGCAATGATGAAACCTGATATGACATTCATGGATGAGTTCACGCACCTTAAAAATACCTAATTATTGAGTATGTAACTGCATATGAGTTCTATGAATCTGAATGGATTAAGATCCTACTGAGCAGAATACATTATGACCTATTTTGGATAGGAGAGGTTCTAGTTCGCATTACTTTAGATCTCATTTATGAGATGACAGGACTATCCAAGACTAGCGTCATTCTTCCTACTGGTAAGGATGTTATAAAATAAGTGGAGCAAGCTTGTAAGTCCCATAGTGATAAGCACGACATGACAATTGAGCTGATAGATGAGAAGGATATAAAGCTAATGTCTATGATACTTGGTTATAAGTTCTAGCATAAAAATAGAGTGAATAGTGCGTCTGCAGCCACTATTTTGGCAGCTATCAGAATTGTAAGGGAAAATGGAGAGTTCAACCTGTGTGAGATCTTGCATGCACAGTTGATGGATAACATAAGGGCTATTAAGCATGACAAGAGCAAGATATTCAGATTTGGATCACTAATCATTTACATGTACTTCCATATTATTGGTAAAGTATCAGATCTTTATCATGATAGGAGTTTACCCACAATGCCACAAATTTCATTCAAGGCATCATCTAAGAGCACCTCGAAAGATTTCATAGACTTAGAAATAAAGACATTCAAAATTAGGATGCAGAGAAGGTATAGGATACCTGAGAGTATTATGGAGAAGTATAAGGACAATATATATTTCATGGTGGAAACTGATATCACATGCATGGAATTTGTAGAGCCTAGAACTAAGTGGATTCATCCACTTGGTTATGAAGTGGGGGAACATTTTTTGGAAGCTTATGCACAAGTCCTCTTGTCACTGCCTAAGGATCCCAATGAACCAAGATGGGGTACTTATGAGGAGAAAACAAAATAAGTAGATTCAGTCTTATACAGTGCAGCAATAAAAAGGAAAGCATCTTAAATCACATCAGACATACTAAAAATTCATGGTGTCACACAAGAGACTTAGATAAATCTAGGGAGACCAAGATTGCAATGCAACTTGAGAGTGCACCCTCTTTTGAAGTGAAATTGGAGAAGACTGATGATCCTAAGGAGAAGAAGAAAAAGATAGAAGAAAACACATATGCACCCACAGATACTATTGATCTGGAGTCCACTCCACCTCCTAAGCCTAGAAAGATGCCTAAGAGGAAGAAGCAGACTGACGCAAGCCACCCATCCTCTAGAACAACAAGAAGCAAAGGTAGAAACACTCAAGCACCTCGTGAGGTGGGATTCAGACCAAATCTAGAAGTGTTAAGAACTAGAGTAGTTGATGAGGGAAGAATTGATCAAATAGCTAAGTTCTATGATAAATATCATGAGATTGACAAATCAGAGATTCACTCTATGATCATAAAGCACATGATTAAGTTCAAGAAAATAGTTCTAGAACTTAAGACGGTCATTCTAGATAATGTATGGAACATCTTGGATTCTCTAAAGAGACAAGCCATAGAATAAAATTTTAGGATAAGGGAAAAGACACTAGATGATAACCTCTTGGCAGTGTGTTCATTTGAAGAAAAAACATTGTTGGATTTGGTGAAGCCTCACCTTAGAACCAAGCTCAGAACTCTATAGATAATGAACAAATACTATGAGTTAGTTGCAAAGGAGACTAAAAAGGCATTTGAGAAGGTGTTTTTGGAAAGACACATGTATCCTCCTACTACGCCTGCAACTCAAGTTCCTTCTGAGAAAGCCAAGGAGTTAGAGATCCCTGATGCATCAATGACAGGTCCATAGGATTCTGCGCCCACAATGACAGTACCTATTGAAGCAATGGAGTCTACGCCCATGACTGAAGCTAAGGATGACACTCTCATGATTGATAATGTTGAAATATCAATGGTGGCTATAGATAAGGACTTAGATAAGTTTGAGGAAGCATTTGTAAGAACTAAGGAAGTAGAGATTCTATATGCTGATGAATCTCCTAAGCAACAAGAAGAAGTGCAAATCAAAGATTTCACTAGATAGGAAGAAGAGAAGGAAGATGAACCTGCAGATGAGCCCTTTGTAGAATTACTAGTGAAGGTAAAGACTGAAATCATGGACAACACACTCATCACACCCAAGCCCTCAATTTCATTATTGTCAAGTTTGACCTCTAATACAACAAGTTTAGACTCATGGGGAGAAGAGGATTTGATGAAAATAAGTGTGTTAGCAATGGAGAAAGCAAAGGAGAAACAAGTAATGAGGAATCCATTATTTTTTGAATCAGTAAGCATACTGAACAACCTACTATTTGAGGACAAGAAAGTAATAAAAGTTCATTCAGTGGATGATGTAAGCAGCATCTTATCAAGTTTTAAATCAAATTTCTCAAGCCTTGAAGAAGTAGCATCTAAGATTGTAGAGGATAAATATCTTAAGAAGAGACTGAATGAATTGATATCAAATTTCTCACTTAACCTCAATTATCTTAAGGTTGGTCAAGAATGTTGAAGGAGATAGCAGCAAAAGGAAGGAAGATGATAGCTGATTCTATGAAGAAAGACAAACTCACTTTAGACCTTACCAAGAAGATTCAGGAAGTTGAATCCCTGATGGAAGATGTGAGCAAATCAATAGAAGACCCATCCCAAGATATTAACATGTGCAACAATGTCTATCAAAATAGACAAGATTGAGAAGGTAGAGAAAGAGATAGTTAAGATAAGGGCTAGGAAAGCATAGTTGAGGAATGCACTTGCGCCCTCATTGGATGTATTGAATTAGAATATCAAGCATATTGATGCTACCATTGTAACATATGATCAAGGTCCCTGTATAGATCTAGAAAAGATGGAGAAGCTAACTTACACATTATATGCCCATCTACAGACAGTAGATACACTCAAGGCATTTTGGTAGCAAGAGATCCAAAACCTTAAGATTGCATACCCGAATGTACTATCTATGTAAGTACTTGAAGTTTCATTTTTGAGCACCTTTGTCATTAATGTCAAAGGGGGAGAAGAGTAATATGGATTAGTATAAGGATAGAGTAATATGGAGTAGTAGAAGGGAGATATAAGATAGAGTATATGGTGTACAGAAAAAGATAAGGATATATGTTAGAAAGTTTTTTGTAAAGATGTAGTTTAGCAACTTCACCATATTCCTTTGTTGCCATTAATGACAAAGGGGGAGATTTTTGGCAAGTTGAATATACTAGTGTATATGACTAAGTTTAGTATTGTCATTATGGCAAAAAAGTCATATGGAGTTTTTGTGTCAATGCAATAACTTAGAAGATCAGAATTTGGCTAAGTATGGAAGACAGAACAGTCAGTTAAGTACCTGATGAACAGAGCATCAGCGCACATGTGTATGACCGAGTTATGGTATGCACCCTTGAAGATAATATTTTGAGTATGTAATTATGCTAAGTCTACAAACACATGATCAGATGAGTTAGTATGAAGAAGTTACAGCGAGTTGAAGTGACACAGTCAGTGAGCGGCAAAACAGAACAGAGCATGCAGTTGATAGGAAAGATTTTGTTTAGCATGTATAATATTGTTTTGTTAAGGCTATGCACCTATTGTATTTATGTTGTAAACATGTCAATAGTAATGTATGTAAACATGCTTGAGCCAATTCATTTGGAAGTGTTGTATGTAATAGGTTATAGGTCGACTTAGTAAATAGTTTTGGTTGCACCTATATATAAGACATGTGCTTTTGTATTTGAGTATGTAGAGTTGATAGAAGATGGAATAGAAGAGTAGAAGTATGTGAAGTATGTGTTAAGAGAAGTAAGAATTCTATAGAGCATTACAAGAGGTTAAAGTATTAGCACACAAAAGGAACTGATTGGACAAGCAGTGTCATAACAGAAATTCACCTTACATATATAGTGTGTATCTGATATCTAGGAGGTTGTAGCCTTCCTCATTGAGCAATGAGCTCTGACAGTGAGCCTTCCACCCCTAACAGGGTTTGTTACTTCAAGACTCCTAACAAGGTCTAACCCTTGACAAGGTCATTGTACTAAAGCATCGTAATGACTGCTCCTAATAGGGAAAATGAACATTAATAGGTTTATAATACACAAGTACAATTATTAGTGGGTATTAATTTCCACTGGAGTTTTTCCTTTGGCCAAGGTTTCCCCGTAATCATATCTTGTGTTATGTGTTATGGTTGTTTACTTTACTTTCTTTAATATTCAATTCAACAATTGAGTTATGGAGTTAAGTTTCAAGTATTAGAAATTAATATTATAGAACACTGATTCACCCCCCCTCTCAGTGTTCCCATTCCTAACACACTCACCCTGATTACTCAAGCTATGTCGATGATCTTCATCAGTAAAAACCTCATTGATAGACTATATTAACTTTTGCATTCATTTGAGTAAGTCTTACCGATATCATCATCAACTATCGGCAAGATAATTATTTTCCTTCATTGTTAGTTTATTCTTTGTGGATGAAGCTCATCAGTATTTGTTATGTGGATCAGTGATATTTCACTTGTTTCTTGAAGTCATCGGCATACCTTTGGCTGATATCATGCTTTCCTTAGTGCTTCACCTCTTTATCAGTATATATTATTCTAATCACCCCTGTACCTTTTCTAGTTCATGCATCATTGAGATATCTCTCACCGATAATACAAGTCTTCATCGGTATAGCTATGACTTTGTCCCATCAACCTCATCAAAGGGAAAATATCAAAATTTTCTTGCCTTGTATCAATGCCAACCCTTAGCACCCTAGTCGATGGTTGGTTTTTCAGAGCCAAGGCATGTATGGATTGTTTAGTTGACACTCGCTCCTTTGGTTCAATCCCAAGATTCATCAAATCATAAGCTCAAACTATGCTAAAAAGGAGGAAAAATTATTTGAAAATTTGTGTACTAACGTAGTCCATGTAGACACCTATAAAAGTTAACAAATGCATAAACCTAAACTTATACCTATGAGAATGAACTAGAAAAAAATAGGCTATATGTATTCACTTGCTTCGGTCTTCTAATATTTGAATCTTGGTAAGGACCAATAGTGTTAAGAAAGACCTTTGAGGATTTACTTGAATCTTGACGATCATGTTCTCAATTAAAACTCCAGTTGAAATAATTTAATGGATTTAGAATAAGGATTGAGAACAAAAAAAGTGTGTTATAGACCTATGATGATGTATTTTGATGTGATGCTTTGATAATGCCACTAGTAGATTTGAGGTCAAATTTCGACCAAATTAATCGACCAAAGTGGAAATGGTCTTAAAATTTTCTTTTTTTTTCCTTTTATCCCCGTGTTGGTCAAAATTTTGACCAATACGGGGATAAAATGTAAAAAAAAAAAAGAAAGAGCATTTCATTTTTACTTTACCCCTTTCTTTTTCGGCGCGGGCGACAGCGGGTGGGAGCGGGCGAGAAGGCGGGGACAACTGTGTATGAATTTCCTGACAACTGTTTTCTCTATGTTTCAAAAATTTGAATTCCTTTATACAAGTTATCTTTTGAAATAGAGTATTTTACCAATTCAATCTCAGGCTTTTGACTGTTGATGATTCACTAAATTTGGTTTGTGAAATGAGACACAAACCAAATTTAGTAAGTGATTGGACGTGCGTGCCCATACTTCATTTCATTAAGTCCTGAGGTTTCTTTCGCCCCTGAGATGTGGGGCCCCTCTATCTATATGGCCTCTTGTTGGATTGTTCGGATCTTAACAGTTTTATCCTCTATGAATGGTCACAAGAATGAAAACCCTAGTTGATCAGGCTAGGATTGATTCAACTGGAAGTACTCGGTAGAGTTAATGAGACTGTTGGTTGCCACAAATGTTCTTCGTTTCACAATCATAGGTTACTATTCATTATCCATCTTTCTTTTTGTATCATTTCAACATATGTTATTGTTTAGGTTGCATATAGTTGCATGCCTGATTTTAGGGCTTCATTAGTGTTCACAAACCCAAGCTTAACAAGATCCAAGCATTTCCAACTAATATTGTGATGTTCATCTTCTTCACTGTTTCTTTATATTGCATTTACCCAATTTGAGCAATGACTAAGAAGCAAGTTTTAATAGTTTCTGCAAGTCCAAGTGTTGATTATATTACAACATACTACCCTAAATTGTTTTTCAACCATCGGCATTGGAACTCCATGGTGAAGTTGAAGTTAGGGTCAGAATTCCATGACAGACCAAGAACAATAGATTTTATTCCGGTTTGTTGAAGAATTCCTTATTTGAGAACACAAAACAAATAACAGAAAAACTAATTGCCTGAGATGTGTGATTATATTTACATGCTTGGACTCACTGCAACAGTTAATTTAGTTGGACTTTCGTGACCAACTGTGTTAGAAAGAATAGTTAATCTATTGAATTACACAAAGCCATGAATACATGAATAGATATTCTTGAAATGACAAATCTATTCGTACTTTACATGTTTGATAGCATATAGAAGAAACGAAGATAAAAAACATACTAAAAAATGTCAACTATTTTCTTATTTCCCAATTTTCTTCAAAAGTCCTCTATTCCAATCCCTTGATTGGACAAAATATATAGATTGTCATTGCTTCCTAATAGGTCCAACTGATGCCACACTAGTGGTGACTGTTGGAGAACTGAATGGTCAATTTGTTACAATAATAACTGTGCTATTGCAAAAGCGCGGCAACATCATAATGTAACTTTTTATAACAGCTGAAAATAAGAAAGCTTTTAAAACTAAGAAACCAAAACATAAAAATGGAAATGATCCTCATGGACTAAGGGCTCTTAGGCTTATAATCATGCCTTAAAACCTAAAAGACCTTATTTGATGTTTTAGACTTTCAAACACTCTTAAAACACCTAAAGACACCTAGATAACAAAATTTCATCCAAGGGACCAATCGATACCCAAGGTTTATTAGAGTGACTGTCCTCATTTGTTGAAGGAAAAAAGCATTAATGTGGTTCAATAGCAATGCATTCAAGTGGCAATTACACAAGGGACAGTCACTGTGAGATGTCCTCATTTGTGACAAGGACAGTCACACATGAGGACATCTCACAGTGATTCTCCCTTGTGTAATTTCCACTTGAATGTATTGCTATTGAACCACATTAATGCTTTTATTCTTCAACAAATGAGGACAGTCACTCTAAAGACAACATGATAATGTACACTCACTATAAAGACAGTCACAAATGAGGACATCTCACAGTGACTATCCCTTGTGTAATTGCCACTTGAATGCATTGCTATTGAACCACATTAATGCTTTTTTCCTTCAACAAATGAGGATAGTCACTGTAAAGACAACATGATAATGTACACTCACTGTAAGGACAGTCACAAATGAGGACATCTCATAGTGACTGTCCCTTGTGTAATTGCCGCTTGAATGCATTGCTATTGAACCACATTAATGCTTTTTTCCTTCAACAAATGAGGACAATCACTGTAAAGACAACATGATAATGTACACTCACTATAAGGACAGTCACAAATGAGGACATCTCACAGTGACTGTCCCTTGTGTAATTGCCACTTGAATGTATTGCTATTCAGCCACATTAATGCTTTTCTTCTTCAACAAATGAGGATAGTCACTCTAAAGACAACATGATAATGTACACTCACTATAAGTGTACATTATCATGTTGTCATGATAATGTACACTCACTATAAGTGTACATTATCATGAACATGATAATGTACACTCACTATAAGTGTACATTATCATGTTGTCATGATAATGTACACTCACTATAAGTGTACATTATCATGTTGTCATGATAATGTACACTCACTATAAGTGTACATTATCATGTTGTCATGATAATGTACACTCACTATAAGTGTACATTATCATGTTGTCTTTATAGTGACAGTCCTCATTGAAGTGGCAATTACACAAGGGATAGTCACTGTGAGAACTTCTCATTTTGTGAAATTACACAAGGGACAGTCACTGTGAGATGTCCTCATTTGTGACAAGGACAATCACACATGAGGACATCTCACAGTGATTCTCCCTTGTGTAATTGCCACTTGATCGAATGTATTGCTATTGAACCACATTAATGCTTTTCTTCTTCAACAAATGATGACAGTCACTCTAAAGACAACATGATAATGTACACTCACTATAAGGACAGTCACAAATGAGGACATCTCACAGTGACTATCCCTTGTGTAATTGCCACTTGAATGCATTGCTATTGAACCACATTAATGCTTTTTTCCTTCAACAAATGAGGATAGTCACTGTAAAGACAACATGATAATGTACACTCACTGTAAGGACAGTCACAAATGAGGACATCTCACAGTGACTGTCCCTTGTGTAATTTGCACTTGAATGCATTTCTATTGAACCACATTAATGCTTTTTTCCTTCAACAAATGAGGACAGTCACTGTAAAGACAACATGATAATGTACACTCACTATAAGGACAATCACAAATGAGGACATCTCACAGTGACTGTCCCTTGTGTAATTGCCACTTGAATGTATTGCTATTCAGCCACATTAATGCTTTTCTTCTTCAACAAATGAGGATAGTCACTCTAAAGACAACATGATAATGCACACTCACTGTAAGTGTACATTATCATGTTGTCTTTACAGTGACTGTCCTCATTCAAGTGGCAATTACACAAGGGATAGTCACTGTGAGAACTTCTCATTTTGTGAAATTACACAAGGTCACAAAAATTACAAAACAAAAATAATATTACAGTTCACAAAAATAATTTTGTGAACTTCTAATATTATGACACATGATGATAGTCATTGTGAAGACAACATGATAATGTACACTCACTATAAGATCGATGTTGATGCAGAGTGGCAACAAAAGGTGATGGAATTCAATCAAATGCTTGTTTAAACCCACAAACTCCTATTAGGCTTCAAAGCCACTCAAAGACAAAATAGTCACAAAACCTTAGATCTGGATTCCAAACTTTCAAAGATGGTGTTAGATGTGTTAAGAAAGAGGATTCAACAGGTTTCAGGAAGTTTCAACACTTCAAACAATTCTTAGCAAGCAATTTTCTCAAAACTGTCAAATAGGCCTAATTGCCCCTTTTCTAGTCCTCCAGCAGCGTTATAACCCAAATAACTCAAATTTTATCCAAATGAACCTACAAAAAAATTAGCATTCCAGATACCCTTTTGGGAGAACTATAACATACTAAAAAACCAGTATCAACTTCTTTGGAAAATGTGCCCCAAAACCTTGACTGTCACTATTTTTCAAGAGGAATTAGTGATGTTTTACAAAGCAAGTGTGCTAAAAACATATCCAAAAGCCACAAAATTCATAGGACATTCCTATTTTGTGTCCAATTAGATGATTCAACAACCCATTTCACTTTATGATTTCATTTGCTACCAAAACCCCAAATTTGCCCTTAAAACCCTCTATAACCTAGGGTATCACCAATCTAACACTTCCACTCACTTCCAGGTCATAAAATTCATGGTTCACCATGAGTTAAACATATTATTGAAGAATATAAAATAATATTTATACCTTGTTAAGCCAAATGTCTGGCTGCTACACATATGGCATGTATTTGGGTACCCAAACTTGTCCAAACAACCATCAACTTTGCATTTCTTTCACATTCTCCTGCAAAACTTCACTTTTCTGGTTTATTCATGGTTAGATAGACTTTTTAGTGCTTCTAGGGTCCATCATAAGGATCATATGTACAAAGATAGGATGGTACCCCCCATTTACCATTGAAGAATCAAAGCAAACTTTCAGTTTCAGCGTTACAACAACAAATAAACTTGCAATAAACACTCAAAATAATATGAAAGTGACTCAATAACCCTTAAATGTATCTTACCAACATAAATGAATGATTATCACATCCAATACACTTAAATCTTGCAAGAAAATCTTAGATTTTCATTAAATTATGCCCTGTCCGTACAAATCCTGTACTTTGCCGTACATAACAATGCCTTCTCCCCTTTCATCAGGTTAACACAACTTATATAGGTGTACATACACCTGTCTAACTAATCAAGTTGGTTAGAAATGTTTTATTTAACAAACAAATACTAAATCCTAAGTTTCCCTCCAAAATGCCTACATGACCGTTTATATTCAAATTCAAATTTATAAACTATGCATTCTATAACTTTTATGACATTCTAACCTATGTTATTGACTCAAAATGATCTCAAGACCTTATTGAATATGAAAAAATATAAAATCACCCTCTAGGACACCCTTATGGCTCATTAGGCCATTTTACATCAAGTTGCCCATAGGCTTTATCAAGAATTTTATGACTCTTGACTGGCAAAGTACATTGTTCATTACAATATGCCATTATTGGCCTTAAAATATCCCAGTTGACATGTAGGAATGCCTTTGATCTTCTGGTTCCATCTTGTTCCAAGGTGTTCCTAGTTGACTTGATAGGTGCCCCTGCACCAAACACCCCACCTTCAAAGTAACTCTTATCCCAAGAGTTAATAGGAATAGTCTTCTTGCCTCCCATCCTTCTAGATGGTCTCCTGAAACTTATCATCTGCAACTTAGGACCCTGGTCATGAACAGTACCTGCATACAAATCATTAGAAACAAAAACATTTTGATGTTTTTTATCCTCTGATGTAATGGCACAGTCACATTGCATCTTTGATAAAGGTGTTCCTTTCTGCTGCCAGAGATCTTTCTGCCCCTGCCTTGCATTCTTCATTACCTTGTGCGCCCCCTTATCCAATTTCCACTCCATTGGACACCAAATATGGCCAACCTTCACTTCTTTTGCTGACACAACTCTATCTACTATCTCTGTCTGCCTACAAGCAGTATGCTGCACTTGCTCTTTATTATCCCCTTTCCTCACAACCAATAGAGAAGGTTGATGATAAATCTCTACCTCAACATGACTCTTGTACCTCTGCTCCTGCAAATTAACATATTCCTTTTTGCCAAAACAAATTATTCTATCCTCATTATGATTAGGTAAAGGAGTAAGTTTGAATTTCATGCCATCTTTGCGAACAATATAAACATTTGACAATCCAAAATGAATGGTATTCCTTGAGGCTTGCCAAGGCCTTCCAAGGATAATGTGACTACAAGTCATTGGGATGATATCACAAACAACCTGATCTTTGTATCCTCCAATGGAGAAATCTACCACTGCTTGTTCCCTTACAACAATGCTCTCATCACTAACCCAAGATGCTTTGTAGGGTCTGTCTATTGGATATTTCTTCAACCCAAGTTTGTTAACCATTTCATAGGATACTAAATTATCAAAGGAACCTGAATCAATTATCAGTTTGCATACTTTTCCATGACTTAGGTAGTTAGTTCTGAATAGTGATGGTTTGATCTCCTTAGGCTGCTGTTGTGATGACTGTCCTCTTCTAAACATCAAAAATTCACCTTCCACAATTGGATCTGCATTATAAGACTTTTTTTCTTCCTTGTCTTCTTCCTGGACCAGGTGTACCCTCTTTTCTTTGTCAAGACACTTGTAGGATTGGTGCCCCACTTTTCCACATGTGAAGCATGTTCCTATGAACACACTAGGATCTCTTCCACCTCCTTACCTTCTGAAACTTCCCCTTGTCTCTGATACAATCTCTTTTCCTTTGTCTTTATCCTGATTGTTTGAAGTATCAACTTGACCTCTGCCACCTTTTCCTCTCATTGTTCCTCCTCTCTGATTTCCCTGCCTCTCATGCTTTCTTTTCAGTTTTTCCTCTGCTCTGACAGCAAGCTGAAAGCACTCACCAAGGGTTCTTGGAACATTTAACCCAATCTCCTCTTGGATACTATATTTCAGACCATTGATGTATCTAGAAAATTTTTCATCCTCATCCTCCACTCCTCCCCTTATGCTCAGGGTGTGGAATTGCTCAGTGTACGTCATCACATCCATGTCCTTCTGTTTTAAATTGTTTCTTTTCATCTTTATCTGTATGGCTAAATCAGAGGGTAGGAATTGACTTCTAATCATTATTTTCATTCTATCCCAATCAGAAATTTTGTTCAAACCTCTTTCCTCTCTATCCCTTTGAACACTTGTCCACCATGTTAATGCTGTACCTCTCAACCTTGCTTTAGCAATTTTCACCTTCTTGTCAGGCTCAACATCCTCAAGATCAAAATGATTTTCAAGGGCTTCAATCCACCCTAGTACCTCTTCACTATCCATTCATCCCTGGTATAGTGGCAAATCAACATGATTCTTTGTACCACTTCCCTGCACTGCCTTAATGATCCTTACAAACCTCCTCTCTTCAAGATCATCCAATGCTTCATTCTCTTGTCTTGCTTGACCAATTTCTTCTTCAGCATGATTCCTTTCATTATTCATTCCTTCAACCTGTTCTCTCCTAGGATCTTGTCTTTCTTTTTCCAGGGCCTCTATCCTTGCTATGAACTGCAACCTTTCCCTTCTCATTTGTCTTTCTTCTCGCTCCTTTGATGCTTCTATTTCTCTTCTTTCTCTTCTTTCTTTTGCTAGTTCTTCTTTTAACTCCTCTAGTTCCCTAGCCATCTAGTTTTTAGGAGGCATAATGACAAACAATTTTCAGACACTCTCTCCCTCACCAAGAAATCTCAAGACACCCTAATGCACCTTTCAACTTTGGTATGCTCAAGGAGGAAAATGGACACTCCAAGGTTTCTACAAAGGGACCAGTACCTTAGTGATGGCAAAAGACTCCAGTATGATGTAACACAAAACTTCCCAATGACCTTCTGATGCTCTGATACCACTTGATGTAGAGTGGCAACAAAAGGTGATGGAATTCAATCAAATGCTTGTTTAAACCCACAAACTCCTATTAGGCTTCAAAGCCACTCAAAGACAAAATAGTCACAAAACCTTAGATCTGGATTCCAAACTTTCAAAGATGGTGTTAGATGTGTTAAGAAAGAGGATTCAATAGGTTTCAAGAAGTCTCAACACTTCAAACAATTCTTAGCAAGCAATTTTCTCAAAACTGTCAAATAGGCCTAATTGCCCCTTTTCTAGTCCTCCAGCAGCGTTATAACCCAAATAACTCAAAATTTATCCAAATGAACCTGCAAAAAAATTATCATTCCAAATACCCTTTTGGGAGAACTATAACATACTAAAAAACCAGTATCAACTTCTTTGGAAAATGTGCCCCAAAACCTTGATTGTCACTATTTTTCAAGAGGAATTAGTGATGTTTTACAAAGCAAGTGTGCTAAAAACATATCCAAAAGCCACCAAATTCATAGGAAATTCCTATTTTGTGTCCAATTAGATGATTCAACAACCCATTTCACTTTATGATTTCATTTGCTACCAAAACCCCAAATTTGCCCTTAAAACCCTCTATAACCTAGGGTATCACCAATCTAACACTTCCACTCACTTCCAGGTCATAAAATTCATGGTTCACCATGAGTTAAACATATTATTTAAGAATATAAAATAATATTTATACCTTGTTAAGCCAGATGTCTGGCTGCTACACATATGGCATGTATTTGGGTACCCAAACTTGTCCAAACAACCATCAACTTTGCATTTCTTTCACATTCTCCTGCAAAACTTCACTTTTCTGGTTTATTCATGGTTAGATAGACTTTTTAGTGCTTCTAGGGTCCATCCTAAGGATCATATGTACAAAGATAGGATGGTACCCCCATTTACCATTGAAGAATCAAAGCAAACTTTCAGTTTCAGCGTTACAACAACAAATAAACTTGCAATAAACACTCAAAATAATATGAAAGTGACTCAATAACCATTAAACGTATCTTACCAACATAAATGAATGATTATCACATCCAATACACTTAAATCTTGCAAGAAAATCTTAGATTTTCATTAAATTATGCCCTGTCCGTACAAATCCTGTACTTTGCCGTACATAACAATGCCTTCTCCCCTTTCATCAGGTTAACACAACTTATATAGGTGTACATACACCTGTCTAACTAATCAAGTTGGTTAGAAATGTTTTATTTAACAAACAAATACTAAATCTTAAGTTTCCCTCCAAAATGCCTACATGACCGTTTATATTCAAATTCAAATTTATAAACTATGCATTCTATAACTTTTATGACATTCTAACCTATGTTATTGACTCAAAATGATCTCAAGACCTTATTGAATATGGCAAAATATAAAAGCACCCTCTAGGACACCCTTATGGCTCATTAGGCCATTTTACATCAAGTTGCCCATAGGCTTTATCAAGAATTTTATGACTCTTGACTGGCAAAGTACATTGTTCATTACAATATGCCATTATTGGCCTTAAAATATCCCAGTTGACATGTAGGAATGCCTTTGATCTTCTGGTTCCATCTTGTTCCAAGGTGTTCCTAGTTGACTTGATAGGTGCCCCTGCACCAGATGTCCTCATTTGTGACTGTCCTTAAAGTGAGTCTACATTATCATGTTGTCTTTAGAGTGACTGTCCTCATTTGTGACTGTCCTTACAGTGAGTGTACATTATCATGTTGTCTTTAGAGTGACTGTCCTCATTTGTGATTGTCCTTACAGTGAGTGTACATTATCGTGTTGTCTTTACAGTGACTATCCTCATTTGTGACTATCCTTACAGTGAGTGTACATTATCATGTTGTCTTTAGAGAGACTGTCCTCATTTCACTGGGCATGATGAGAAAGGCAGATATACCTATCAAATAATAGAGGCAGGAATCTTTGATTACAGACATATTTATAAGAACCTTGCTTAGTATTTGTTAGCATATGTGCAATGACTATATTTATGATCTTTGCAGGCATATCAATGTCCTCATTTGAAGAGCTAGCACAAAGTATATGTGTGAAAATTTATTTCTAATTATTAATATATTGATGGAAGTGACTAGAGCTCTATTACAAATGAAAGATAAAATATTAAATTATTTAATTAGTTTCAAGTTGAAAATATTGTAACAATTAATGTATCTATGAATTGATGGAAGGATTCATGTGTTTGCATCCATTTATCCTGCTTAGTCTAGTGGAGTAGTCACTTACTCCCTACTTAGAAATTTCCAAATTGTGGGGTGAGAATGCTAAAGTCCTCATTTTCATTTAAATGAGAAAATAAAAATGGAGATGATGTAGGTTTTTCTTCTCTCTTTTTTTACCTTCTTGGTCTTTGGATTTAAAAAGAAGAGAGGCATGAGGAACCAAAAAATCAGCAAGATACTTATCCAAAAAAGCTAAGAGTAAATTGTCCCATATTTGAAAAAAAATTATAATTTGTATTTGGTTATTATTTGGGATATGTGATGTTTTATAGATTTGAGATTAAAAGATCTATTATTTTTTTTAACATTTGACAAATAGATTGCATACTCAATATGCTTCAATATTTTGCATCCATCTTTGCATAGGTATACGACAAAGATAAAATCTTTGAAGACATTCATTTTCAATATTTCTAATTATTATGACTATATTTCAACATCCACTAAAATAGGTATGTTTATTTATATCACATTTTTATCGTGCACACATTTACATGTGTAGTTAGCTTTAAACAACTCCTCCAAAAGTATTTAATATATATCTAGGTTCAAAGTGCTTCTAATTTTTATACTTGAGTTTTATGTGTGAATTTTTTGTAGGAGATATTTTGTAGTCATTGCAGAAGATGGAAACATACAAGATGTTAGAAGCTTGTTAGTGATTGTTTATTATGTTTCACAGAAGAGAAGATGGGGTTAACAAAGGAAGAATTAAGTAACAAAATGTTGCTTATTGTAGACTTAGTGATATATTGATGATCTATCATGTTGATTTATCTAAATTTGAATATATTTTTTAATTTAATTTAAATACATCTTGGGTTTAAATTGATTCAATGTGCAATATATTTTTAAAAATTTGTTATGTAGGAGCTGCCAAGAATTTATTTACTTGTGAATTAGACCTTCTAAATTATAGTATGAATTTTTTTACTTGTGAATTAGAGTTTACTCAATTATAGAATCATCGTACATAGAAGGGAGATGGTCACTTTATTGCAAGTGGCATCTTGTTTTTTAGAATATTGAACTTAGATGATTATCTTGTTTTTCATAAGGGGGGTGATTATCGTTTATTGCATACTATTTCATTCTCTAAAATTGATTATATATAAAAGAGATAAGAATCAACATAGATAAGAAGGAGATGATTATCATTTATTGGTTATTTTTTATTGTGTAGTATGTTATTTTCTAAGAATCAATGTAGATAAGATGGAGATGATTATCTTTTCTTATAGGGTATCTTGTTTTATTTTATTTTGTTTAGACAAAAGTGGAAGAACCACTATATATATTTATATTTATAAAAACTGATTCAAAAAGAGCTCAATCAGGAAAGAACTAGGAAGAAAACTCGACATCGTCGCTTTATATACAAAGGTTTAAAAGAAAACCTTAACGCTATTTGATTAGTTTGTTACATTCGGAAGGTCATGGCCACCTTTGAAGAATGCAAGTGGTCAAAGACCCATACATTTCAAATTTTGAACTGCTAGTGGCTAAATTCAAAAATCAAATAGGATGCATCTCTAAACCAATCCCATAGGATGCATCTCTAAATCAAACTCTTGCAAAATAGCCATCTATTTCTCGTGACGCTCTCCCAAATCTGACTACATAACCAATCTCTTGACCACTTGGTCAGGCATAATGGCATATATATTGCTTCTCAAGATATATTGTTTAAACTTCTTGAATTATCTAACCAAGCTGAAAGCTTATTTCTCGAGGGCCCAATACCTCACTTCAACATTATTGAAAGGTGAACTCATAAAATTGATGCAGAGGCTTAGGGTGTCCAATCTAACACCTTTTTAAGCTTACAAAAATTAACACAGATCTCCTCTTGCTTCTTCTATACATGCACCAAATTTTCCACCCAAGTGGAGTGGCGGATAGGAAAAATTATCGTTGCAGCAAGTAACTTTTGAACTTCCTTGAAGATTAAGGGTTCTATCAACAAATTAACAGGTTGCTACTTTTGTATGAATGACTTTATGTTAGGCTTGAGAGTTATGTCATGGGTGATGATGGAAGTATCAAATATCTTCAGATCTTCATATCAAGTTGTGTTAACTTACCGATGACTTGATGCTTGACTCTCATTAAAAGTTAAAATATAGCATTAAAATCTAAATGATAAAGATATTTCATATGATGTTTTCGATATTAAAATGGTTGAGAAAATGGTTGTTCACTAACAATTTTTATCAGCAGGTTGCAAACAAATCATCCTTCTTCCACCAATGAGTCATTCCATTCAAGAAAGACCATGTCTGACGATATCAACGCACAAACAAATAGGGAGACAATTGCTAGACTATGGTCTAACTTAAAAAGAAAGGGTGATGGAAAATGTTATTGTCCTTGCAAACTTTGTAAGGGCTTAAAGACTCGAAGATATCTAATCAAAACAGCTGAGGAACATTGTAGGCAACATGGTCACATTGAAGGGGGAAACAAATTTCGTCCATTGGTATGTATTTTAATATTTTATAAAATACATAAGACATGATTTGATGATGACAACATGATCATGGTTAATATAAGGTCATCATTTTCATATAGGTCAACGTCCCTCAATTTCATGTTATGGACCATGACAATCTGGAGAATGTGGATTTCCAAATGAGGGAACATGGAGGTGTGAACATAGAAGTAGAAGGTAATGATATCATGGAAGAAGACCACGATGATGAAGAAGATCAATATGATCACGATGATCAAGATGATGATGATGTTGATTCAGAGCTTGATGTACCTTTACTTGAGAAGGCACACGAGCCCCTATATGAAGGCTCCGAAACAACTCTTCTTGCCGTTGTATTGTTGTTGGTGAACCTGAAGGTTATGAATGGTTTATCCAATGTAGCAATGACACGTATGTTAAGGTATGTCATCTTTTTTCATTATTTTAGTCGTAATTCCCTTGCAATTAATATTGGATGAATCGTGTAGCAATTAATATTCTTTAAATTAACAAATTATATTTTTGGTTGTAGGTTGGTAGGTGAGTGTTTGTTACCACCATCAAACATCCTACCTCGCTCGTACCGAGAATTATCTGCCATTATGAAAGATATTGGAATGGAATATCAAACAATACATGTATGTCCGAACGATCATATTATATATTATAAACAGCATGAATTTGCAACAGAATGCCCTATTTGTCATATTAGTAGATATCAATCAGATCGAATAACAAAAAAGGTGCCTCGCAAGGTTCTTCAACATATTCCCATTATTCCACGTCTGCAACGATTATTCAAGTGCAATAGCTTGGCACAATTTATGGATTACCATACACGCAATAGAAGTCAAGATGGCATTATGCGAATGTCTGTAGATGGCTCGGCATTTAAGGAAATAGAATAAAAATGGCCACACTTTAAAGAAGAACCTCGTAATCTCAAGCTTTCATTGGCAGCGGACGGTGTCAATCCGTTTGGAGAGATGAGATCTACTTACTCGGTGTGGCCTGTTTTTGTTATCAACAATAACATTCCTCCTTGGTTGTCCATAAAGAGGGAGCACATAATGTTGTCACTGATTGTTCCAGGTATTTTTTGATTTAATGGTCATCTAAATTAATTTATTATTAATAATCCATCAAAATGGTCATAATAATTATGTAATGTTTTTGTTCATTCAACTAGGTAAGTACCAAGTTAAAGATATCAATGTATATATTGAGCCCCTTATCGACGAGTTGATGGTGTTATGGAATGGGGTCACTATGTATGACATCTCTAGACCAATAGGACAAAGACAATTTCAATTCCATGCAATGCTTGTATGGACAATACATGATGCCCCTGGGCTAACACATTTTTGTGGTATGTTTTCTTCATAACGCCTCTTTTTTGGCATGTTATAGTGCTAACACAAAGTTAACACATTTAATCCAATTAGACATGATCTTGTAGGTCTTCAGACAAAGGAAAAATTTGCATGTCCAGTTTGTGGTCCAAAGACAAAATCTTGTCATTCAAAAAGTTTGAGAAAGCAGGTGTTCGATGAGAATAGACACTTTCTCCACAGAAATCATAAGTACCGAATTACTGAAAAACATCTTTTCAATGGGAAAGAAGAGACTACATCAAAGCCATGGAGAATGACACCTCGCCTATGGAAGTTGGCATACAATAAAATAAATCGTCGAGGTAATGTCATTCCATCTGATGGGTTTTGTTTCAAATTTATCTTTTGATATTGTGTTTTGTTTACTGATGATGTAATTGATGCTTGTGAAGGTCGTCAAGGCATCAACGACCAACTTCCAAAAGGACTCAAAAGTTATCCTACGCAATTTACTAGGTTGCCGTACTACGAGCAACTCCCAATCGTGCATTTGTTTGATCCTATGCATATTGGAAAGAATGTAACAGAGACATTATGGAAAATATTGGATGGAAGGCGTGACAAAGACCAAATCATCAAAATTTGTAGTGACATTGAAGAATCCAACCATGCAATGAAAATTTTTATTCAATCCAATCAAAATGGAGACCAGATTGATACAAGTGCTCTTCCATGGTTATTGTCGGAGAAGCAGAGCAATGCTATAAAAAGAAATTATAAAAAAAATACGATTTCCTACAGGATTTGCTGTGAACATAAATGATCTCATATCAAAGAAAAGTGAATTTGGGCCAGGGATGAAAACACACGATTGGCATATATTTATTAAGGTAATTCATATTACTTTGTATTCACTATATATTTGTATACTGCACGTGGTTTTCATTGCATTCTTTTATAAAATATTGACGAGATCATTTTACAAATATTGCAGTATGTTCTACCTCTATCTCTCCCACACCACTTTGCCAACGGTGTCAAACAAGTTATATATGATTTTGGAAAATACATGAGGTGGTTGTCATCTAAAGAAATCAATAAAGAAGATATAAAATACTGGAAGAGAAAAATTCCTCTTCTTATGTGTGAAATGCAAAAGTGTCTACCTTCAACTTTTTTCAATGCACAAGAACATTACCTCTTACATCAAGTTGAGGAGATTGAATTGTGTGGACCTATACCAACTAGGTCAATGTGGATGGTTGAGAGGCACTTGAAATTTTTGAAAGGCTTGGTTCGACAGAGAGCACATCCTGAGGGTTCTATGGTAGAGGGATATATGGTATACCAGACCATGGTGTACATTAGTGAATATCTTCCTAAGTTTGCAGCAAAGATCCATGTAGATCGTATTTGGGATCCCAACTCCATTAACAAATTTGAAGGGGAGCACTTGATGGGAAAAGGTAGATTGAGGAAAGTGAGAGGTAAATCTAAGATGTTATTGTAGTTAATTAATTCTTATAAATCTGGTCGAGAGTCGGATGCAATAAATCTAAGATATTTTTGATACAGCTGGTCGAGAATGGGATGCAATACATTTGTATATTGCAAACAATCTTGATTGGATGACAGTATGGATTGAACGATGTCAACAAAATGGTTGCTCATTAACATGGGAAGGTGTTGCTTCATTGGTTAGAGAAGCTCATCATAATGGAGATCCCAATGTTACTCCAATGGTAATTGATCTAGCACATGGTTTAAGAGGTGGACAGGTACGTACAAATTTATTAATGATCATGACTCGTATGTTTCATATCAACTCATGATACAAATAATTTACACACTTTAAAAATTGTAGGTCAAGCACCACAAAGCTATGTACTATCATGGCCACAAATTTCGTATAAAAAAGTTGGATGATACAAAGAAAACTTGTGATTCTGGGATAAGTGCAGTTTTCAAGGTCACCAATATATCATCTAGAAATGACCTACATCCTCGACAATCTCAAAATCAATACTATGACATCTTAGATGATATAATTGAGTGCGACTTTAACTCCTTTAAAGTAGTTCTATTTATCGTCAAATGGTACAGGCTACGACTGAATCAAAATGATCCAAATAGAACTGTTATTCAACATGATAATGGATTTACAATGATTAATACAAGGTCATTTGAGCCAGTTGGAGATGAGCCCTATGTTCTTCCAAGCCAGTGTGAGCAAGTGTTTTACTCAGAGGTTCCACATAAACAGGGTTGGTCATTTGTTGTTAGACATGATCCAAGAGGAAGGCCGATAAAGTATAATGTTATGGAAGAAGAAGATACTGAAGATGATGAAGAAGCAGATGATGATGATGATGATGATGATGATGATGATGCTGATGATGATGATGATGATGATGATGATGATGACGATGGTGATGGTGATCATGGCGATGATGATTGCGGTGATGCTGTTGATGATGGCGATGATGGCGATGGCGATGGCGATGATGATGATGATGATGATGATGATGATGATGATGATGATGATGATGATGATCAATGACATAATTGAAATGGTTACATATTTATTGTGTTCAATTCTAATGATTACATATTTATGTTTTGCTTTAAATTGTAATGGTTACATATTTATTCTATTCAATTCTAATGATTACGACATATGTGATTTATAATTACCAATTTTTTATTTACGATGCTCAATTAATTGATGTTGATACATGTATATTTGTGTTTGATTATCACCCTTTTTGCAAACAGGCAATTGACTACAGACATTGTCACCCCGGCCTTCTATTGACGATCTTGCATTCCATACATAAGGTAAATTTGTTCATGTTTACGATGTTGCATATTGTTCATGTTATCTTCTAAGTTATTTGTAGCATACGTATCATGTAATATTTAGCTAACTTAAGATAAATGATTAACATATGCAGTAAATTTGACCCCTTTGGCGTGGATCGTGCACAGTGACATGGATCGGCAGGTATAAGTCAATAAATAGACATAATTTTCTTATATTCTTCTTGTTTATCACTGAGCACGTATGTTATAAATAGACATATTATATAATCATATAATGTATATATAGACAAAGAACCGTATAGAAATATAATATATAATCACTTTCAACCTAGTACATTTTATATCTCTCATGTATAGACAAAGAAGAACTGTATGTATGGGTCACGACTTGATTATTCTATATATATTGACGTGGCAATATCTCATTTGATGGATTGCAGCACCCACCAAATAGGTGCTTTTCAGATCTATCTACATCGAATGATGGAAATGAGGGAATGCTAGATGAAAGTTCTACATGTAGTACGGCTAAAACAGGGAGATCAACTAGAGGTCAAAAGATTAGAAAAAAATTTGACAAACGCATGCAATATTTCCTTGCTAATGGGGGGTCATGTTCTTATGATGATGAGACCAAAGGCGACATCAAGGTGCCCTTTCGGTACACACACATTGAGAAAGAATGGGTACCCAATGAGCTACCTCCAATTAATACTGATTTTTGTGTTAATGAGAGGATATATCGCATTGCTCCATCCTCATTACATGGTTTGGGCCTATTTTCCATGGGTGGGATAAAGGTATATTACAATAGAGTTGTTGAATTGTTCGAGTATGTCGGTCCGTGTTACAATTACAATGATTGGATGCGGATTGTTCAATATAAAAAAATTATGCGTAGGTATGCACTATCAGCTAATTATATACAAAGGAAAGAAAATGATCAAAGTAAAAGATTTGCAATGTACATTGATGGGAGACCAAAAGCAATAGGTAATATTGCGAGTTTTATAAATAGTACGCGACCTTCATCAACTAATAAGCAACCCAATTGCATATTTGAGGTGCGCGAGGGGAATCAAGTTTTTGTATGTGCAATAAAATCAATAAGTGCAGGGGAAGAACTGCTAATAGATTATCATTTAAATCGCATAGATACAAACAAAGTTACTATCATGAGGGTGGTAAGTACTATATACTATTTTATTAATAAGTTTTTTTTTGCTAAGTCTATTGCTTTTAGTTCGCTAAAGTTTTTATATTTAATCTTTGTCACAGGATGATATGGATCCCGCACATGATAGAGGCCACGAGGATGCTCCTCCCACTTGTTCTTTAGCAAAGGTAAACCTTATTAAAATTGTACAAATTAGATAGTTGAAAAATGTTATATTATTACATTATTTTATTTATGGTTTTGGAGTTTTTATGATAGTTTTACTGATATTCCTATCACAATTTGATGTTCAGGATAAGGGAAAAGCACCCTCGACAATAGAGGCAATAGCTACCCCTGATGATGATGATCTTTTTGCAGATTCGCCTAATGTTATAATCATGGTAAAGAAAAAAATGAAACAAATCAATAAAGATATAATTAACATTTTGTATGAAAGAAATCCAAGTGAGGAGATGCTCAGGAGGCTAACTGAATTGAAAGCACTCGGACATCGGTATCAAGTAAGCAGTAATGAATCTTTAGTTATAACAAAATTTCAATAAAGGTTAATATTTTATACTCTTTTATTTTGTAAAGTAAAATATATGTAATATGTGTTCTTGTTGTAGGATTTTATGGAATCTATAGTACTTGGTCAAGGACAATGTGCGGATGAGGCCGGTACTAGTAGACCTCCGGCTGCCTCAGGTAAAATAATCCTTTAGTTGACAAGTTACAAGGAATTTTTTCTTTGGAACATTCAAAAACTTCTCAAGTTAACTCTTACTTTTATTATTTGAAAATGTCTTTGCTAACAATGTATTGTTCAGGTCCTCAATTGCAGGAGACTCCTACTAGCCAGGTTGCCCATAGAAGATTGTCGAGTGCAATGTCGGCCACAAGGGCCATGCAAACATCAACGCCTTCAAGGGCTATGGCATCTGGTAAATCATTGTTTTACTATATTTGGTTTTGTGCTAATTATGATTTCATAATTTGTACTTTAATCTTGGGTGCATCACATAGTGGATTATTTTTTTGGAGCAGGAGATACCCCGATGGCACCACTTGGTACACCTGGTACCGATCAATCTGCATGTATTGGTGAAAATTCACCACCATTTCCTGGATCTACCCGTGTTACTAGCATGGGTGTGACACAGACGTCATTATTGATTGACAATAATGAATCAATGCCTATAAAATGTCCTCAGATTCCAGGTACTTTAAATAATTATTTTTTATATTGTAATATGCATTTACCTATTCATAACAAGTTTTGGATTGATTATCCCATGACATTTTTTGCAAGAAATGATATTTTTTATAAGAAACTTTATGACCTAACATTGCATATATTCGGGCCCACCATACGTAAAAGGTGGAACATCATAAGTGAACTAAGTTTATCCCACTATTTTTTTTCCATATCATTAATTGGTACAATATTTTTCCTTTCATTCCGGTCTTTTCTTTAAGTGGCTATATCTAACAATTTTGTGTTTTTCCTTAACAGGTGGAATTTGCAAGAAAAAAGTTTAAAAGATCAGCTCATCAAAGATTTACAGCATGAGTTTGGCAATAATATTTTTGATGAGAAGAAAATTTTGGAGAGAGCTTGCAAACATCTTAAGACTGTGAGGGACCAATATAGAAAGAGTCTCATCCAGAACCCAAAGTACGAGCGTCCTCCCTTTATTTCAGCGAGGGATTGGAGTGAATTTATTTTAGATGCAAAGGAGAAAGCGAATGCTCAAAAAGGAGTTTCGCCAACAAATGCGAGAAGGTATGCAATAGTATTAACTACTAGTGATAAGGTGTTTGGCATGGACTTTTGAGATGATAATTAAATTTTGAATGCAATCATCATTTTTCAATATAATATCTTGGTATGATGTTTTAGACATTTTCACCATTGAAGGCAATGTGTTCAGCATTTCAAAGTTTCATTTGTTATTCCATATACATGTTTTTATAACCATTTTTTCAAACTTTTCATAGGTTGCAGGACACTTCAAAGGCAACAAAGGCCAGGCTGGAAAAGATTGGGCACCACAGACTTGGCGCTGGCGGATATTCAAAAATTAAAGCTCGCATTGTAAGTAGCAGTAAATGAATTGCAGAGAAAAATTATTTATAAAATGAAAATAATTTTGTTTAATCAAAAAATGCAGGGCTCTGATTTTAATTTAGAGGCCACGGAAGAACACAGAAAAATTGCCTTCAAGGAAGGCTATCAAGGCGTGGCTGAACGCCTACGGCAAGCTTCCACTGGCCCAACCGAAGAGTCTCCTGCATCATTTGCACAGGTAAATATGCCAAAAAATATATTAGAAATTGAATACTTGAGCAACAATCAATTTGATAATAATGTCCATTACATTGCAATGCAGCCTACAGTGCCGCATCATGAAGCCGCTGATGTGGATCATACTGTCCAAGGAGGTGCTCATTTTCTATTTAAAACTAATTATGTAATTATTAATATAATTTAACATCTTAAATTGAACTTGGTGTAACATTTTTGTGTATATTTTAGAGGATACAGAATCAGGTCATGCTGAATGAGTGCCGGAGGATGTTCAGACTGATCACCATGTAGATCATGTGGCACATTCAGGTAAAGAAAATCTATGTTTTGTTATTTTAAATTAATTTTTTGATTTATAGTTCTTTTACTTACATAAATACTTGTAATTCAATAATATAAAAGTGTGAATTTAACTCATGAAGTAGTTATTGCAGCAGACCCCCCTTCAGCGCAGCGGCCTCCTATTCCTGAACAGATGAGGAGGAGACACACGTTGGGATTAGACTCAATAGAGGAGGGGAATGATGAGGACATTGATCTTCCTCTTAGAAATTATATGATTAAAAAAAATAGCAAGAAACCCAAAAAGAAATGATTGTAATTAACATTTATTGCTAATGAAAGAAATTTGTCTTAATGGATGTAATTTTGTACTAGTAATGTTGATGAATGATGTGTGTTAATATGTGTTAATGAATTATTCATGAATGTTGTGTGTTAATGAATTATGTGTTAATAAATTATTTATGAATGTTGTGTGTTAATGAATTTTATGTGTTAATGAATGTTATCATGTGATTATAATGATTGAATGTTATATTTCAAAAATGCTGGATGAATGAATGAGTGAATGAATGTTATTAAATGTTAATGGGGAATTTGGAGTGATGTTAGGGGGGGGGGAGGGGCCAAATGAGCTTCCACCTTCACGTGGTTGGCCTTGTTTAGTAGAGAATATTAAACTATTCTCGAAACCAAGTGAAGCTCAAATTTTAAAGACAAGCTTAGAGTTTTTGATGCAGAGCCTTCTAATATCCCCTTAAGGAACCCTGTTCAACTCGAGGATTCAACAACGTCTTGGAATCCACTCAAGGAACTAGAGTTCAACTCGAGGATAAATAAGAAGTTCTTGACTTTAGGATATCAACCAAACACTCCTCTGCAGCAGGTTCACTGCCTTGATTCATTTTAGACAACGCTACTTCCTAGCAGGTCACTCATCCCAATATTATTCTAGTTCAAGTGCTCTTTACTACAAAGGTTCCTCCAATGTTAAGCCCACTTTGCTTGCAACCTGATGCAGAGCTGGTGTGTGGCATCCATATTGATTACCTTAGACAACAAATCCACTCCACTTTGCAATTGCTTCTTTACCTCAATATCCCTCAATGCCTTGACTCCCAAGTGTACCTAGTTTCTCTCAAACACCAAACCTTCACACAAGAATCCAACCTTCATTTTAAATTCACAAAACATCTTTTTATGACCTATCCACCATATTCCCACAACCCATTTGATTTGGACAACCCATCTTCTATCCAACACACACAATCAGTCCTTGAAGCTTGTAGCCCTCACCAGTCATTAAATTGACTTTTCCTCTTACTTTCCCCAAACAACTAAGTAAACTCAAATATTATCTAAATACCCATTTGGGCTCTTTAAATCCTCTGAAAGATTCAACCTATACTCCTTTGGACCATACCCAAGATCCAATATGATGCAGAGGGAAGGGTGGTGGTATTAGAAACACAATGAGAGTTGAAAAATTCAGAGTTTTTGGGCTTATCAAAGAACTTAAATGTATTAAGACTTGACTTACCAAAGCCTTTTCCAAGACCCCTAAATGATATTTTTGGACTTGCAAGGTTTCAATAACTTAGATTCAAAGATTCTAGGGCTCTGACTGCTATCCTGATGAAGGGTGCTCCCCTTAATACCACAAACACATAACAGAAATAGAGAAACAACAACAATATGCAAGAACAGAAAATTGGCTTCTTATTATCTCCACAAATGTGGAATTACAAACTTTCAGAATTACAATATGCAAAGCCACATGGGCATTCCCTTACAATATTCTGTAGGACAAAGCCTCGAGCTATTACCCAGATCTACTACCCAGAACTATTCTGAACTGCCTAAGACAATAATACAGCCTTCCTTATATAGGCAATTTTCCACCGCCTGGGAAGGTTCCAGAATTTTAGCCAATAAGGCCGACCAAACTTAGAATTATTTTTTTATTTTACATTTCATTACATCATAGTCGGCTCAAAATAAATTTTGAAACCCGAACAGAAATTCTGAAGAAAAATCATTTTCCGCCATTTCAGGTGACCCAACTTCCGAAGACCATAAGTCATCACCAGTTGACCCGATTGACTATTGTAACCCCATTTCAGAAAGGGCGCGAGGAGCTCTACAACGCTTGAATTAAGCAAGCTTCATTCAGCCCAAAATTCGACCTCATCCGGGGCCTCTAAAGCCTTCAAAACTGAGTTCGAAGTTTCTGTACCCTGCTGTCAATACCGAAAATCTTCAATATCTTCCAATATACACTTGATCTGGCAATGAAACTTTACTGGCAGACTTATATGACCAAAATGAACCTCCAAGAAAGAAATCAGATCATTCTGAGCACATACAAAAATTACCAAAAATAGTAACTTTCCATAAATAGCAGCTCTGCACAAAATAGCCCTTATTGAATACAAAAATAGAAATATTTTTGGGTGATGCAAGATTGCTCTTACACCCAGGATGCTCCTGCATCAGACACCCGGGGTAATTTGAGAAGTGACCCTGTCACGACTCAGGTGTGTAGAGGAAAACCAAGACGGTTAACCTCCTCCTTTGTTAGCCATGATGAATCTTCAACAGGTCGTCCTTTCCACTTGACCAGATATTCTTCATATGTCTTGTTCCTTGTGCTTCTGCCAACACGACTGTCCAGTATATCTTCGATCTCCTTAGTGTCTGAACTAGTTGCTGGAATACTCCACTGTGCTGCTGTGATCTCATCTTCAACACCTTCTTCATGATACTCTGTCAGATCTGAAATGTTAAACACTGGTGAAATATTTAGCTCAGTAGGTAATTCTACCTCATATGCGTTTCCTGAATCATGTTTCTTCAATATCCTGCATGGTCCAAACTTCTTCATTTTCAGCTTGTTATATGTACCAACTGGAAACCGCTCCTTCTGCAAATGAACCATGACTTCATCACCAACCTAAAATTCCTTATACCTCCTTTTCTCATCTGCCTTAGTCTTATACTGTGCGTTCATCTTGGTAATATGCTTCCTCACCTCCCCATGGATGTTCTTCAAGTGTTCTGCAAAATCTTCAGCTTCAGCACTACTTATTTCTCTTTTATCTATCTTCCTCAATTCAGATGCATTTCTTGGACTACTTCCATATACAATCTGGAATGGTGATTTACCAGTGCTCCTGTTGACAGAATTATTGTATGCAAATTCCGCCTGTGGTAAAATCAAATCCCATCCTGTTGGCTTATCTCCAACCAAACATCTCAGCAAATTTCCCAAACTCCTATTCACCACCTCTGTCTGTCCATCAGTCTGTGGATGATGTGATGAACTAAACTTCAAATCTGTCTTCAACTTCTTCCACAACGTACGCCAGAAATATCCAACAAACTTAGTGTCCCGATCTAAAACTATGGTCTTTGGAAAACCATGAAGTCTCACTACTTCTCTGAAAAACAATTCTGCTACATGAACAGCATCATTAGTCTTCTTGCAGGGAATGAAATGTGCCATCTTTGAAAATTTGTCAACTACCACAAAAATTGAATCGTGTCCCCGCTGTGTCCTCGGTAAACCAAGAACAAAGTCCATACTGATATCCTCCCAAGGCTTCTCTGGTATAGGTAATGGCTGATACAACCCTGTATTCTGCTTCACTCCTTTCGCCATCTGACATACTCTGCAACTCTATACAAACTTCTTCACATCTTGCTGCAATTGTGGCCAATAATAATTCTCACCAACCAAAGCAAGGGTTTTATCACGACCAAAGTGTCCAGCCAATCCTCCACTATGCTTCTCCTTGATGAGATTCTCCCTCATAGAACTTCATGGAATGCACAACTGACTCCCTCTGAATAGCATATCATCCTGGATGATGAAATCCAACCATTTCGTCCTGTCTAGAGTAACAGGTTCTTTACAAGCTTTCCAAGCTTCACCAAAATCAGGATCCTCTGGATACAAATTCTTGAGCTCCTTGAACCCAACCACTTCAATCTGCATTTCTGTCAGCAGTAGTTGCCTTCTGCTAAGAGCATCTGCAACCCTATTAGACTTTCCACTCCTGTGTTTCAAAATAAATGTATAACTCTGCAAAAACTCAACCCATTTCAAATGCCTTTGATTCAACTTTCCTTGACTATTCAAATATTGCAAAGCTTGATGATCAGTATACAAAACAAACTCCTTAGGAAGCAAATAGTGTCTCCACTTCTTTAATGCTTGAACTATAGCATAAAATTCCTGATCATAAACAGAATATTTTCTCTTGGCATCATTCAACTTCTCACTGAAATAAGCAATAGGTTTACCTTCTTGGCTCATAACAGCTCCTATTGCAGTACCACTAGCATCACAATCTACTTGAAACACCTTATTAAAATCTGGAAGTGCTAAAACAGGTTGTTCTATAACTTTTTGTTTCAACAATTGAAAACTCTTTTCTGCCCCATTAGTCCACTTAAACTCTTTTCTATCCCCTCTCATTGTTTCAGTCAAGGGTCCACAAATACTGCTAAAATTTCTGATAAAATTTCTGTAAAAGCTAGCTAGACCATGAAAAGATCTTACCTCAGTAGCATTCCTTGGAGTAGGCCATTCAAGGATAGCCTGTACCTTCTCTGGGTCCATTTTTAGACCTTCTCCTGAAACTACAAACCCCAAATACACCAACTCTTTCTTCACAAAACTGCACTTCTTCAAATTAATCAACAATTTCTCTTCTCCCAGCTTCTCAAATACCATACGAATATGCATCATATGCTCCTCCAATGTCTTACTAAAGATCAGAATATCATCTAGGTAAACAATGACAAACTTACCTAGAAATTCTTTCAGAACCTCGTTCATGAGCCGCATGAAAGTGCTCGGTGCATTGGTTAGCCCAAAAGGCATGACTAACCACTCATACAGTCCTTCCTTTGTCTTGAAGGCAGTCTTCCATTCATCTCTTTCTCTGATCCGAATCTGATGATATCCACTTTTCAGATCTATCTTTGAAAAATACACAGCTCCACTCAAATAGTCCATAATATCATCCATTCGTGGCAATGGAAACCTGTACTTGATTGTGATCTTGTTTATTGCCCTAGAATCTATACACATCCTCCACTCTCCATTCTTCTTTGGTGCTAATACCGCTGGTACAGCACAGGGACTCAAACTCTCACAGATCAATCCTTTCTGTAGCAGTTTATGTACTTGTCTGTTCAACTCCTCACTTTCTGCAGGTGTCATTCTGTGTGCTGCCTTATTCGGCAAACTCGCTCCTGGGATCAAATCCATTTGATGACTGATCTTCCTGACTGGTGGTAATCCATCAGGCACGTTATCAGATACAATATCCTGAAACTCATTCAACAAATTTGCAACTTCTACAGGAACATCTTCTACTTCCTCTTTACCAGCTTTTGGAATTAAAGCAAAACATACATGCTCATGCCTCATACCATCTAGGAAATTTCTTCCATCAACAAAAGTTATCCTTGCATTACCACATACCTTTTCTTCAGTCTCCTTCAATGGTTTTAGCTTATGTCGCACTCCATCCTTTGTCAGGGAATAGGTATTCGCACGACCATCATGTACAGCACATCTGTCAAACTGCCATGGTCTACCCAACAACATATGACATGCATCCATAGATATGATATCACACAATACCTCATCTTGGTATCCGCCAATCTTGAACTTCACCAGGCATTGTTCATTGACCATGACCTTGTGGTCATCCTGTACCCAGGCAATCCGATATGGATGTGGGTGTTTCTGTCTCTTGAGCTTCAACTTTGTCACCATCTCTTCTGACACCAAATTGTCAGTGCTTCCACTATCGATAATCACATCACAACATTTACCTTCACACTTGCACCTGGTACGAAACAAGCTCCTCCTTTGCTCAGGTTCATTCTCACCACTCAACAGGACTCTTCTGTTAATCAACGTTTCTCCTCTTTCAGCATCTTCAGAATTTGATGGTCTGGCATCTTCATCTACATGTGCAATTCTGGCCTGGCCTTCATTTCTCCTGTCTGTTCTGCCTTGGCACTGAGGACATTCAAATGCCTTATGACCTTCTTCTCCACAGTGAAAACATGTTCCACGGCAGCCACCTCTTCCAGATCCTTGTCCTCTTCCTCTTCCTCTTTGATCTCTATTATTCTGATCCTGGAAGCGATTGGAATTATTTCCTCGCTGATTCTGACTGCTACTAGCCTCATCCTTCTTTTTCGGATCTTCATTTCGGCCACCATATGACCGTCCACCAGATCGTCCACCGCGACCTCTTCCGTTTTGTCTGCTCTCAAACTTCTTGTTCAGCTTTTCCTCTACTTTTGGGGCAAACTGGTATGCCTCCTCAATACTGTTTATTCGAACCAGATTCAGCTCCTCCTGAATGCTTGGCCTTAACCCATTAAGGTATCGGGCAACTTTCTCCTTATCAGCTTCTGCATGGCCTGTTCTGATGAGAAGTCGATAGAACTCCTCTGTATATTCCTGAACAGATTTTCCTGCTTGCTTCAAACTTTGCATTTTCTTCAGTAGGTCAAGCTCATAATCAACAGGAATGAACTGTCGCTTCAATTTTTCCACCATCCGATCCCATCTTGTGATTTTATCTTTCCCTCTTCTATTTCGCTCCAACTAAATTTCTTGCCACCAGATCTTCGCATGACCTTTCAGTCTGGCCTTCGCAAATTTGACCCTATCAGGATCCTCAACATCTTCATACTCAAAATATTCCTCACATTCATTGATCCAGTCGATCAATTCCTCTGGGTTAAGATTTCCAGAAAATGTAGGAACCTCAATCTTAGGTCTTTTCCCAATCTTGGAAATCGCCCGAAAAAGTCTTTCTTCCTCATGGTTCACAATTTCAACTTCTCCTTCTTGATATTCTTCTTCAGCTTCATCCTCGCTTTCGTCTCTGACATTAAGATTCATTCCTCTACGAATCTCTTCTTGCAATGCTCGCACTTGTCTCTGCAGCTCTCTAACCTCAGGTGTTACAACACCAGCTCTTCCGCCACGTTCTTTTTGTGGAGGCATTTTCGTGATGCGCGCTGAAAGCCTAGCCACGGTCCTGGTGCAAACTGCCTCACAGTCAGTGATCTATTTACACACTCAAGAACTCCTGCTCTGATACCACTTGATGAAGGGTGCTCCCCTTAATACCACAAACACATAACAGAAATAGAGAAACAACAACAATATGCAAGAACAGAAAATTGGCTTCTTATTATCTCCACAAATGTGGAATTAAAAACTTTCAGAATTACAATATGCAAAGCCACATGGGCATTCCCTTACAATATTCTGTAGGACAAAGCCTCGAGCTATTACCCAGATCTACTACCCAGAACTATTCTGAACTGCCTAAGACAATAATACAGCCTTCCTTATATAGGCAATTTTCCACCGCCTGGGAAGGTTTCAGAATTTTAGCCAATAAGGCCGACCACACTTAGAATTATTTTTTTATTTTACATTTCATTACATCATAGTCGGCTCAAAATAAATTTTGAAACCTGAACAGAAATTTTGAAGAAAAATCATTTTCCGCCATTTCAGGTGACCCAACTTCCGAAGACCATAAGTCATCACCAGTTGACCCGATTGACTATTGTAACCCCATTTCAGAAAGGGCGCGAGGAGCTCTACAACGCTTGAATTAAGCAAGCTTCATTCAGCCCAAAATTTGACCTCATCCGGGGCCTCTAAATCCTTCAAAACTGAGTTCGAAGTTTTTGTACCCTGCTGTCAATACCGAAAATCTTCAATATCTTCCAATATACACTTGATCTGGCAATGAAACTTTACTGGCAGACTTATATGACCAAAATGAACCTCCAAGAAAGAAATCAGATCATTCTGAGCACATACAAAAATTGCCAAAAATAGTAACTTTCCATAAATAGCAGCTCTGCACAAAATAGCCCTTATTAAATACAAAAATAGAAATATTTTTGGGTGATGCAAGATTGCTCTTACACCCAGGATGCTCCTGCATCATATCCCCTTTTCCCAATTTACAAAATGTTCCTAAACTGTAGCAAAACCCAATACTCTGCTTATTAACCCTGCTGCAAGCTTAGTTTGATAATAACTTGAATTTTTCTCAAGACAAGAGGTAAGAAAATGATGTTTTTAGATACCCTTTATGGAGTTCTTCAACCTATCAAAAACTCTTATATGACTTCTTTGGACCAACCCCACTGTCTAAAACAGATGCCCTATTTTAATGCATAAAAATGAACAAATTTACAAAGGAACTATATGACATATTCCACCTGGCACTTCCAACTCTTGGGTAGTGACTTATTATGTCTCCAATCACCCGAATCCAAAGGCAATTTATCTCACGTGCCCTACATCACCAGCATCCCCAAATTGGAACCCCAAACCTTTATTTTCTAGGGCCTCCGCTGTCTCCTGTCAAAACACACTTCTACAATCAATTGATGGTCAAATCATCATCCATCCATCTTGCTAGTACATTTTCAAATTCCAAATCCACTCCCTGCTGGGTGGATTGCTCACTGCTACACTTAGACACCCGTTTTCACTGCTTTCACCATGTTCTACACTGTAATCACTTCAATCCCGCGTGGTTCTGCATTTGTTTGGTTAGAAGCATATAATACAGGTTACATAATCACATCCCATGAATATTAGGCCTTTATATTCATGGGATGGTTTCAATAAATCTTACAACTCTACTGTGATCACAAAACAATAAAGATAATAGTCACTGTTTACACTAGCGCGACAGTAGGTTCAAAGTAAATGAAAACTCATCAAATAAACAATTGAACAGTTAAGGAAACCCTGTCAATGCATGAGAATTCACAACCAATCAAGTTGAGATTCAAAAGAAACGAACAAGTTGCAGAAAATTAAAATTGTATTGCTCACTGTTTTTGTCAAACTGTATACACGGGTTCCCTCTCTGTCTCGTAACAGAGACTCCACAAGATTAAATAAGTTATGAAAAACTAACTCAACCAACTTGTCATTGTGTTGAGGGCAATACTTTAAACAAAACCAAACTATTAGGAAACTCTAACTTCCCTCCACAATCTAAACTAGTCGTTGGATTTTGAAAGTTCAAAATCCCAACTTACAATTTATTAAATTCCTTCAACAAAAAGACCACTAAACTTACCAATTTTGATCTTTTATGATCACTAAACTATCCTAGACTCTAAATACTCTAATCTAACCCAAGGACTCTATTGGTCCATTACAAATAGAATTTGGTCCATTTAGGACTTGTAAGATTTATCCCCATTACATATAACCAAAGCCATTATAGACTTTAGGATTGCCCAACCTGGCCGCTGATTGCTTTGTTGATCCTCCTTGAGTCTTCTTAGTCTTTATAGCTTTCTTAGGTGTCTTTCTAGCCTTTATCCCAAGATTGAATGTGTGAGGTGCTCCTGCACCACAATACCCCTAGCCTATCCTCACCAGGCCTAATTCTCCACTTTTACATAGCAACCCCTAACTCCACTTGCTCCCAAGACTCAAAAGGCTGAAACAGTCATTCTAGAGGTTGAGAAATGACACATTTCCAACTCACCAAGTCTCCACCCTTCACTTAACTCATTTTCCACCAAACCCTTGCTTTTAGGGACATACCATGAGGGTTTGATCAAAAGGACCCCTCCCATCAACTCCAGGCCAAACTAACTGTGTAAACACCTCACTATAGACCCCCTTATAGGTAATCCATCACCAAACTACAAGAACTACAATATTGATGGCAATAAAGAGATTATTGCCATTGACACGATGAACATTGAAGGTTCATGCACATCTTGCTACATCACAACTGGTAATCACTCCAGCACTCCTAAATTGCTAAGCTACAAAATATTATTTAATTCTAATTTTTTATTGAATTCAAAGCATTGTAGCTTGAATCTATTTTTCCAATTCAAGCTACTTAAGAGAAAGGTGATTTGTCTATGTTTATTTTAAAAGCTTATTTTTCAATAGACATAATGAATGTCCTATGTGTAGGGTCAGCTTCCTGAATTCAGTCATGCAGCTTCCTGAATGTAGTCATGCTTGATTCAATTATTTATAACCCGTCTTTCAAATAACCCATCTTTCAAATAACTCATCTTTTGAATAGTAGTCATTTTTAGATTAAGTTTTGGTAGAATTTCAAAAATGTCATTTTTAGAATATATTATGTTAAGCATAATATTTTAATGAATTGCATGATGGTATTTGATATTGAAGAAGATAGTCCATACGACTACTGTTCTCCCTCCCCTTAACAGTTTATAACTTTATATATTATTTGTTATTTGATGTTTTGAGTAATCCAAGCAATAGCAATGTCATGAGCACCCATTCACCATAACCCTTCTCTTCTGAGCTCTTCTGCTTTGACACATCTCTAATCCACAGTCTTCATTACATGGATTGTTTATTGGGGACCTTAATAAAGTTTACAATGTACGCAGGATAATGAGATGGATAATGGATGAAGAGGAGCATCTTGCCAAGCTGAAGGAAGACACTTTGTAGTATTTTATTATAGATATGGGCCATAAGTTCTGAAAGCTTACATATTTGATGCATCATTTCTTTTTTGTAAAAGGATTTCCCTTCACTTGTAATCGGTTTTCTAGTAACAAAACTATGGAGCAGAATAAAATGGAATAAATGCACCCTAATTTTATCATATACAACCATTCCTGTTTCCTTTATTCTGGGATTTAGATATATAGCTGTATATGGTCAAACTCCAACAGGTTTGGTTTGTATTGTACTTTGGTGCTGCTTTTCATTCTCTTTTTTCGCTTATGCAGCTGTAACCACTGTTGACACCAGTGGAATCAAAATGCTCAAAGAGCTCAAGAGAATAATTGAACTGAAAGGCCTTCAGGTAACTATTATCATAATTTTGGTTTGAACAAAATATTATTTTGGTTTAAACAATTTATTTTAAGTTTTGATTTGTTTATGTCATTCATCTAAAATCATTTAATAAGTGGGTATTATTGAATTAAGTAATAGCATTCCTAATAAATTTAATAAGTGGGTCTTATTGAATTAAGTAAAAGCATTCCTAATAAATCAACCAAAGAAATGAAAGCTTACAATGTGTTGTTTAAACGTGTTCAGCAGTATGTACTCTGTATAAAACATGTCAACTATATCAACACTTCATAGAATTTTGGTTTAAACAGTAAACTCTAAACTTTGACCTTTTTAAATTGCGTACTATTTCATTACTGGCCTAGAACCTACATATAAATCAATAAAAATCCAAGTGCTCACCAAGCTTACAAGTTTTAAATAAGTGTGACTATCTTTATGTTATAACAAAATTTAACAAAAATCTATTTTGTATTGTAAACAATGTGAATTATACTAACAAGGAGTATACATGATCTTTAGCTTGCATTGAGCAACCCTGGGTCAGATCTCATGGAGAATCTTCAAAAGGAAAAGTTCACTGAAATTCTGTGACCAAATTGGCTATTTCTTACAGTTGGTGAGGGTGTTGTAGTTTGCAGTTCTCTTCTCCAAGCTCATAAGCTCAATAGATAATTGAATGTCAACGGTAATAACCAGGCCGGTCTCTACAATTACAGTTTGCATGGTTAAAGACTAAACCTGAGAGTTACCCTTGTCTATCATTTCATTCTTATAATGAAGAATGTCCTCACTTACCTCGCTATATTTCTCTACTGAATATTACTTATAGTTTACAATACTCAAAGGTTGTAAGAAGCCATGGAGGCTTTGTTTTTAATTTGATGAATCACCTTGCAAGCTACAGTGGTGATTATGAAGATGTTAAATAATATGAATATAATGGAAGGGCTAAAATTTTGTTAAAATCTAATTAGAAACTTTTTTTTTGCCTATGTTCCCATCAAGCTTAAAATGTTATGTGGGAAGACTCGATACACTCTTTGGGAAATTTTACTATGGACCATCCAAACCTAGAAATCTTCTTTAAACAGCCACTTGTAATGTTAAAGAGATGAGAAGAGCTCTGCCTTTGAGGTTCAAATTACTCAAGAGAAAAGAACCCTGTAACAGCTGCTCTCTATCCTCTACTGTAACAATCAAACTAAGGAAATAGAATTCTAACTTCCTTGAAGAAAACCATCTTCCAGGTACTCACCTTCTTGGATGCATTTTTTGAGTAAAGCCTATGTCACTATTTTATCTCCAAACATTTCTCCTATATTCCTTTGAGACTGTAATCTTCCATTTGACTGCAACCTTTTGAAGATCTTAGTCTCAAGGTAATGTATCCTCAATCAATGCTCCTTTTTTGAAGACTGATCCTCTGTCTCTGTCATTGAGACTATTCTTTGTCAAGGACCCATTTAATGCCTATAAACCTAAAACCACTTAGACCTTAACCCTATATGACCATTACATGACATTTTGACTCATTACATGGGATTTTCACTTATTACATTGCTTTTATAGCATTATTCCTTATTACATTATAATGACCTTTAGACTTGATTATGAATTTTGCTTTGAATATTGAGTCTAACATTTCAATTGAACATCTCTGAATGCCATTCCACTCCTGGGCTCAGGTGCCCTGTTGGATGCCCTTGCATCATCAACCAAGTGGTACAAATGATCAAATCCCACAGACGGTCTGTAGCTATGACAGAGTCTGAAAAGGTAGAGAGACCTACACTGGTGACTCAGAAGAAACTTCAGCTTTCAAAAACAAAGCCAATTAGGTTGGCAGACTTGTGGATCGGGCTGGCATTTGGTGGAAGAGGAAGAAAGATGACTAGAACTCTGGAGGCCCACTATAATGGATTTCTGTATTCAACCATGAGAGCAGAAGAGAGAGCTGATATCATGTATCAAAATATTAAACACGCATTCTTCCAGCCAGTAGAGAAGGAGATGATTACTTTGCTTCATTTTCATTTGCATAACCATATTATGGTGGGAACTAAGAAGACTAAGGATGTCCAGTTTTATGTGGAAATAATGGACGTGGTCCAAACTTTAGGAGGGGCAAGAAGGTACATGTATGATCCCGATGAAATTGAGGAAGAGCAGCAAGAGAGGCACATGAAAAATAAAATCAATGGAGAGTTTGAAGGGTTTGTTAAACGAGTAACAGAGCTATGGGAGCAGCCTCATCTAAAAGATTTTGAACTGGAGTTTGATATACCATTTAGAGAGCTAGGTTTTCATGGAGTTCCTTCCAAAGCCTCTGCTTTTATTGTTCCTACCGTAAACTGTTTGGTAGAGTTGGTGGAATTGCCTTTCTTAGTAATAACCATTAGTGAGATTGAGATAGTTAACCTTGAGAAAGTAGGACTTGGGCAAAAGGCATTTGATATGGCTATTGTTTTCAAAGACTTCAAGCGGGATGTACTCCGCATTGATGTTATTCCTCAATCTTCTCTTGATGGCATCAAAGAATGGCTAAACTCAATGGATATAAAGTATTATGAAAGCAGAATGAACTTGAACTAGCGGCCAATTTTGAAGACCATTACAGATGATCCAGATAAATTTATTGAAGATGGTGGCTGGGAATTTCTGAATTGGGAAATCCATCTTCCATTTGGGTGACAGAATCCAATAGATGCTTCAAAATGTTTGAAGTTCTTTCACCAAGCTTTATCAAATGGATCTCTCATGAGAATGAATGGAACAGTTAGCACTCATTGGCTCTAGGTGATTCTTACAGAGGTGAAGCACTGGGACTTCCTGGGAGGTCATCCATCCCAGTACCACTCCAGCTTGAGCACGCTTAACTACGGAGTTTCCTCCATGGTTAAACCCACTTTGCTTGCATCCTCATTCGCAAAACCTTCACCAAGTGTTATGCCTTATGAACCATTCATTAGAAGGCCCCTTAAGCTCGTCAATTAATAAGTAGGAGATATTTTCCATAGCAAGTCAAATTGTGATATTGCTATCAAGATTCAACTGTGTAGTTTTTTTAGTCAAACTCATTGACCCGTGATTCATGAGTAGTGGTTCACACGAACCCGTCTCTCATGAGAATGAATGGAACACTTAGCACTCATTGGCTCTAGGTGATGCTCACAAAGGTGAAGCACCGGGACTTCCTGAGAGGTCACCCATTCCAGTACTACTCCAACTCGAGCGCACTTAACTACAGAGTTTGCTCCATGGTTAAACCTACTCTGCTTGCATTCTCATTTGCAAAACCTTCACCAAGTGTTGTGCCTTACGAACCAGTTGATGAGCTTAAGGGGCTTTCTAATCGATGGTTCCTAAGGCACAACAGTTGGTGAAGGTTTTGCAAATGAGAATGCAAGCAGAGTGGGTTTAACCATGGAGGAAACTCTGTAGTTAAGTGCGCTTGAGTTGGAGTAGTACTAGGATGGGTGACCTCTCAGGAAGTCCCGGTGCTTCACCTCTGTGAGCATCAGCTAGAGCCAATGAGTGCTAAGTGTTCCATTCATTCTCATGAGAGATGGGTTCGTGTGAACCACTACTCATGAATCACGGGTCAATGAGTTTGACTCAAAAAACTACACAGTTGAATCTTGATAGCAATATCACAATTTGACTTGTTGTGGAAAATATCTCCTACTTATTAATTGACAAGCTTAAGGGGATTTCTAATGAATGGTTCATAAGGCATAACACTTGGTGAAGGTTTTGCAAATGAGGATGCAAGCAGAGTGGGTTTAACCATGGAGGAAACTCCGTAGTTAAGCGTGCTCAAGCTGGAGTGGTACTGGGATGGATGACCTCCCGGGAAGTCTCGGTGCTTCACCTCCATAAGCATCACCTAGAGCCAATGAGTGCTAACTGTTCCATTCATTCTCATGAGAGATGGGTTCATGTAAACCACTACTCATTAATCACAAGTTAATGAAAAGAACTCTAAATGCACTTTACGTATGTAACATTTTTTTTAAAAATTTTTTTAGCATTGGTCGAAATTTCAACCAATGCCACCAAAAACTTCCACCAAAGGATGGTCGAAATTTTGACCATCTCATCCGTCGAACGTATAGCATCTCGGTCGAACATTTCATGTTTTCATCAAAATTTTGACCAACATTTGGTGGAAATTTTTGCTGCCACTGGTCAAAATTTTGATCAATCCTAGGTGGAAATTTGTTCGACAATTCGTCTAAATTTTGACCATTATAAAAAATGATGACAATTTTGAGCATGGAATCAGTCGAATTTTTGACCTATGTTTTAGTCAAAATTTTGACTGATTATAAGTATGTCAAAAATTCAACAAAAAAAGACCGATGACAATGTTGGTCGTAAATTCGACTAATTTCGGTCGAAATTTTGACCAATTCTTGGTCAAAATTTGAGGCCAAATTTACTAGTGTGCTTCCATGTTGTCCCTATAAATGTTCAATGTTGAATAATTCTCAAAGATCCCTAGGTTGTCCTTAAATATTTTCAGGTTGATGCTCCAAATATTCTTAAATATAACAAGATAGCATGCAAATGTGCATTAGGTTGAGTGACAACTGTTAGTAGAAAGAAGTTGGTGATATTATTTTGAATATGATTTTTAAAAATTTAGAGTTTAGATCTATGATTATGGAAATGGCTTGAGTCAATCTTGCATTTGTTGATTCAATCCAAGATAATGAATAAGGGACACTTATGGCTCATGATGTCCCCACATTTTAGTACAACTATTATATATGACAACTTATTTTTTTACATTAATGAACAAGATTCAAATACTTTTATTTATGAAGATAAGATATTGAAATCTAATCTTAGTGATATACTATTTTTTTCAAAAAAAATAGATCTGACATTGTAGAGCTATAGTGGATTAAGAGATTGATTACAGATTGTTGGTTTTTATCGAAATCAAACAGAGAGAATTGGAGTCCTTTTGATCCTTTCATTGAAAATGATTTCATTCTAGCTTCGAATATTTTACAAGGTATTTTAGAACTGAGCTTTGGATATTAGATTCTATATGTAACATTAATGCCCTACATCCTCCTCCAGCCATTTCAGATGTAAAGATGAGCATGTCGCAACAAAAGCTTGATCAGGACGGGGAAGCAAGCATTTATGCACCCCGCTATTGATAGTGCCAGAAGAAGATCTTTTTGAAAACCTTCTAGATGTGTACGAGCTTTTTCCCTGATAGAAGTCGATTGTTATATTAATGACCCCGCTAATTCCAGAAATAGAATCCCATTCATTCAATCTTATACACGTATATCTAATCTTTGCACCTATAATTTTTACATATGATTCATAACATATATTTGGTGATCATGAGGGACACTATTAGAGTTTGTTATACTAGGGGTGAGAGGAAACTTATTCCCCTTCTTTTGCTTCAAATTATTTAATGATTTTGAATAAGTTTAAACATGTCCTAAATAATCGGTACAAATAGTTAATATCTCAAATACTAGTACAATACTCTCAAATATAATAACGTGGTGGATAATTAAGGAAAGGAAGATAACATAACAAAAATCAAATAAGTTTCAATCTATCTTATATATAACATGTTTATATCCTAATACCAAAAGCTAAACATTTAATATTTTAATTGATGAATTAGAAACAACAAATTAACATAAATTTATATTTAAATTATTTTTTTAATTAAAAAAATTAAAAGGTGAATGATTTAAAGGAATAATTTTAAAATTTTTAAATACATGGGGAAAAAATAAAATGGCATTGGGATTTTTCATGTAAAAATTCATTTTAGCTACCCAATACAAGAGCACGCGCCTTAGGATAAAACCTATTTTGCTAAGATCTAAGGATAGAGGGGTATTATTCTACCAAATTCACTCAAGACATGATCACTGCCTTGCCCTTACGATGTCAAAGCCTTACAGTCGACAAGACTTTATCCTTAGTGGTCTCCTTAAGAACCATTGAACTTCACCAATAGACCAAGGGCCAATTGATTCATCTCACCCTATAAATATATCAATAAACTTAATAAATATGTATTTCATTAATTTATTCTTCTTTTCATTTATCTAATTCCCTTCTATTAGGTGAAATTTTAAGCTTCAATGTGATAGCTTTCCAAAATAATCTTACAGATAACTTTAATCATCTTTTGCATATTTGTTCCTTTTTATTGAAAACTTGATAGTAAATGAATGACTTCCTTCATTATAAATTTACTTAGTAGAAAAAGAATAGTTCTCTTTTATTTTTACTCAAATATGGGTCAATGAGTTTGACTCAAAACCTACACAATTGAAACTTGATAGCAATATCATAAGAAAAAGAATAGTTCTATTTTATTTTTAAACCAATTGACAAGTATAAGGGTAAAAGTTTTTTTAAGTTTTTTTTTTAACAATTATAAATATTTTAGAATAGTCTTAAATAGTCTTCATTACTCACTAAATTATTTATTTTATGTTGAATTGATTGTTTCTAATCTCATATTTAAGAATGGTTTTAATTTTTGGGTACTTTTTGAATTATAAAACACTTATTAGATAATTTTTTTATGAATAGGTCCTTCCATTAATAGTTAATTAAGTAAAATTACACTATTCACAAAAAAAGAGGAGGATATGAAATCACTCCACAAAAGTTGCATGGGTAGAACCTAGAAAGCTAAAGTTAAAAATAGAAACATGGGCACAGCTCTTGAAAGCATAAACAAGTAAATAAGCTCAAAGTGGCACCTATGGAAGGTTGAGGATCATGATCATCCTTCTTCCCCCATATATTAGCAGGGTCTAGAAGGGACCAACCTTCCTCTATGGTGTCTTCTTCATTATCCTTTATGGCTAGAGAGATAGCCAAAGAAAACCAAAGGATCCACTTGGAGGAGTTGGGCCACCAAGCATCTCCATTAGAACTCAGTTATCCACAACCACCAAGAGCAAAGGGGGTAGCACCATTAGTTGGACATTTAGAAGAAGATCCACCATGGGGTTGTGAGGCTCAATGGTGACACTAAAAATATCTTCCCCCACTAGACCATCGGTGTGGAGCCTAGGAGCATGGTGTATGAGAATGGTAGGAGGAGAGACTATGGCCATGCCAATGATTACAAGATGGAGATCACTCACTAGATGCAGAAATATCTGGTGACACTTTAACAACCATAGTCCTAGGGATTTCCCTAGTGCTGAAGTAATTCTTGCAAGTGGGCCATCTCAAGGGTCACCTTGTTTACCTGTACTTGAGTTTGTAGCATTACATTATTATATATACATGCTTTAGTATATAAAGAAACATTAATATCAAGAAATTTGTGAGTAAATAACACTACATTTTTATCTTTCCATAAGCTAAAGAGAATTTCCATCCTAAAATCATGCCATATCTACATGAATTTTTAGGGAAGTCTAGGAAAATCTCCCAACAAGATCATATGCCATGAGAAGGGTTCGGGCCTGAAGGGCCAAAACAAATCATGAATCCAAACCCACAATTGTTAGGCTCTCTTGTAATACCAGAAGAGGTGCATGAATATCTCTAGTTGACCAAAAAAGGACAATGGGGATCTGGAACACCTAGATGTCAGAGGCAAGAACCCAAAGGTAAGCCCTAGAAAAGAATACACCAAGAAAAATGAGCCACTTTAGGCTAAAAAATGGTACAATGGATAGTGAAAAATATGTATAGCCAAGTAGACTAGGAAGATTGCAAGTGTCAATGTTAGTTCAAAGTGGGAACCACGGGCTAGTGAGGAACCAACCAATGGTAACCCATCTTGGGCTTGTAATTGCAAAATGAAGTACATAGAAACCGCCGCTATTATTTCTACCATGGATTGACAAAATGAATGCCAATATTTTGTAGCATATTTAGAGGTAGTAACAAGACTGCTAGATCAAAATTTTGTTGATCTAGGTGAGCTAGGTAGAAATGGGCATGCAAATATTTCCAAGTGATAAGATTCATAGTAGCATGAGAAAAACAATCTTAAGGAGTTTGAATACTATATTTGTGTAAATGAAAAGTGTGCAATTTAGGAATCTTGGCTAAGGGAAACCCCTAGGCATGGATGGGAAAAGACCACCAAATATTGTGCTAATTGAAAGACCATCACAAAAACCAACCTCATCCTAGCCAAGCCAAGGCTTCACAGCTTCCCAAGCACATAATATTCTCTTGGAAAAAAAAGTACCGTAGATTTTGACTACATTTTTCATAATGACAACAGTTTGAGAACTAATCCCCATCCATGTCTTTCTATGAAGTGAGCAACATGAAGAAATATAATGCTTAAGAATAATTTTTTAGGATTTGTCAACAAAAATGGCATGAACCACCCATTTGGAACACAAGGCCAAATGTTATTTTTGGGTTGACAAGTGGAAAATACCTCCAAATTCCCTAGGAAGACAATAATACTCTTGGGAAACTCTTTAGAATCTATGATGATCAGCTTTAGAAGCCAATAAGAAATATTGCAAAATATTTTCTAACTTTTTGTAAAAATATTTTAATAGAGCCCAACATGAAGAATAATGGACATAGGCAACAACTGGCACTTTCAAGAAGATCTAGATTTTACCAACCAAAGAGAGGGGTCTACTAATCCAGTAAGCCATTTTTTTCTCTATTCAAGCTAGCATTGTGCTCCAAAGGTCAACAATAGAACCCTATAAAGAAAAGGGAATTCCCTTAAGTTAGAAGATGTCACCATGTTGATTACACTTCCACCAATACTAGAGAATCTAGGAAGGGGAAAGATGGAATAATTATCTATAAAACTAGGTTTTGTGCCATTGAATCGCCAACCTAGAATCTTGATGGAAAGTATCAAAGCACTAGAAGACAACCTAGATATTTTCTTCATCCTCAGTCAAAGTGAGGAAAGAATCATCAACAAAATGACCATTGACAAGTTGATGTGACTTGGTCTAGGAAATTACCCTAACATGACCCACTAAAATGGTTGAGGCCAAAAGATAGCTAAAGCCTTCAGCATAAAGAACATAAAGAGAAGGGGCTAAAAGATAACCTTGGTGAATCAAGTCTAAAAAGGCCAAAGGAATTATATTGGTGGCCACTGATGGTGATACAAGCCAAGGTATCTCCAAAAAGAATCTACACAAATTGAATGAAACAAGGCCCAAACCCTAAGGATTTGAGAATTTCCAAAATAAAAGGTCATTCAGTGTGATCATATGCCTTGACAAAATCAATTTTGACACAAATTACATTCTTCTTAGAGAAACTATCATATCCCATTCCTTCCCAGACAACAATAATATTGTCTAAGATGAACCTATATTTGATAAAACCAATATATTCAATATGCATAATTTGTAGGCGAAGATGGTGAATCTTAAGCGCAAGGACTTTTCCAATGATCTTATAAGAAAAATTGAGTAAGGTGATAGGTTTCCAGTTACAAATATCCTCTAGATCACTAGCTTTAGGCATGAATTTGATGTTCCCTTTATTTATTAACTGCCCCAAGTATTGCAAATGAAAAGCCTCTAGATAAACCTTATGAAGGTCAACACTAACAAAGGGACAAAGGAATTTTTAGAATTTGCAAGGAATGCTAGCACAACTAAGAAATTTTCCATCTTCCATGGATGAAATGGCTTCTTTGAGATCCTTTAGGGTTAACATTTTAGCACAAAACATCTTCTTAGAATCTAAAAGTAGAGAAGGGACGATCACAAGGAAATCCCTCAGGGCTAGTTCTCTATCAGGGGAACTTTCCTGTGTAGTGAACACCTTCTCATAATTTCTAACAAAATCTTGAAGAATTTATAATAGATCAGAGAGCACCGATTGACCTTCTATGATTCATTTTATGTCAGGGAGGAATAACAAGCTCTAAGATCTAGAAAAAATTCTTTAGAATCGCAGTCACCCACCTTGATCCAATGAAGACTAGCCTTAATTTGAGATCCTTTGGAAGCATGATGATCAACAATCTACTTTTTATGGAAGAGATGAGAAACCTATAACTGCAAGTTAGGACAAAAAGGGTTCACAACCAAAGCTTTAGAGGCAACTTGCAAATCTTTAGATAGTACAACACCCAAAACCCAAAATATTGCTAACACATTTATATCAGTATTAAATTACTTTAGAGATATTATAAACACTCTTATTGTATGTGCAAGTCAAGTCTTCAAAATTGTTTATTCAAAATTATTTAACTTGTTATCAAGGAATTCATAAACCATCAATTTGAATACAACAAATCCAAGACACACACCACCCAAATTTCAAACATAGGTGAGTAAGATTATATAGGTCATAAGTGACAAGGGAATAATTGAACTGAGAAGGAAATATTTAGTCATGACGAAGTGTCAATGACCATTGACACAACCTTATTTAAAGTACTTTAATGTTTCAATGCATTTTTTTATATGGGTACTGCATATCTAACTTTAGATTCCTACTTCTAATCATTAAGCACTTGATGTACTATAGCCTTCTTTATTAACTACAACAAAATTGATAAAAGAATTAAGGTCTTTTAACCTCTTTCAATTTATCATTTATAATATTATGTCTGTTGGTGCCCAAAAATGATGGTTCGGATTTGGCCAACTTACATGTACAAATTGATACCTTTGTAATTTTGGCTTAATCAAGCTAAGGCTGGTAGGCCCAAATTCACTTTGAACTATTTAATTCTCTATGTTACACAACTGCGTACACAAAACAAGATTCCTCCAAAGGTGGTGAATGATCCTTTGAGAAAAGAAACTAATCTCCTGAAATATCTATTTTATGATACTTGAATAAATGGATTATAATAAAGAATTAAAAGTAATGCTTTTGAAATAATGATTTAATGATCTATAAACTACAAATGAACCAAATATAACAATTTCCAATTAAAATATTAGAGCAGTGCCTTCTAAGTACTTGGGTTATAAAGTCAAAATAATTTCAATCCTACGTACGATCAGAGATGATTTTAACAACTTGCTTTAATAAGACAAGACCATCACTTCACAGGCTTCCACTTGAATTATAATTCAAATCAATCTATATAGCTAATCTTATCGAATCTAACTCAAATTAAGAGACTGATAAAAACAAGAGAAGGTACACAAATCTTTCAATTGATTTCTAAACTATATAAATTAACTTTGAATTATGATACTCAGATAATTCAACATAGTGAAATACTCTATTTAATAGAATATCTGAAAGACTAATTGAAAACATATAACTTATAACCACAAATAAAAAGAAGAGCACTTATCTTTATTAATGTTAAAAAAATAGTACATTACAGTTCATGTTGCAGTTGTGATCAAATTATATCCTATGAAAATATGTATTGTCTTGTATTGTTTCTCTCTACATTTTACATTATGTATATATATGTGTTTGAGTGGCTTTCACCTCTTTAGGGTGAAAAGACACAACCCTTATTAGAAATTATTTTGAAAAAATAATAAACTAACTAAAAAATAACTACCTAACTTTCAGATTTGGGTCTGGTCGAAAAACCAAAACACCTTGTAGAAAGCTAAGATTTTTATTGGAGATAGGAAATTTGATTTTTTGAACTAGATCATTTTTAGATTTTTAAAATTTGACCATCTTCATCCTCTGTCAACATCATCTTTGCAGCAAGTCGAAATTCTAGCATTTTATGAAGGCTTTGATCATAGAATTTTGATTGTTCCTATCAAAGAGCTTCCTTTCGTAATCCCTCAAATTTTAATTAAAATTTAATATAATTTTTTATCCTGTTTCATGTACTCCATCATTAATTATTAGGCATGGAGTTTAAGAGGCCATTTTTTAGGGTTTTATCACTATATAGGACTCCAAATTTTGCCCATAATTTAGAGCTCCAACAATGTCAACTCTTAAATAATCTATTAAATTTATCGATTATATTCTCCTATATTAATGTAGGACATGTTTTATTTCATTATTACAAGAAATAATAGTATTCACATAAACTTGCACAATAACTATATTTCTTCTTGACCTCGTCATGAAATTAATTGGCTCACAAAAAATAAGAATTATTAAGTTTTATCGAGTGACACTTGAAAGGATTTAACTAACTTCCAGAGAAAACTACTATATATTTTTTTGAAGTTAAATTAAATGTATAATTTATGATCCATCACAAAAGAATCTTCAAAAATAACATTTGCATCAATGGTATTTTAATTTTTTATTCCTAATCCAAACCACTATGATAATTATGGGAATTTAGGGATCAATCATGCAAGTGAAAATAAGTTTGAGATATGGTGTTGTCATGAGTTACGTGCACTTGATAACATGGCACTTGTAAGTTAGTTGTTGCATTTAAGATAATATAATAAAATCTACCCTCAAAATATTGGTAAATAGACATGATTTTTCACCATAGAGTATGTAAGTGTCAAGGTTATTTGAAAGTGATTCTTTTAACTAATATTTTCAATTAATAACATTAAATATGTATCGATTTTATATATAAAAAATTCTTACCAGCCTTATGTAGGATATGATTATAACTTTCATAGTCTCTGAGGTAAAGGATTTATTTACCATGGAAATTTTGGAACTAGAGTTTTGTTGTCACTTGGATGTATTGATTTTATGTTGTATTAGTGGAAGGTTTTGTCATTAATGACAACATTAATGACAACATATGCTTATGTGTTTAAGACGGGAAGAGATTATGTACATCGTAGGCAATTATTAGGACAACAAAGTCACAAGTTGATGTATTTTGGTATGTGAACTTAGTTTTTTATGCATGGATGAGTATAGATATCATATCTATGTTCGTCAAATCTTATATTCCATTTTGAATGAGTTATGATTCATTTGGTGAAGACTGGTAGTAGACCAGTGTGTGGGAATTGTTAACAGTGATAGTCTATGGCATATTTGCTATATCTTATTGGCAATGTGGAATCAACATCCGTGAGCTTGGATCATGGTAGAAAACTTCTTGTTGTAGCTATGTTTGTGATAGAAAGGCATTTGGATTATTATGGAATAGTGATTGTTCTGTAACGTACAACATATTTTACTGGTAGTTGACTATGTTGAGGAAGCATGTTGTTTTTTATTGTAAAATGTAATATATGTATTTTAACGTGTGGGAACCATAATGTAACATTTGTAATAATGCTTAAGAAGGAATGTGTGCCTTAGCATGGCCCTATGTAATTAAATGTTCATTGGGGAAGCTTTAACAAACTGACCTAATTAGTATTTTTGTAACGAGTATAAAGGAAAGTTATTTTTCTTGTTCAGTATGTATAGTATGGATAATGCACTGGATGGATATGCGAGATAGTGCAGGGCAGAGTAGAGGCATTTTTTGAATTAGTTATGGACTTCAAAAGAACTATTAGGATAAATTGAGTTGTAGGTTTAGTCAATTCACCCTTTTGGATATGTTATACTGAAAGATCAATCTATCATCTTTGTTGGAGCATTTGGACAGTGGGTCTACTTATTTCCTTTCAACCTTTAATAGGATTAGAACCTTCTAACAAGGGTTGAAGGTCTCCTAACAGGTATCTATACTTTAATAGGGACTATTGTACTAAATGAGTTTCATTTGCCTCCTAATAGGGTCACATTCTTTCACAAGGAATTTATATATTAGTACACTATCTTGTGGGTTTCATCCCCACTGGGGTTTTCCCTCTGATAAAGGGTTTCATTAAGAACAAATATTTTTGTTGTGGTGCATGATTACTTGTTTAGTTTATTCTTGTTACTATTGTTAATAATCAACATTACAAGTTTTAGATTTAATTTGATTTGGTTACAACTGATTCACCCCCTGCCCCCCTCCCCTCTCATTTGTGTGTGGATTCTACTCCTTAACAATTGGTATCAAAGCATCAAGTTTTCTTTGAGAAGGAAGCTTAGCATCTTGAGGATATATTCAATGGCCTATAGAAAGGAGAGTCCTAAGTTTGATGGAGATAACTATGACATTTGGAAGAACAAGATGAGAATGCACTTGATCTGCATAGGAATGGACTATTGGTTGATTACTAAGACACAAACTCAACTCAAATTTGAGTGTGATCTAGGCACATGCACTGATGATGAGAAGAAGTTATTTCAACAAAACATGGTTGAAAAAAAGAGCATTGATTAGTGCCCTATCTGAAGCTGAATTCATTAAGGTAAAAGAACTTGATCTTGCACATGATATTTGGGTTAAATTAGAAAAGTTATATGAAGGTGATGAATATACAAAAAGTGTTAAGTTACAAAATTGGAAAACAAGATTTGAAGAAGCTAAAATGCAGGAAGATGAAACCACCAAGTCATATGTTCAAAGGATCACTAAGATTGTCATAGGAATAAGGATCACATGAGGTATTATGCCTAAAGATGAAATTGTTGGAAAGATTCTCATATCTCTTACACTGGCTGATGAGAACAAGGAAAATTATATTGAATAAGTCATTCCACTCATGACTAGATTTAACAGGGAAATATTGATTGGTAAGTTACAAGATTTTGAATCTATAAAATTAAAAGATACTTTACCTAGAGTTGAGACAACATTTAGAGCTAGTGCATAAAAGGATAAAAATGTACTAACCAAAACTATGAGTACAAGCAATAGAAATATTGTATGCAAGTGATTGTCATAAATTGAAGAACAAGAAAAGAAGTTGGATGATATTGAGGCCTTGATTGCAAAAGAGAACACAGAGGTAAGGAAGCTTTTAAAGGCAAGTTATCGATTGTTTGTTATTGATGTAAATGGATTGGTCATTTTGCATCAAGATGTCCTACAAGAGTATCTAAGATTAATCATAAGCCTTACAAGTCAAAATTACCTAAAGAATGTTTCTATGTTAATGACGATGATGAAATTGAGCTTAAAGATATTAACCTGGAAGATAATGATAATGAAGATGAAATTGGATTTGTTCCTATCAAAGATGAAAATCCTATTACAGAAGAGAAAACACTTGTTTCACATGTTGAAAAGAAGAAGGCAGATTGGATCATAGACAGTGGATGTTCGCATCATATGACAGTTATAAAGATATATTTCTTGAATTGAAAAGTTATGATGGTAGTGTTTTTAGGTTTAGTGACAATAATCCTTTCATGGTAAAGGGAAAATGATCAATCACACTTGATGGTAAGAATAATATTGATGATGTACTATTTGTTGATGGAGTGAAAGATAACTTGTTAAGTGTTGGACAACTTGTTGATAAGGGATATCACTTACTATTTTATGATAAGATGTGTTTAATAAAAGACAAAGCATAAAATGAGATTGTAGCTGGTACTTTAACCAGAGGTAATGTATTTCAATTAAATCCTCCTGGAGTAAGTTGTTTTATTACAAAATTTGATGACAGTTAGTTATGGCATAGAAGATTTTGTCACATAAAATTTGATAGCATAGTGAAGGTCGGCAATTTAAATGCTTTAAAAGACTTACCTAAGACTGTAAAGCCCTCTAACATGTTATGTAAGGAATGTGTCATGGAAAAACAAACAAAAAGTTCATTTCAGAGAAAAGTGTTTTTTACATTAGACAAATTGGAGATTATTCATATAGATTTATGTGGACCAACAAAGGAAAAGTCATTTTATGGTGAGAAGTATTTTATTCTTTTCATTGACGATTTCAAAAGAATTATGTGGGTTACTTTTCTTAGAGAAAAATTAGAAGCATTTGATAACTTCAAAATCTTTAAGACAAAAGTTGAGAATGAATTAGGGTTTAAGATTAAATGTCTAAGGTCTTACAGAGGTGGAGAATTTACATCTAATCAATTCAATTCATATTGTGAGGATGATGGTATTCGTAGACAAACATCAGCTCCTAAGACACCACAATAGAATGGAGTAGCAGAGAAAAGGAATAGAACTGTTTGTGAAGCAACATGAGTGATATTGCTTGAAGGTAAGGTTTCACATGTACATTGGAGAGAAGTAGTTAATACAGAAGTTTAAACCTTGGATAAAGTTCAGATGAGATAGGGATCCAACAAGACATCGTATGAGCTTTGGCTCAATCACACACCAATAGTTAAGTATACCAAAATATTTGGAAGTAAATGCTATATCAAGAGAGATGATGAAATAGGTAAATTTGATCCTAGAAGTGATGAAGGTATATTTTTAGGATATTATACTAAAAGAAAAGTATATAGATGTTATAATCAAATATTGAGAAAGATTGTTGAAAGTGTAAATGTGAGAATTGATGAGAGATTTCAGGACAAGAGAAAACTTTTGAGTTGATGCAAATGGAGATAAAAATCGTGCAAGCACAAATAAAGGAAATACACAAAATTAGAGTACCAAACAAGAATGATTCTTTGAGATTGACGATGGGATTCATGTTTAGTTTTGAAGAGCCAAGAGAAGAGAAGAGAACACCGAGGTATGTTACTTTAAATCATCCTAATGATCAGATTATAGGAAATATATATGATAGAGTTATGATAAGGAATAGAATGAGAAATGAAATATTTCTAATTCCATACAATTTGAGCCTAAGAGTATAGATGAATCATGTAAAGATGAATCATGGATAAAAGCTATGAAGGAAGAACTAGAGTAGATTGAAAAGAACAATACATGGGAATTGGTTCCAAGGCCTAAAGATAAGAATGTTATAGGAACTAAGTGGGTATTCAAGAATAAAATGAATGAACAAGGAGAAGTGGTAAGGAACAAGACAAGATTGGTATGTAAACGATATTCACAACAAGGAAGGTATTGATTTTGAAGAAACCTTCACCCCTGTAGCAATATTAGAAGCAATAAGATTATTTTTGGCATATGCAACTAACAAGAATTCAAAGTTATCAGATGGATGTCAAATTAGAATTATTGAATGTTGAATTAGAAGAAGAGGTATACATTGAGAAACCATATGGATTTCCTTTAATAAAGAAAGAATACATAGTATGTAAATTGATGAAGACACTCTATGGATTGAAGCAAGCACCTAGAGCATGGTATGCAAGGTTGGATAATAAATTGTTGCATTTGGGATTCAAGAAAGGAAATGTAGATAGAAATCTGTACTTAAGAATAAATGCAGGTGGACTATTGATCATTGAATTTTTTGTTGATGACATTATCTTTGGGGGAAATGATGAGGGTAAGTAACAAATTTTCTAATGAGATGAAAGGAGAATTTGAAATGTTCATGATAGGTGAAATGAAATACTTTTTGGGATTAAAAATTACACAAACTGATGATGGCATTTTTCATATCTCAAACCAAGTATCTTAAATACTTATTGACAAGATTTGGATTTGAAAATTGCAAACCAGTTGGGACACTATGGTTACAGGTTGTAAGCTGACTAATCAATGATGATTCACCAAGTACAATGTAGATAAGGTATAGATTTATGATTGGTAGTTTACTATACTTGACTCACACTAGATTGGATATTGCTAATATAGTTGGTATTATGGAGAGATGTTAGGTAGATCCTAAAGAATCACAATCTTGCAGTAGTAAAAAGAATCTTTAGACATATGAAGGGAACATTGGAATTTGGATTATAGTATGGACAAATCAAATGATTATCTATATATCTATATCTATATATATATATATACATATATATATATATATACATATATATATATATATATATATATATATATATACATATATATATATACA